>VZSU01000729.1:84548-97570 GCA_013398715.1 Nesospiza acunhae | reverse complement strand
TTCCTGCTCTCCCAGTCAGTTTTTTGCTGTTTTTGCAGTTAAACCCGCACGTTTCCCTCCCCATTGCCCGGACCTGGCGCAGGGAGGCGGCGAAGGCCTCGTGGGAGCTGTTGAGGCGCGTGCGGAACTGGCTGCAGATGCTCTTGGCCAGCTTGGAGGCGCTGAGGCTCTCGATGGCGTCCTGGGCCACCTTCCTCTTCCACTCGCTGGTGATGGCCGGGGGGCTGACCCACGTGATCCGCTGGATTATCTGGGAAAATCACGGAATCACAATGCCAGAGTCATGGAGCCAGCTGGAAGAGAGCTTCGGGATCATTGAGTTCAAGCCAGCCCCAACACCTCAATTAAACCCCAAAAATCAGCCCCCAATCCATGGCACAAACCCCTGGAATAAACCCCAAATCTGAGGCACAAATGTCTGCAATCAGCCCCCAATCCATGGCACCAATCCCTGGAATAAACCCCAAATCCGAGGCACAAATCCCAAAAATGAGCTCAAATCCAAGGCACAAATCCCAAAAAACAGCCTCCAATTTCAAGCAAAAATCCCTGCAATCAGCCCCAATCCAATGCACAAATTCCAAAAATCAGCCCCCAGTCCAAGGCAAGAAATCCCTGCAATCAGCCCCAGTCCAAGGTGACAAATCCCCAAAATCAGCCCCAAATCCAAGGCACAAATCCCAAAAATCAGCCTGCAGTTGAAGGCAGAAATCCCAAAAATCAGTCCCAAGTCCAAGGCACAAATCCCCAAAATCAGCCCCAATCCAAGGCACCAATCCCAAAAATCAGCCCCAATCCAAGGCACCCACTGCCACATCCAATCTTTTTTCAAACACATTTTCTGATTCCACCACCTCCCTGGGCATTTTATTATCACTCTTTCAGTAAAAAAAAACTTTTTCCAAAACCTAAATTTCCTCCTGAATTCCTGCCCTGAACTAGAACTTTATTCCCTGCTTGGATGGATGAGCAAGAACAAAACTTTTCCTCAAACAATCCCAGCTCAGAGTGGGAACAAACTCCAGATTCCTCCTCCTCCCTTCCTGGGACAGGGATCCCCTCTGGAATTCTGTGGTTTCTAATGAAGGGTGAGGCAGAGCAATTTAATTACCCACAAATTACAGGAAGTGCTGATTCCAACACCTGGAATTTCCACACCAAAAAACTGCTTCCCTGGAAATTTCATCAATTTGGGAACAGCTCTCCCTGATTTTCCCACAAATATTACGGAATGAGAATCCTGCAATTCCCAGAATGGTTTGGACTAGAAAGGATTTTAAATTTTATCCCATTCCACCACCCCAGGTTGTTCCAATCTCCATCCTTGGGCACTTCCAGGCATGGAAATCCCCAGGAATAAAATCCCAGAGTAAATTTTGGGAGCAGCTGAGAGGATTTTTTGCTCCAAAATTCCCTTTTCCAAGCGTCCACACCTGTTTGATCTGCTCCCACAGCATCCTGGTCACCGTTGAGCCCGAGTGGAATGTGACCTCCACGTGATAAGCTGCATTCAGGATCTGGAAAAGCAAAAAAAAAAAAAAAAGAGGGAAAAATGGGAATTCTGCCAGCCAGGAGCTTTGCCAGAGCCTGTGAAAATGGAAAAAAATTGGGATAGTCCATGAATCACTTGGTTAATTGATTTATTGTGTTGTTTCATGGGTGTTTTTAGGCTGTAAGTTGATTATTTTATGCTGATTTAGGAGATAATTGATTTATTGTTTTATTTCACATTGATTTATTGTGTTGTTTCATGGGTGGTTTTAGGCTGTAATTTGATTATTTTGTACAGGTTTATGAGATAATTGATTTATTGTGTTATCTCATGAGCATTCTAGGCTGTAATTTGATTATTTTATACAGATTTAGGAGATGATTTATTGTGTTGTTTCATGGGTGATTTTAGGCTGTAATTTGATTATTTTGTACAGGTTTATGAGATAATTGATTTATTATATTATTTCATGGGTGGTTCTAGGCCATAATTTGATTATTTTATAAAAGCTTATGAGATAATTGATTTATGTGTTTATGTGTTATTGATTTATATGTTGATATTGATTTATTGTGTTATCTCATATTTTATGGCTGTAAATTTATTATTTTATACAGATTTAGGAGATAATTGATTTATTTTATTATTTCATGGGTGGTTCTAGGCTGGTTATACAGATTTAGGAGATAATTTGATTATTTTATACAGCTTCAGGAGCTAATTGATTTATTGAGCTATCTCATGTGTATTTCATGGCTGTAATTTGATTATTTTTTACAGGTTTATGAGGTAATTGATTTACTGTGCTATCTCATGTGTGTTTTTATGCTGTAATTCAATTTTTTTATACAGGTTTATGAGAAAACTGATTTCCTGTCTTACCTCATGGCCATAATTTGACCATTTCACCCAAATTCAGGCCCATGGCAGTTCCAGCACCCCAATCCCCACCTGTTTGAGATGGTTGCTGGTGATGCACACAGATCCATCATGGGGCTTCTCCAGAGTTTTTAGGTGTTTTTATGGCCATAATTTGATTATTTATACAGATTTAGGAGGTAATTGATCTACTGCATTCTCTCATGGCCATAATTTGAATATTTTATCCAAATTCAGGCCCATGGCAGTTCCAGCACCCCAATCCCCACCTGTTTGAGATGGTTGCTGGTGATGTGCATGGAGCCCTCATGGGGTCTCTCCAGAGTTTTTAGACCATCATTTGATTCTTTTACACAGGTTTATAAGATAATTGATTTACTGTATTATCTCATGTGTGTTTTATGGCCATAAATTGCTTATTTCACCCAAATTCAGGCCCATGGCAGTTCCAGCACCCCAAACCCCAGCCATTCCAGCCCCATTACAGACCTGTTTGAGATAGCTGATGGTGATGTGCACGGATCCCTCGCAGGGTTTCTCCAGAGTTTTTAGGCGTTTTTATGGCCATGATTTGATTATTTTATACAGATTTAGGAACTAATTGATTATCTTGTGTGTGTTTTACGACCATAATTTGACCATTTCACCCAAATTCAGGCCCATGGCAGTTCCAGCACCCCAATCCCCACCTGTTTGAGATAGTTGCTGGTGATGTGCACGGATCCCTCGCGGGGTTTCTCCAGCCCCCGGGGCGGGTGCACGGAGCCCTCCCAGGACTCCTCGAGGCTCTTGAGGCAGCGCTCCAGGGTGCCCACGAAGCTCTCCCTCAGGTAATCCACGGAGCTGATCAGTTTGTTGGCCACAGCCTGGTTCAGCCTGGAGATGATCAGCTCCTGGATCTGCTGGATGCAGCGCTTGATGTCCTTGGAGCTGACGGGCTCGCCGCTCTCGGGAATGATGATGTCTGCGGGGAAAGGGAGGGAAAATCATCCTGGAGATCTGGGATTGTTGGGAGAACAGTCCTGAGGGGTGCTCTGAGGGGCACGCGCTGATCCTAATGGGGTTTTAAAATAATGATCTTCCCAATGATCTAAGAATTGCATTATTATTGTTTTAGACAAGATTATGATCATTTTATTCAAGATTATTGATTATCATTTTCTCCAAGACTTATTATCATCATCCAAGATTTATTATCATTTTATCCAAGATTATAATTTTCTCCAAGACTACTATTATTTATCCAAGATTACTATTATTTATCCAAGATTACTATTATTTTATCCATGATTATCCTCACTATTTTATCCAATATTATCAACATTATTTTATCCAAGATTATGACAATTTTATCCAAGCTTATTAAAATGCTTTTCTCCAAGCTTATTATGATTTTCTCCAAGATTATTAATGATTTTCTCCAAGATTACTAATGATTTTCTCCAAGATTACTAATGATTTTATCCAAGATTATTAATGACTTTATTCAAGATTATGACCATTTCATCCAAAATTATTCTATCCAAGATCATTATCACTTCATCCAACAGATCCTACCAAAAAAATGGATATTGCCTGACCCCTGATTTTCATCCTTGTTTGGGGTTCTGTGACCATCTGGGAATTGCAGGTTGGAGCCTCACTGAATTAATGGAATTATCATGGTCAGGGATCTTCCTGATCCCAGATTTTGATTCATGGTTGGGGCTCTGTGACCAACCAGGAATTGCACGTTGGAGTCTCACTGAATCCATCAATTATTGTGGTCAAGATCTGCCAGATCCCAGATTTTGATTCATGTTTAGGGCTCTGTGACCATTCAGGAATTACAGGCTGGAATCCCACCAAACCCCTGTGCCAATTTTGCATTTCTTCCTGACTCCCTCCCCCGCAACCACCCCAAACCCTCCAGCTGGCTCCCACCTCTGAACTCCATGCTGGCAGCATCCTCCAGCAGCTCCTCCTTCATACTGCCCAGGGTGTCCACGATCATCTCCTTCATCTCCTCCTGCTTGCGGTTGGCGATGCCCATCAGCGACTCATAGAGCTCGTTCTCCTTCCTGCGCGTGTACTCCAACCTCTTGGGGGTGATCTGCAGGTCCCTCTGCATGTCGAAGGCCTGGTTGATGAAGATGTTGAGGCAGCGCCCGTGAACCTCGCTCAGCCTCGTGGCTGCCTCCACCAGGTGCTGCTGCAGCACCTGCCTGGAGAAGGAGCTCAGCAGCCTCAGCTTCTCCAGCTGCTCCACCAGCATGGAGGAGCCGGGAACGCCGCAGCCGCAGGGGCTGGAGGGGCTCAGGTATTCCAGATCCAGCAGCTGCAGGTGCAGAGGGGATTTGTTGTCCTTGGGGGGGTTTTTCGGAGAGCTCAGCTCGCTGCCGGCCTCGGGGATTCGCAGGAAGAAGATGGGGAGGGAGAATTTTTGTTTGATTTCCCGAAGTTCTGCCTGGTCCGACGGGGACAGCCGGGGCTCGCTGATGGCGAAGGTGACAACGGGCAGCACCTGATCCACAAACTCGGCCAGGGTGGACTCAGCTGACTGGAAGCCTCGGCATGGAGCCACCACGATGTCCACTTCCTGGGCAAAAGAAAAAAGGAGGAGGTTTGGAGAGGTTTTTTCTGTGGAAAAATGCCCTGGGAGTCATTCACACAGCAAAAAAATGGAATTCTTCAAAGCAGATCTGGAGTCTCAGCTGCAAAGCTGATCCCTAACTCCAAATTCCTTATTTTGGACCAAATCCTTGGAGTTTTAGACCAGTTTAGGACAAGGCTGATTCCTGGACAACTCAAAATTCCTTATTTTGAACCAAATGCTTTGGAATTTTAGGCCAAAACTTAGGACAAGTGTCCCGGGAAAAAGCCAGCAGGGGAAACTATTGAACAGGGCTGTGGCAGTGCCACCCCAAACTCCCCATGGACCAGGGCAGGTACAGTGGCAGTGCCACCCCGAACTTCCTACAGACCAGGGCAGGGACAATTTGGGAATTAATTTATCAAGGCTGTAAATGTCACCCCCCACCGACCAGGACAGTGGCAGTGCCATCCCAAGCCCCCCACAGACCAGGACAGTGGCAGTGCCACCCCAAACTCCCCACCGACCAGGGACAGTGGCAGTGCCATCCCAAGCTCCCCAGGGACAATGGCAGTGCCAGGCACGGTGCCACCCTGACCTTGAGCAGCGCGCAGGGCAGCACCACCTCCAGCTCTGCCACCCTCTGTGCGGGATCCTCGGAGTCCCCTGGCACCTGCAGGTCCTGCTCGGGGATGGTGTCCCAGTGCCCGCTGTGTGCCACCAGCGCCTGCACCAGCTCGTACTGCCCGGGCAGTGCCAGGCTCAGCCGCGGCCGTGCCCCGTGCGTGAAGCGCACCCGGCGGCGCCGGCAGCGCTCCTCAGTGCCAGTGCCAGCCCCGGGGGTGGGCAGCAGCTCCTCAGTGCCAGTGCCAGCCCCGGGGGTGGGCAGCAGCTCCTCAGTGCCAGCCCCGGGGGTGGGCAGCAGCTCCTCTGTGCCAGTCCCAGCACCGGGCAGCAGCTCCTCCGTGACAGTGCCAGTCCCAGCACTGGGCAGCAGCTCCTCGGTGCCCGTACCAGCCCAGGGGGTGGGCAGCAGGTCCGCGGTGGCAGTGCCAGCCCCAGGGGTGGGGAGCAGCTCCTCAGTGACAGTCTCAGGGGTGGAGAGCAGCTCCTTGGTGCCAGCCGCAGCAGCAGGCAGCAGCTCCTTGGTGGTAGTGCCAGCCCTAGGGGTGGGCAGCGGCTCTGCGGTGGCAGTGCCAGCCCTAGGGGTGGGCAGCAGCTCGGTGGGGCCAGCCATGGGCAGCAGCTCCTCGGTGGCAGCCTCAGTGGCAGGCAGCAGCTCCTCAGTGCCAGTCCCAGGGGTAGTAAGCAGCTCCTTAGTGGCAGTGCCAGCTCTGGGTAGCAGTTCCTTGGTGCCAGCCCTAGTGGCAGGCAGCAGCTCCTTGGTGGAAGTGTCAACCCTGGGCAGCAGTTCCTGGGTGCCAGTTCCGGGCAGCAGCTCCTCGGTGGCAGTGCCAGTCCCGGGGCTGGGCAGCAGCTCCTGGCCCAGCAGGGTGTTGAGCAGGCGGCCCTTGGCACGGCAGTTCTGGCCCAGGATCAGCAGGCAGGGCCTCCAGCTCACCGAGCGCTGCAGCTGCTCCTCCTCGTGCCGGGGGAACGACACCGGGCTGGGGCCTGAAACGGGACTGGGGTCAGGGGTGCAGCCCTAAAAATGGGGCCTGAAACGGGGACAGGGATCAGGGGTTGGGGCCTAAAAATGGGACCTGAAACAGGACAGGGATCAGGGGTTTGATCCTAAAATTGGGGCCTGAAATGGGATAGGGGTCAGGGGTGCAGCCCTAAAAATGGGGCCTGAAATGGCGACAGGGATCAGGGGCTGGGGTCTGAAACGGGACAGGACAGGGATCAGGGCTAGGCCCTAAAAATGGGGCCTGAAACAGAGACCAGGGCTAAGGGGTTTAGCCCTAAAAATGGGGCCTGAAATGGGACAGGGGTCAGGGGCTGGGGTCTGAAATTGGACAGGGATCAGGGGTTTGGCCCTAAAAATGGGGCCTGAAACAGGGACAGGGATCAGAGTTTGGCCCTAAAAATGAGGCCTGAAATGGGGACAGGGCCAGGGGTGCAACCCTAAAAATGGGGCCTGAAACGGGGATCAGGGCTTGGGGCTAAAAATGGGGCCTGAAACAGGACAGGGATCATCAGAGCTTGGGGCTAAAAATGGGGCCTGAGACAGGACAGGGATCATCAGGGCTTGGCCCTAAAAATGGGGCCTGAAACAGGACAGGGATCATCAGGGCTCGGCCCTAAAAATGGGGCCTGAAACGGGGATAGGGGTCAGAGGTGCAGCCCTAAAAATGGGGCCTGAAACAGGACAGGGATCATCAGGGCTTGGCCCTAAAAATGGTGCCTGAAACGGGACAGGGGTCAGGGGCTGGGGTCTGAAACAGGGACAGGGCTCAGGGGTTTAGCCCTAAAAATGGGGCCTGAAACAGGACAGGGATCATCAGGGCTTGGCCCTAAAAATGGGGCCTGAAATGGGGACAGGGGTCAGGAGTGCAGCCCAAAAAATGGGGCCTGAAACAGAGACCAGGGCTCAGGGGTTTAGCCCTAAAAATGGGGCCTGAAATGGGACAGGGGTCAGGGGCTGGGGTCTGAAATTGGACAGGGTTCAGGGTTTGGCCCTAAAAATGGGGCCTGCAACTGGACAGGGATCAGGGGTTGGGGCCTGAAACAGGGACAGGGATCAGGGCTTGGCCCTAAAAATGGGGCCTGAAATGGGACAGGGGTGCAGCCTAAAAATGGGGCCTGGAACAGGAGAGGGATCAGGGTTAGGCCCTAAAAATGGGACAGTGCAGCCCCACAGCCCAGCCCAGAGCAGCTGCTGATGGGGGAGTTCCTGCTGTGCCAACGCAGGACAAGAATTAATTCAGTGTTGTTTCAGGAGCACAGAATCCCAGAGCCTGGGAAGGGATGAGCCCCAGGGAAGGCACTTTGCTGCCAGCCAGAAGGTTCTGGAACAGCCTCAAACCCCACAAAGTTCCCTCAGAGCCCACAAATATTGCTCACATCCCACAAACCTCCCACAGACCCCACAGAGTGCCCTCAGAGCCCACAAACGGCTCTCACACACTACAAATGTCACTCAGATCCCACAAACATCACTCAGACCCCACAGAGTGCCGTCAGAGCCCAAAAACGGCCCTCACACCCTACAAACATCACTCAGACCCCACAAACCTCCCTCAGACTCTAGAAAATTCACTCAGACCCTACAAACATCACTCAGACCCCACAAACCTCCCTCAGACTCTAGAAAATTCACTCAGACCCTACAAACATCACTCAGACCCCACAAAGTGCCCTCAGAGCCCACAAATGTCCCTCACACCTTACAAACAACACTCAGACCCCACAAATGTCGTTCAGACCCCACAAACCTCCCTCAGACCTTACAAACCTCCCACAGACCCCAAAAATGGCCCTCAGAGCCCACAAATGGCCCTCACACCCTACAAACATCACTCAGACCCCACAAACCTCCCTCACACCCCAAAACCTCCCTCAGACCCCACAAACGGCCCTCACACCAGACAAATGGCCCTCAGTGCCCACAAACTCCTCCCCAACCCCACAAACCTCCCTCACACCCCACAAATGGCCCTCAGACCCCACAAACTTCTCTCACACCCCACAAACCTCCCTCAGACCCCACAAATGGCCCTCACACCCCACAAACCTCCCTCAGACCCCACAAACTTCTCCCAAACCCCACAAACCTCCCTCACACTCCACAACCATCACCTGCCTGTGCTAATTCAAGCTCAGGGCCGAGTTTAGCTCCTGTTTTCTTTTTTTAAAAAAAAAAATCCCAAATGCAGCTTTGGCAGGAGCTAAATTCAGCATTACCCTCGTGCACAGCACAGAATGACTCTGACAGCCCCAAAAACACAAAACACAAACAAATCCCTCATCAGGAACACAAAAATCCCAGGGATGAAATTAAATGGGAAATGGAACAACCAGTCCCTAAAAAATGCCCAATTTGAGAGGTACAAAGCACCAGGATTGCTCTGATACTGGAAGGGATTTTAAAGGGTTAAAAATTCTGTTTAAAAATTGCTGTAAGCAGAACCTTAGATGTGTCTGTGCAATGGAAAATTTTTTTTTTTTTTTTTTTTTTTTTTTTTTTCTCATGAGTCATGTTCTGGCAGCCTGAATTGTGAGGAAAACAAGATCCTCCCCTCCTCACACTCCAAACCCCATTAAAGAGATCCTACAACACATCCCTCCCCTCACTCTGACAGCTTAATCACTCCAGTTTAATTAAAATCAGCCAAATTTGGAGCAGTTTGTGTAGTCTTAGATTGGTTTAAAGCTCATTTAAAACCCTGCCCAAGCTTTGCCTTCCCCTCAAATCTTCCAGGACTTCTGGAGGAGTTTTTCCACCCCAAAAATAAGGAAAAATCCTCTTTGGGGCTCAGCACTGCACCCCTGTCCCACAGAACCCCAATTCTGAGCCCCAAACCCCGAGTTTGGGAATGGTTGAAGGGAGAAATCTCTCCTTGAAATGTGATTTTTTTGGGATTGTTTTCCAAACAAGCCTTTCAAGAGCCACATCAAGTGACCGGAGGGCTGGAAGCTGACCAGGAGCTCACAAAAGATAAAGATCTGGGGAAAATCCCACAAAATTGCACATTTGAGCCTTCATCTGTAGGATGGCTTTGATCTGGGGACATTGCTTGGAGCTTCTCCTGGGATTCAGGATCTGGAGCATGAAAAAAGCAATTCAGGGAGGGCTGCAGAGGCTGAGCCTTTTCTCTGCTGAGGCTTCAGAAGCAGCAGAGCTCCCTCTCCTCCCTCCAGGAAGGTTTGGAATTGGTGGATCCTTAAATCCAGCAAAAATGTCTCCAAAAAAATCACTAGGACACAGCAGCTTAAATGAAATTATTGAAGGATACAGCAGCTTAACTGGAATTATTGAAGGATTATATCCAGCAAAAATATCTCAAAAAAAATCATTGGGATACAGCAGCTTAAATGAAATTATTGAGGGATTATTTATATGGATGGAGAATCCTGGGATGGTTTGGGTTGGACCTTAAAGCTCCTCCTGTTCCTCTGCCATTCAGGGACACCTTCAGTACCCCAGGATGCTCCAGGCTGGCTTTGGACACTCCCAGGGATGGAACAGCCACGGATTCTCTGGGAATTCCATCCCAGCCCCTCCCCACCCTCAAAGAGAGGAATTTCTTCCCATATCCCATCTAAACCTTTCCTCATTCCCCTTTCCAGGCGAAAATTTCCCTTTCCAGCCTTCCTGGAGCACCTGGGAAACTGCTCCAAAGTGTTCCCAAAGCCTCCAGGATTTGTGGTTAGAACACCTTCCCCAAGGTCCTCCCAAATCCATCTTTTCTCCAGGATCTGAGGTTAAAACACCTTTGCCATGATTCCACACCCCGTGGTCAGCACAGACACAGATTCAAGGTGGGAGGGACCCAACAAAAGCAGGATCAGAACTTCTCCTAAGGTCCTGCCACATCCATCTTTCCTCTAGGACACAGGGTTAAAACACCTTTCCCAAGGTCCTCCCAAATCCATCCTTTCTCCAGGATCTGAGGTTAAAACACCTTCCCTGTGATTCCTGTGGTCAGCACAGACACGGATCCAGGGTGGGAGGGACTCAACAAAAAGTGGGATCAGAACTTCCCACTTCTGAGGGATGCAGCCACATTCCTGGGCAGTGCCAGGGGCTGGAGCTCCATCCCAGCCCCATCCCAGCCCCATCCTGACTCCATCCCAGCCCCATCCCAGCTGACTCCATCCCAGCTCCATCCCAATTCCATCCCAGCTCCATCTCGGCTCCATTGCTGCTCCACGCTGGTTCCATCCTGGCTCCCTCTCTGCCCCATCCCTGCTCCACCCTGGTTCCATCCCAGCCCCACCTGATTCTATCCTGGCTCCATCCCTGCTCCATCCCAGCCCCATCCCAATTCCATCCCAGCCTCATCCCTATCACTGCCCCATCCCTGCTCCATCCCGGCTCCATTACAGCTCCATCCCTGGTTCCATCCCGACTCCATCCTGGCCCCTTCCCAGTTCCACCCCAGCCCCATCCCAGCTCCATCTCTGCCCCATCCTGGCAGGAGCTCCATCCCTGCTCCATCCCAATTCCACCCTAGCTCCATCCCTGCCCCACCCTGCCCCATTCCAATTCCATCCCAGCCCCATCCCCATCCCATCCCAATTCCATCCCGGCCCCATCCCAGCCCCATCCCCATCCTGGGCCCATCCCCATCCCCATCCCCATCCCTGCCCCATCCCCATCCCATCCCATCCCCATCCCATCCCCATCCCATCCCGGGCCATGTGACCGGCGCTGGCACCGGGAGCGGCGGGGCAGCCCCGGGGCACACATCCACACATCCACACATCCACAATCCCATGAATTGCCGGGATCAAAGGAGGCCTGTCCACCACGGAACAAGGGCGGCTCTCACCAGGACTCCTCTCCAAATCCACCCAGAGCTCGCCAGAGCAACCTCAGCTCGCATTTATGGAATCTATGGAAGCTCCAAGCATTTGATCCACTTTTTCTATTTTTTTTTTTCATTTTATCCACTGTACAACCTGGCCTGGGACACTCCCAGGGATGGAGCAGCCACAGCTCCCCTGGGAGTTCCATCCCAGCCCCTGCCCACCCTCCCAGGGAAGGATTGATTCCCAAAATCCCATCTCTCCCTTCCCTCTGGCAGTGCCATTCCCTGTGTGCTGGCACTCCATCCCTTGGAAATATTGGAAATATTCCATTTTTCTCATCAGATCACCCCAAATCCTTCTCTCCTCCACGCAGAACAATCCCAAATTCCAAACATCACAGGCTCACCTGGCTCTGCCCCTTCCCAAAATCTCCTTCCCCACCCACCTCGGTGAGAGGGGCAGCAGCCACTTCCCAAATTCCCAATGTGCTCCCAAAACCTTTCCAGCCACAACTCCACAGTGCCACAAGGGAAAACAAACCCCAAATCAGCCCAAAACCAATTATTTTTTTTAGACACACACAGAAAAACTCCACACTTTGAACACAAAACCAGGATTTGGAGTGCAAGATGAGCAGGTCCAAAAATCCTGGACAAGAATCCTGGACAAGGGGCCACAAGAGATGACTCAGGAGACTTTTGGGGATGAATGAAGAAGACCTTTATGGACCTTTCACGTCACACTGAGCCCCTCTCACGAGACAGTCTCATGGAAACACCAAGTCCTGCCCGTGGCAGCAGAGGTGCCACCCTCAGCTCTGTTTGTCAACAGCAGCAGCTGAGCACAGAGCCCCCAGCGAGGAAACAATTCCCAGGGAACTCCGGGACAAACAGGGAATGGCAGCCCCTCATTCCCTGAGCACAGAGCCCCCAGCGAGGCCACAATTCCCAGAAAACTGCGGGACAAACGGGGAATGGCAGCCCCTCATTGTGCCGCCTCTTCCGAACCCCTTCCCCTCCCTGCAGGGCTGGAGCTGCGGGGGGGGGTCAGGGCCAGAGGGTCCCCACCATAAATCCATAGAAGGGACCCACAGGGATGGTGGGTGCAGCTCCCGGCCCTGCGCAGACCCCAAAATCCCACCCTGAGCATCCCTGGAGCGCCGTCCAAACCCTTCTGGAGTTGTTCCCATTCCCTGGGCAGTGCCCAGCACCCTCTGGGAGAAGAATATTGTCCTTATACCGATCCTAAATCACCCCTACAAAGCCTCTCCCACCCTCCAGGCACCCCCAGCCCTGTAACCCCCATGACAGCTCCCCCAAGCCGGACACTTCACTCGGCACCGCGACCCTCACAAGACCCCCAGAGACCCCTCACCCGCAGAGGTTCCCCCTTTAACCCCCCAGCCCCCCCCCCCCCACACCCCGCCCGCCGCCGGCCCGCTCTCACCGCCGTCCCCGGGACCCCCATCCCCATCGCAGGCGGAGCGGGGGCCGTCACCGGCAGGCGCCGAGGCGAAGGGATGTCCCTGGGAGAACTTGACGTCGCGGAAGAACCTCTTGGTCTCTCGCAGGTTGTGCTGCAGCCGCGCCAGGTGCCGGTTGTAGTGGCCGAAGGAGCGGCAGAGCTCCCGCACGGCCCCGCCGGGACCCCGCCATGACGGGG
>VZSU01000729.1:48688-66717 GCA_013398715.1 Nesospiza acunhae | reverse complement strand
GCAGGAATTTTTCCAAAAATTCTCCAAGCGTAGGCAGGGCCCTGAATGGCTTCACCACTGAATTGTCCCTTCAGAGCTGTCCCAGGGCACCCATGGGGGCTGCTCACTGAATTGTCCCTGCAGAGCTGTCCCTGCAAGCCCAGAGCACCCAGAGCTGTCCCTCTGAGCCCAGGGCTCACTGAATTGTCCCTTCAGAGCTGTCCCTCTGAGCCCAGGGCACAAGGGACAGAAGGAGGACGTGGTGAACAATTAGGAAATGCCAGGTTCTGCATGGCACGGACGGGCACGGACACCCAAGGGAGAATCCCAGGATCTTTCCATCTGTAAAACAGCTTTCCTCGAGTGCCCTGAGCGCTGTGGATGGTGGCAGTGTCCCAGCTGTGATGGGGACAGGGAGCAGTGGTGGCTGTTTGTTTGTTGGTTGGTTTGTTCCCTTTGGGACATGCCCGGCAGTGCTTGGAAATGCTGTTTGTTCTCCTGGCGCTCTTGGAGGATTGGGATTGCACCCCAGCCTGTTTCTGCTCCCCCCCAAGCCTGTGCTGCTCCTTCTTGGAGCCTCCTCTGCCCCTCAGGCTCCTTGGCCATGGGCGAGGGAGAGGATCCCAAACCCTGCCCCGGCCAAAGGGCACTGCTCCTAAATCCTCTGCTTTGGGAGTGTCCCCCCATCATCCCTGCTCTCCTTTCCAGGCAGGGATTTCCTATCTCCCCTATAATCCTTACCATAGTCTAAGAAATTTAGGATTACCTAAACCGAAGGCCTTCAAAGCCTCAAACAAGAGTTAAACCCTTTTAGTTTCTGCTAAAGTCCGCAGGCCATTACCCTGCATCCCCTAAATGCAACTTGGGTGCTTTAATTAAGCCAGGACCTTCCAATTTACTAACCAGATGGGCTTTGATGCCATGATACTGTGGTTAGTGCAGGGGGAAGGGGTGAGGAGCAGGTGGCTGTCACTATCGGACACGAAAGAACGCAAGCACACCACTGTTCTTCAGGTGAAGGAAGGAAGAGGAGGTTTATTTCCCTGACTCCAACATTTATAGTTTTCCAAGAGTGACAGCGGATTGGAGGGTGACAGTGCCACCTCTCCAATGACACTGGTCAGACCAACAGCCCATCAACTTTCTCGTCCTCCATAAAAGAAGACAAAACAATCAGTTATTTACAGAAAGTGTCTGAAAAAGTTCACCACAAGGATGTCCATATCAGAAGGCCTAGAAAATCTTAAAAAACCAGGGTGACAGGTGAGACCTGCAGGAGGAGCCCCGGGAGCCACTTGCTGCAGACACCAAACCCACCCCGGAGCAGGACGCTCAGGAGCAGTGGGCTGGGCAGATCTCCACCTGTATCAGCATCCCAATAACCCATTTGTAGTATTCCCAGCCCAGTCAAGGAGGTTTTTTCCTGCTGGTTTTAATTCCTGCTTCTCTGTGCTAAGCCCAGCCCCAGGCAAAGCCAAGCCCAAGCCCCAAACGTGCCCTGTATTGAGCACAAGGGGACCCTCCTGGTGCCCAGACCAAGCCTTTGGAGCTGGACCTTCCCCTGCCCAGCACAGCACACACCAAACCTGCCACGATTTTGTGAAAAACCCAGGGGTTTTCTTTGCCTGGGAGCTGGTATTGATTTCTAAATTTGCCTCGTACAGTCAGGCCTGAAAAACAGCAGCTGGGGGGGAAGGATGATGGGGAGCGTGACACCAACCTCCTGGGTAATTCCCTTGCAGAATTCCCTTTTTTCCCGTGCCAGGAGGGGTTTTGCATGCTATGGAAGGGAGTTTGTGCCCCTGGGAGGGGAGATGCTGCCCCACTGCTCTGCCTCGCTGGGCTGGGCCCTTCAGCAGCTGCAATTTTGTTGTTTGCAATGATTTGTTAACCCTGGGCAGTTCAGCAGCCACAATTTAGGGTTTTTACAATGATTTGTTAACCCTGGGCAGTACAGCAACCACAATTTTGTTTTTTTACAGTGATTTGTTAACCCTGGGCAGTTCAGCAGCCACGATTTTGGGTTTTTACAATGATTTGTTAACCCTGGGCAGTTCAGCAGCGAGGCTCTTTGTTGTTTGCAAGGTTTTGTTTCCCTTTCCCTGGTGCTGGGGAGCTGGGAGCAGGTGTTCTCCTGGGAATCCAGCACCTGAGGATACCAATAAGTCCCAGAAATGCTCTCCAGGGCTCCTTGCAGCAGCCTGCCTGCGCTGGTTCTTCCTGAGCATCCCAACCTTTATCAAGTCCTCTCTCCATCATTCTCCCCTGGGAAATTCCGGCTGCTCCATCTTTCCCCAAGGCCAGGAACGGGGTCTGTGAGCTGGCAGGGGCTGTGGGGACATCGTGGTTCCCCCTAGGATGGGTGAACCACTCACTTCCCAGCCCCAAAAACCACATTGGGGAAGCAGCAGGGCTGCAGGGCCAGCCCCAGCAGCTTCAGGAGGGAACTGGCAAGCAGGACGGGTGCTTTCCACCGGGGGCTGTGCGGCTGCTGGTCCTCCTGCCCTGCTGAGACAGCACAAGAGCCGTGGGAAGTGAGCTCTGCCTGCTGAGCTAAAAGCAGAAGTGATGCTATGGCAGAAACCAGGACGGAGCTGAGCAGCCCTGGTCACACCAGGGGCACCCACGGGGCTGGGCCAGGCTGGGCCATCCCCCCCTGGCACCCAGGGATGGGCCAGGAGCCCAGCCGGGAGGAGAGGAGCCCCTCCGGGTGCTGCTGGTGCCATCCCCACGGTGTCACCTCCCAGCCCCGGTGCCATCCCCTCGGTGTCACCTCCCGGCCCCGGTGCCATCCCCTCGTCTGTCCCCAGGAGCAGCTCTGCGCTGTCACCTCCCAGCCCTGGGGGCAGCTCTGCGGTGTCACCTCCTCGGGGGCAGCTCTGCGGTGTCACCTCCCCTCCCCAGGGGCAGCTCTGCAGTGTCACCGTCCATCCCCGGTACCATCCCCTCGATGTCACCTCCTGGCCCCGGTGCCATCCCCACGGTGTCACCTCCCCTGCCCAGGGGCAGCTCTGCAGTGTCACTGCCAGCCCTGGTGCCATCCCCTCAGTGTCACCTCCCCTGCCCAGGGGCAGCTCTGCAGTGTCACTGCCAGCCCTGGTGCCATCCCCTCAGTGTCACCTCCCCTGCCCAGGGGCAGCTCTGCAGTGTCACTGCCAGCCCTGGTGCCATCCCCTCAGTGTCACCTCCCCTGCCCAGGGGCAGCTGTGCGGTGTCACCTCCCGGCTCCGTGTGACACTCTCAGGAATCTCTGCCCTGTCCTGGCCCTGCCCTGGCACGGTAGGCACGGCTGCTTTTGGGTGGAATTTCCAGGAAAACTGCGTTTCGCTGTGCCTGTGGGGATGGATGGCAGCTGGCATGGGAGGGGATGAGGATTGTGGTGCCGGGTGTGTTCTCCCCGTGGCAGAACGGGGTCAGTGCCACCCCCACTCTCATGGGGTGACAGGGACAGATCCAGGTCCTGCTCCAGGACACCTCCTGGTTTTGGCACGAGTGGCTCATTCCCGGTTTTTAACTCCGGCTCATTGCTCAATGACAGGATTTTTTTTTTCCCGACTGTTTCCACTCGCGTTTTTCCTTTCTGGACGCCTCCCCCCTGCCTTTCCCAGGCTCTTCTGTCCCTCTCTGTGACACAGCAGATGACAAGAGCCCGTCCCGACCTCCTGCGTCAGGGCACAGGCAGCGTATGGGGCTGGAGGCGTGTAAATATCCCGGCACGGGGATACGAGGGGGGCGGGTTGGCATTACAGCCCTGAAAGCTCGGGCTGGCTGCGAGCTGTAAACAGCTCGGGCAGATTTCCTGAGTCGGCAATCCCGGCGGAGCGAGCGCCTCCGTCCCTGCGCGCCGGGAACCGCGGGGAGCGCTCCGGGAACGGCACCGGGAACGCTCCGGGAACCGCGGGGAGCGCTCCGGGAACGGCACCGGGAGCGCTCCGGGAGCGGCACCGGGAACCGCGGGAGCGCTCCTGGAACGGCAACGGGAGGGCTCCGGGGACGCTCCGGGAACGGCACCAGGAGAGCTCCGGGGACTCAGAGCCAGCCCTAACGGGGTTTACGAGAGGTTTCTCCTCCTCCTCCCTCCTTGCTGCTCCCCCAAAACCTCGCTGCCACCCGCTGCCGCCTTCCCCAGCCCGCAATCCTGCCATGGCAGCCGGTAGTGCCCGGGCAGCGCTGCCAGCCCTGGGGACACCGCGGGGACACGCCAAGTAGCCCCGGGGCAGCCCAGCCCTGCCCGCCATGGAGGTAGGTCCTGGGAGATTTTTGCGGTTTGGGTAAGATGATGGGGAGAGAGAGACCCACGGGGGTTTTGGTGCCTCCGTTCCTCGGGGAAT
This sequence comes from Nesospiza acunhae, assembly GCA_013398715.1. Taxonomy (NCBI): domain Eukaryota; kingdom Metazoa; phylum Chordata; class Aves; order Passeriformes; family Thraupidae; genus Nesospiza; species Nesospiza acunhae. Next base: position 62,407 of record VZSU01000729.1, on the reverse strand, counting down.
GAAAGCAGAGAGTGAAACCCCCCCAGCGCCATCAGTGCCAGGTGGGAAAGTGCTGCAGCTGGGAGCCTGAACGTTAATCCCTGCATTATGTAAGGAAAATTATTGTCAAGCTGGGGAATGAGTGCAGGGAGCTGCTGCCATCCCGTTGTGCCCATCCAGGGGGGCACAGGGCGCTGCCAGCCCGTTGTGCCCATCCAGGGCGGGGCACAGGGCACTGCCAGCCCGTTGTGCCCATACAGGGGGGCACAGGGCACTGCCAGCCCGTTGTGCCCATACAGGGGTGGCACGGGGGGCACAGGGCACTGCCAGCCCGTTGTGCCCATCCAGAGGGGCACAGGGCGCTGCCGGCCCCGGGCGCTGCTGGAGGGAGGGTGGGAATTGTGACTCAGGGCTCCTGCTGCTATTTTCAACACCTGGGCTGGGTCTGGTGGGAATAACAGCTCAGCTCGGGGAGGCACAGGGCTGGGAGCCCGTGTGGGGACAGGGACAGGACACTCGGGGTGTCCCCGGTGACAGTGACCGGCTCCGGGGATGCTGTGCTGGAAAAATGCTCTGAGAAACGAAATAACTGCCCCAAAATCCCCCTCCCCACGTCCACCACACCCCTGCATTTCTGTGCTGGCCGTGGCCTCTCCGTGGTGGCATTCCAGGGCCACCAAGTGCCCCAGGCAGGGTGACACTTGTGCGGGGGAGCTGACGGGTCAGGGCAGCAGCTCCCCGGATCTGCCCTGGATTTGGCAACACTTGTTCTTGTTTTTTTCCCTGCTGGAAGGTGCACATGGTCCTTCCCAGGACCGTTTTGTCCCTGGGATGGATTCCAGGCAGGAATCACGGTGATACTTTGTAGGGAAGGTCCTTGCTCAGGGTAGGCGCAGCCAGGGCTCCTCCCCAGCACAGAAAACAGAACGATTCAGGGGAGGTGTCAGCACCTCCAGAACTCTGCTCTGAACTTTGCAATAATTGTGCAATTCCTTGAGAATGGCGTTAAAGCCAGGCGTGGATGTGCTGGGACAGCCCCGGCCCTGAGGTGGGGACACAGCCTTGAGCTGGGGACATGGCCCCGAGGTGGGGACTTGGCCCTACATGGGGACACAGCTCTGAGCTGAGGACACATCCCTGAGGTGGGGGACAGCCTCGAGCTGGGGGAACAGCTCCAAGCTGGGGACACAACTCTGGGACACGGCCCTGAGCGGGGACACAGCCTCAATTTGGGGTGACATCCCCAAGCTGAGGGGACAGCCCTGAGCTGGGGGACACAGCCTCAACTTCTGTGACATCCCCAAGCTGGAGTGACGTCCCTGAGTTAGGGTAACATCCCCGAGCTGCGGGGACAGCCCTGAACTGGGGGGGCGTCCCTGGCCTGGAGAACACAGCCTCAAGCTGGATGACATTCCCGAGCTGGGGTGACATCCCTGAGCTTGGGGGACAGCCCCAAGCTGGGGGGGACAGCCCTGACCTAGGGGACACAGCCCCCAGCTGAGGTGACATCCCCAAGCTAGGGGACATCCCCAAACTGAGGTGACATCCCCGAGCTGGGGTGACATCCCCAAGCTGAGGGCACATACCCACACTGAGGGGACATCCCCCAACTGGGGTGACATCCCCAAGCTGGGGGGACAGCCCTGACCTAGAGGACACAGCCCCAAGCTGGGGTGACATCCCCAATCTGAAGTGACATCCCCAAACTGGGGGACAGCCCTGTGCTGGGGTGACATCCCCAGACTGGGGTGACTTGCCCGAGCTGAGGTGACATCCCCGATCTGAGGGGCCATCCCCAAGCTGAGGTGACATCCCCAGCTGCCCCTGGGCCCGGCTGTCCCCAGCCTGCAGCCCCATGAGCCCAGCCCTGCGCAGCTGTGACCCCCTGAGCCCTGTTTGCTCCTCAGCCCGAGCCTTTTGCAGATCTCAGCTCTGCTGGGCTCAGCTCTGCTGATCAGAATCATTTCCCTGCCCTTGTTCCTGCATTCCTCCCGCATCCCACAGCAGCTCTGCCCTCCCAGCCTGCCTGCAAAACAAAGCTCTGGAAAACAGGGTTTTCATCAGGATCAATTTCCTTTCATCCTGTGCCTGCCAGCGGGTCTGCTGCACTTAGGGAAAGTGTGGCTTTTCCTAATCCCCCCCTTAAATCCCCTGCACAGTTGCTGGGATTTAGCAGGCAGGGCCTGTTAATGCTCCAGGGATCCACATTGTCTTTTTTTGGAGGGGTTGTTTTCAAAGCAATAACCTGATGTGCCTTCCCCAGCATGGCAGCGAGCAGGGTGTCAGCCCAGAGCTGTTCCCTGCCCGTCCCAGATGGAATCCCGTGGGTAAATCATGGAATTCCAGAATGGTTTGGGTCGGGAGGGACCATAAAACCCATCTGGTGCCACCCCTGCCACGGGCAGGGACTCCTTTCACCATCCAACCCAGCCTTGCACACTTTTAGGGATGGGGCAGCCACAGATTCTCTGGGAATTCCATCTCACCCCCCTCACAGCCAGGAATTCCTTCCCAAAATCCCATTTAAACCTCGTTTTCTTTCCAATCAAAAAGATTGGCTTTACAGAGGGCAACTCCCACTTTGGAAACAGAGTTTGAGCAACTTTTCCCCTCCCCTCCCCAGCGGGTGTTTCCCCTTTTGGCCTCTCCAGAGCTGCCTTTTCCTTTGCCACGGTCACTTTTTCCCTTTTCTGTCCAGAGAATTGCACATCTGGGCAAAAAGTCTGTTTCCTGCTGTTTCTAATTTCTGCCTGGTGATAAGAAACCAAAGCAAAAAACCCTCCGTGGAGGGCCCAGCCTAAAAATAGCCTGGGAGCGGGGTCTGAAAACCACAAGTTTGTTATGACTTCATTTTTTTTTAATTTAATTTTATTTTTTTTTTAATTGCCATTCCAGACAGAGTGAATCCAGCTGGGATTGGCCTTTTGCTCCCATCCTCCAGCCCTTGCTCCATCACGGCTGCAGTGAGGAGACAGGAAAAGCTTTGGGGTGAAGCTGAGATGAAATCCCAACACCCCCAGACTCCCAGCAGGACACGAAAAACAGGGGGGAAAAAGGAGATGGAATAACAGGAGGGCTCTGGCTTTTCCAAGCCCCTGCTCCAGATGGGATTGTTCCCAAGCAGCATCTTGAGAGAACATTGCTCCCTGTTCCCCCCTGCATTTCCTGGTGATAATAACGCGCTCCCAAGCAGTGATCTCACAGCTTTATCCCTATTAAAGGGTCATTCGGGGGAAAGTGGGATGGAAATGAGAAATTATTCAGGTCTGCCAAGAGTATTTAACTTTCAAGCAGCTCTTAATTAGAAGCTAGGAGCCATTTACACAACCAGGGAGGTTTTGCATAAGAATCTGCATATAAAACCCAGCAACTGGGAAGATTTAGGGATTTTTTTTTTTTTTATTTTTTATTTTTTCCCAACTGGCCAAGCAGCACATCCAGGTTGGAGAGCACGAGGCAGGGCCTGGGTTGCAGTGGCTTCAGGCGAGTGATTTCCTCTCCCAAAGCTCCAGTTTTGCCATCTGCAAAATGGAATTTTGGCATTTGTCCGGATTCCCTGCGGTGGCAGCTGCTGTTTGCAGGAGGAGCTTGGCACTGCCAGGTGAGGGAGCTTGGGAAAGGCAGAGGAGCCCCTGCACCTGCAGCTCTGGGAGCCGGAGCTGTCCCCAGCCTCCCAAAAATTGGGATTAGAGTGGGAAACTTTGGACTGAAATACCTCCAGGCTGCTCAGTTTCTGTGCTCTGAGCTGGTTTGGGGATGAATCCTGGTTTTCCTTTTTCCTGCCTGGCTGGAGAAATCCCATCTGGGCACCAGGTGAGGGTGGAAAGGCAGAGTCAGTGGCTGCTCCCTGCTGAATTCCACTGGGAAAATCCAGCCCTGAACCCAAGCTGGAGTTGGGGGTTGAGCAACTGCTGTGCTCTTTTGCTGGGGTGTCACTGGGAATCGACTGGTGTGTTCTGGGGTCACCTGGGGTGTTATTGGGGTCACCTGGGGTGTCCCGGGGGTCTACTGGGGTGTTCCTGGGATCACTGGCGTGTTCTGGGGTCGCTTTGGGTGTTCTGGGATAACCTGGTGTGTCCCTGGGATCAACTGTGGTGTTCTGGGATAACCTGGTGTGTCCCTGGGATCAACTGGGGTGTCCCTGGGATCTACTGGGGTCTTCTGGGGATCAGCTGGGGTGTCCCCTGGGGATCAGCTGGGATGTTCCTGGTATCACCTGGTGTCTTCTGGAGTCACCTGATGTGTTCTGGGGTCTACTGGTATGTCCCTGGGATCAGCTTGGGTGTTCCTGGGATCAGCTTGGGTGTTCCTGGGATCAACCGATTGTCCTTGGGATCATCTGGGGTGTTCCTGTGTTCCTGGGATCACCTGGTGTATTCCTGGGATTCCAGCAGTGCTGGGAAATCTCCAACCAACCCCAAAACTCCCCCAACCTCTCTGGTTAATTATTCTCCTGCCTCTTCCGTGCATCCCAAGCCCATTTCTGGACTTTTTCCTCTCTCCCCTGAGCATCCCCCTTTCCCTTTTTCTTCCCCCCCAGCTGGACAAGGGCGACGTGACCACCCTGAACCTGCCGGCGGGCGCCGGGGGGCACGGTGACGCCGACGGCCCCGTGTGCCTGGACGTGCCCGATGGCACCCCTGACCCTCAGCGCACCAAAGCCGCCATCGAGCACCTGCACCAGAAGATCCTCAAGATCACGGAGCAGATCAAGATCGAGCAGGAGGCGCGGGACGACAACGTGGCCGAGTACCTGAAGCTGGCCAACAACGCCGACAAGCAGCAGGCGTCGCGCATCAAGCAGGTGTTCGAGAAGAAGAACCAGAAGTCGGCGCAGACCATCGCGCAGCTGCACAAGAAGCTGGAGCACTACCACAAGAAGCTGAAGGAGATCGAGCAGAACGGCCCCAGCCGCCAGCCCAAGGATGTTTTCCGGGACATGCACCAAGGGCTGAAGGATGTGGGCGCCAACGTCCGCTCCAGCATCAGCGGCTTCAGTGGCGGCGTGGTGGAGGGGGTCAAGGGGGGGCTCTCGGGGCTCTCCCAAGCCACGCACACGGCCGTGGTGTCCAAGCCGCGCGAGTTCGCCAGCCTGATCCGCAACAAGTTCGGCAGCGCCGACAACATCGCGCACCTGAAGGACACGCTGGACGACGGGCACCCCGAGGAGGCCTCGCGCGCGCTGAGCGGCAGCGCCACGCTCGTGTCCAGCCCCAAGTACGGCAGCGATGACGAGTGCTCCAGTGCCACCTCGGGCTCTGCCGGGGGCAGCAACTCAGGGGCAGGGCCCGGCGGCTTGGGGAGCCCCAAGTCCAACACGCTGGACAGCCACCACAACAACTTTGACACCATTCTGGAGGAGCTGCGGGAGATCAAGGACAGCCAGTCGCACCTGGAGGACTCCATGGAGGACCTGAAGGCCCAGCTGCAGAGGGATTACACCTACATGACCCAGTGCTTGCAGGAGGAGCGCTACAGGTAGGGGAGGTGTCACCTGGGGTGGCTCTTTGGGGACCACAAGCTGCCCCCCTAGCCAAGAGACATGAGGAGCTGCAGCCCTCCTCACTGCCAGACGATCTTGAGAGGTTTTCCCACAACCAGAGGAGGGTGGGAGGGGCTGGGTGGTGTCCCCAGTGCCAGGGGGGGCTCGGGGACATGTCCCAGCCCAGCTGCCCTGTGCAGGTACGAGCGCCTGGAGGAGCAGCTGAACGACCTGACGGAGCTGCACCAGAACGAGATGACCAACCTGAAGCAGGAGCTGGCCAGCATGGAGGAGAAGGTGGCCTACCAGTCCTACGAGAGGGCTCGGGACATCCAGGTAGGGCTGTGGGAGGGCTCAGCCCCGCTCTGCTCCCTCCAGCCAGGGGTGAGGGACAGAGCCTGGGCTGGGAAGGAGGGTGGGGCACGGGGATCCCTTCTCCCAGCACCCTCCAGGTTCTCCCTGTGCTGCTGTCACAGCAAGAGGAAGGTGACTAAACCATGTCCCCAAAACCAGGGAATCCCAGGCTGGTGTGGGCTGAAAGAAATCACCCGTGGCAGGGCAGGGACATCTTCCACTGTCACAGAGAGGAGGCAGGCACAGCTTCTCTGGGAATTCCATCCCGGGTCCTCCCCATCTTCACAGGGAGGAATTCCTTCCCGAGATCCCCTCTGTCCCTGCCCTCCATCCCCCCTTGTCCTGTCCCAGCGAGTCCCCTGTTTGTGACCACAGCACGGGGCTGTGACAAGCCACCCGTGGGCCAGCACAGTCCCCTTTGAGCCATCCCCCAGCAGAAACCAGAACAAAACCCCCCAACAGCAGCAGCAAACCAGGGAGAGGCACCAAATCCCTCAGGGGACATCCCTGCAGCCGCTGCCACCACTGTCCCCTGTGACCATGTTCACAGGGGTCCGAGGATGAGGGAAGAGACGAGGATCTGACTCCATGTTTCAGAAGGCTGATTGATTATTTAATTATATATATTAATATATAATATATAATAATACATACTAATATACAATAATCTATTATATAAAATATCTGCTAATATATATAAATATAATATATATTTAAAATATATCATATAGAATATATTTTTATAATATAAAATATGTACTAAAAGAATAGAAGAAATTATTTCATCAGAAGGCTTGCAAGCAAAGGAAAAGAATTGAATGAATAACAAAAGCTCCTGACTCTGAGAGAGTCCGAGCCAGCTGACTGTGATTAGCCATTAATTAGAAACAACCACATGAGACCAATCACAGATCCACCTGTTGCATTCCACAGCAGCAGATAACCATTGCTTACATTTTGTTCCTGAGGCCTCTCAGGAGGAAAAAATCCTAAGAAAAGGATTTTTTAGAAAATATAATAGCTACAGGGGTCTGAGGATGAGGGAAGAGACGAGGATCTGACTCCATGTTTCACAAGGCTGATTTATTAATTTATGATATATCTTATATTAAAACAGTACTAAAAGAATAGAAGAAAGGATTTCATCAGAATGTTAGCTAAGAATAGAAAGAGTGAATAACAAAGGTTTGTGTCTCAGACAGAGAGTCTGAGCCAGCTGGGCTGTGATTGGCCATTAATTAGAAACAACCACATGAGACCAATCACAGATCCACCCGTTGCATCCCACAGCAGCAGATAACCATTGTTAGCATTTTGTTCCTGAGGCTTCTCAGCTTCTCAGGAGGAAAAATCCTAAGGAAAGGATTTTTCAGAAAATATCATAGCTACAGTCCCCTGGCAGGAGGCCTCAGGGGGGACACCCCTGGAGCCGCTGCCACCGCTGTCCCCTGGCAGGAGGCCGTGGAGTCGTGCCTGACGCGGGTGACCAAGCTGGAGCTGCAGCAGCAGCAGCAGCAGGTGGTGCAGCTGGAAGGGGTGGAGAACGCCAACGCCCGGGCCCTGCTGGGCAAGTTCATCAATGTCATCCTGGCCCTGATGGCTGTGCTGCTCGTCTTCGTCTCCACCATCGCCAACTTCATCACGCCGCTCATGAAGACCCGCATGCGCATCCTCAGCACCGCCCTGCTCGTCCTCTTCCTCTTCTTCCTCTGGAAGCACTGGGACTCCATCAGCTACTTGCTGGAGCACGTGCTGCTCCCCAGCTGATCCGACAGCCCCCGGGGAGGTTTTGTTTCCTGACGAGGAGAGGGGACACGAAAGGGGGTGAGGGTCCGGAGCCTTCTCCGCGCGCTCGGCTCGGCTGCGTTCCCGGCCCTCCACGGCAGCCTCTTGGATCTGGGATCCCTCTGGGATGTTTGGGAAGGGTGGGGCGGGGAGCAAGGAGGAGTTTTGGAAGGCACCAGCGATTTCTGGCTTTTTCTAAAGGGTTTTGGGTGGTTTTTTTGGGTGGTTTTTTGAAGGTCGTCCTGAAGTCCCCAGTAAGGAGATCATCTCCAGGGGTCTTCTGGTGGGATGGATTGAGCTGGACCAAAGCTGGCTCTGGGAGAACTTCCAGCAGGGAGAGGAGAGGGGTTCACTGGGGCAGGATTTTCCCTTTCAGGCAAAAAGTGGCATTTTCCCCCTTGGAAAATGCCAAAAACGGATTTTCCCCTTGGTGGCAAAAAGTCCTGGGATGGAGCGAAAGCAAAGCAGGTGGAGGTGGAGACAGCAGGCCCACGACAAACAGACACAGCAGGACACACGAGTGCCACCAGCCCGTGGCACAGCGCGGGGCTGTGACACCGCCCGCTGTCCCCGCTGTCCCCGCAGGGGCTGGCACGGCCGGGGCGGTCAGCAGCGGCACAAACCACACCCCCCGCGCTGGTTCCATCTCCTGACCTCCCGACTCTTTGCCTTTAGTCGATCCGATCTCTTCAGGGACGCCCGGACTCGTCCAGCCTCTGCCCCGTGTCGTGTGCGTGTGCGTGTGTGCGGTTTTTAATTTAATTCCAGACTCTTTTTTTCCATTTGTGAATCGAAGCTGGTGGGGCGGGGGGAGGAGGGGCAGCAGCTGCCCTCCAGCCCCGCCCCGGAGCACAGCATGCTGTCTCGGATGGTTCTTAAATTATTTCATACCTATATATTTATGTAATATATCTATACACACACACATATATATAAATATATATATATAAAATACCTGCACACTCAGGGCCTCCTCTGGTGCAAACAGCAGCTGCTCCACTCACTTTGAAACCCTCAACCACTTGGCCTCAGGTGAGAATTTGGCCCTGAACGTTTTCAGTGGTGATTCCCAGGGCTGGCACAGGACATTTGGGAGAGGTGAGGGTTCCTCTGCCACCTCCTCTGTGCTCCCAGGGCTGAGCCATCCCTGCTGTGGCCTCATGTTGGGGTCCCTGCATCCCCTCTTGAGCATCTCAGCTGGGAGGGGATAAAGATATCAAAGATATCTTTATATAAAGATATATAAAGATATCAAAGATAAGGCTCAGCTGAGCCCCGGGGCAGGAGCAGGGCTGTGCCCAGGTGGGATGCACAGGTAGGGACAGGACAGAGCTCTGTGGTGGCTCCAGGGCTTGATATCAAAGGTTTGATATCAAAGATAAAGGTTTGGTATCAAAGATAAGGCTCAGCCGAGTAGGTAGGGACAGGATAGGGACAGGACAGAGCTCTGTGGAAGCTCCCTGGAGGCTCCAGGGCAGGAGCAGGGCTGTGCCCAGGTGGGATGCACAGATCTGGACAGGACAGAGCTCTGGAGGCTCCAGGGCCGTGCCCAGGTGGGATGCACAGGTATGGACAGGACAGAGCTCTGGAGGCTCCAGGGCTGTGCCCAGGTGGGATGCACAGGTATGGACAGGACAGAGCTCTGGAGGCTCCCTGGAGCTCCTGTTGCCGCAGGTGGCACCCAGGGCACGTCCCCTCTGGAGGGAATGGTCAGTCAGTGGTCACCTGAGCAAGGGAGGCCTTGCCCAGAGCTGGGGAGTCTGCCCCAGCCTCAGGTGCAGCAGAATTCCCTCCTCTGCCTCTTCCCAGCCGGGTGCATCCTGCACCAGCTCAGCCCTGACCCCACGAAAGGAACAAAACCGTGAGTAATTCAATTCCAAAATTCCCTGAACTCTGCTCCATCCCCTGCCTGAGCCCAGCTCGGGAGCCCGGGGGTGCAGCTGCCCCAGCCCTGCGAGCCCCACGGGCACAGGGAGGGAGGAAATGGGGGAAAAAACCTCGGTTCTGGTGGATCCCAGCGTCCTGCGGGGAGGGAGCTCTGCCAGAAGGGGGAACGCGGGAATGGGATGGGTGCTCCGGGAAGGGAATTGTCTGGAAAGGGAATGTTCCGGGAGGGGGATTCTCCTGGAAGGGCATTCTCTGGGAAGGGCATTCTCTGGGAAAGGGAATTAGGAAATTCTCTGGGAAGGGGATTCCGCGGGAAGGGGATGTTCTGGGAATGGGATGCTCTGAAAAGGGGATGTTCCGGGAGGGGAATTCTCTGGGAAGGGAATTCTCTGGGAAGGGAATTCTCTGGGAAGAGGATTCTCTGAGAAAGGGAATTAGGGAATTCTCTGGGAAGCGGATGCTCCGGGAAGGGAATTCTCTGGGAAAGGACTTCTCTGGGAAGGGATTCCACAGGAAGGGAATTCTCTGGGACGGGGATGCTCTGGGAAAGGGATTCTCTGGGAAGGGGATTTTCTGAGAAGGGAATTATTTGGGAAGGGAATTCTCTGAGAAGGGGATTCTCTGGGATTGGGGGTACTCTGAGAAGGGGATTCTCCGGGAAGGGGATGTTCTGGGAATGGGATGCTCCGGGAAGGGGATTCTCTGAGAAAGGGAATTAGGGAATTCTCCGAAAAGGGGATTCTCTGGGATGGGGATACTCTGAGAAGGGGATTCCGCGGGAAGGGGATGTTCCGGGAAGGGATTCTCTGGGAAAGGAGTTCTCTGAGAAGGGAATGCGGCACCACGGCCGCAGGGGGGCTCCCGGTGCCCGCCGCGGATCCCGGAGCCGCTCCGGAGCGTTTTCCCGTAAGGCCGGGCAGGGGCAGGGCCCAAGGTGAGGTCACTCACCCCAGTTAGCGCATTAACCCCTTCCTGCCCGCAGGGCAGCGTCAGCGATCGTGGCGGCACAGGATGGTTTGGGTTGGAAGGGACCTCAAAGCGCATCCAGTGCCACCGGGGACACCTCCTGCTGTCCCAGGCTGCTCCAGACCCCATAACCAGGCTTTGAACACTCCCCTGGGGGTTTTCTTCTCTGGGAAATCCATTCCAGGGCCTCACCACCCTCCCAATATCCCATCCGAACTCTGTCCAGTTAAAACCGTGCGTGCCCCTCGCGCTGCCCCAGCATCACCGTGGAGTGGAGGAAGTTTTGTGTGAGCCCTGCCACCCCCCCTCGCCGCCTGTGACACTTGGGGACATTCACTGCCCAGTCCCTGTGACCTCGCTGGCAGCAGCCAGAGGAGGCCCCAGCGTTGGATCCCAGTGGGAATTTCGGGATCTCTCGCTCACGGCCCTGCTGTCCCCGTGTCCGGCTGTCCCCTCAAGGAGTGATCTCCCTGCTGCCCCTCGAGCCCCCTGCCATGGGCGAGGGGAGGTCACTCCTGTCCTGAGCTGGCACAGGGGGACATTGTCATCATGCCAGCGGCAGGGACAATTCCTCACTCCTTCCGGGGACGGAGGATGCCAAAATCCCACCCTGTGCATCCCTGAGATGGGCTCAAAGATCCAAACTTCCCATTTCTCCTCAGAAAGGCAGAGTTAAGTTTCTGGCATTGAAAACACCAAGATAGAAAAAGAGAAATTCTGGAATATCCTGAACTGGAAGAGCCCACCAGGTTGAGACTGCACAGAACAATCCCAAAATCCCACCCTGGCATCCCTGAGAGGGTTTTCCAAACATTCCCGCATGGCAGGGACAATTCCCGCATGGCAGGGACAATTCTTGCATGATAGGGACAATTCCTGCATGGCAGGGACAATTCCTGCAAGGCAGGAACAATTCCTGCATAGTAGGGACAATTCCTGCATGGCAGGAACTATTCCCACATGGCAGGGACAATTCAGGCAAGGCAGGGACAATTCCCACATGGCAGGGACAATTCCTGCAAGGCAGGGACAATTCCTGCATAGTAGGGACAATTCCTGCATGGCAGGGACAATTCCTGCAAGGCAGGAACAATTCCTGCATAGTAGGGACAATTCCTGCATGGCAGGAACTATTCCCACATGGCAGGGACAATTCCCTCAAGGCAGGGACAATTCCTGCATGGCAGGGACAATTCCCGCATGGCAGGAACTATTCCCACATGGCAGGGACAATTCCCGCATGGCAGGGACAATTCCCGCATGGCATGCGCGGCTCGGGGCTCCCTGAGGACTCGCCTTGTCCCGGCGGGGTCAGGGGGGGCTCACAAGGGCCCCCTTTGTGCGGGAGAGGTGAAGCTTTGACGTCAGCCCGGCAGGAATTCCTTAATTCCATTCAGGCCTCCCTGCCTGCCCGCCGCTAATTGCTGCGTTTTATGTAAGAGCCGCAGCTGCGCTCCCGGCCGGCAGCGGGGGACACGGAATGTCCCCAGGGGACACGCCGGGCTGCTGCCACCGGCCACGGGGACACTCGTGTGTGACGGTGCTCGCAGGGGCTCTTGGATGAGGGAAGAGACGACGATCTGACTCCGTGTTTCAAAAAGCTTGATTTATTATTTTATGATATATATTACATTAAAACTATACTAAAAGAATAGAAGAAAAGGTTTCATCAGAAGGCTGGCTAAGAATAGAATAGAAAGAATGATAACAAAGGTTTGTGGCTCAGACTCCGTGGCCAAGCCAGCTGACTGTGATTGGCCATTAATTAGAAACAACCACATGAGGCCAATCCCAGATGCACCTGTTGCATTCCACAGCAGCAGATAACCATTGGTTACATTTTGTTCCTGAGGCCTCTCAGCTTCTCAGGAGGAAAAAATCCTGAGGAAAGGATTTTCCATAAAAGTTGTCTGCGACACTCGTGGGACTGCAATTCAGCTGCCCCTTGGTGTGACACATGAGGAGATTGGGGCGCCCAGCGGGGACAGAGCTCGTGGGGACACCTGGGGACAGCCTGGCACGACGGGGTGTCCCTGTGTCGCCTGTTTGGGGCTGGTTTGCCGCATCCCAAGGGTGCCCCGGGGTGCCCACGTCCTGCAGGGTGGGGCCAGCGCTGTCCCTGTCCCGTGTCCCATGTCACCGCAGGAAATAAGAACCAAAAATTGGGTCAGCGTCTCAGTAACACAGACTCTCGGGTTGCTGTTTGATAACTGCAGCCCTGAGATGTGCAGGATGTCTCTGTTTCTGTCTCTGCTTTGGCCCGCACGGCTGAAGAACGAGTCTGGACTCTTCACTTTTTGGTCTTGAAGTTGTTTATTAATTCTTATCTATAAAATTTTCTTTCTGCCCAGCCGAGATCTGCTCAGCAGGGCAGCCACAGGCACTGTGACCGCCCCCGAGGCGGTGTTGTCCTTTTATACTACAAACTACATTGAACATATTTATACTTAGTTCCCAATACCTATCACCTGTGTTAGACAGTGAACTTCTACTCTAAATATATCATATTTACAATTACTTTCCAATACCTATCACCTATGTTAGACAGTGAACTTCTACTCTAAACCAATCCCAAAGTGCCAACATCACTGCAGAAAATGGAGAACAAGAAGAAGGAGAAAGTCTGAACATGCCCAAATTCCTCCATCTCATCCCCATCACCCCCATAACAAAAATCCTAAAATCTACCTTTTCACCCTGTGATAATTTTATTATTACACTATTCAAACCTGTGTGACTTTCAGGTCCTCACACAAAGCTGGTAACTTGCTCCAGGGGTCAAAATCAAACCCGCAGGTGCTCTGGGCTGTGTGCCAGGGTCTCTGAACCCCCCGGCGGGGTCCTCGGCAACTCTGGACACCCGGAGGGATGCACTGAGTTCCAACAACAGACAAAGCCAGGCGCTGGTTTCTCTCCCGGTGTTGTGCTCCTGTTTCCAGCTGCACGAGCCCTGCGTGATAAAATGATGAAATGATGTCCCTGCTGCTGCTGGGACCCCTAAAATGTCCCCACGCTGTCCCCGCAGGGATGTCCCTGGAACGGGAGGGACCCAGAGGGGCTCATCTGTAGGGCACCGAGACCTTCACCCCACGCTGGGCAGCGTTCCTGAGGAGGAGGAGGAGGATGAAGGGATCAGGGACTGGGAATGTTGGCAGCCATCGCTGGGGACACGGCGGTCCCCGGCTGTCCCCTCCTTCCCCCGGCGGCGTGGCCAAGCTTAGGCCGTAAGAAGCAGAGCTGGTGCCAAGGGCAGCATTGCTCGCATT
>VZSU01000729.1:415-28385 GCA_013398715.1 Nesospiza acunhae | reverse complement strand
TTTTTTTTTTTTTTTTTTTTTTTTTTTTTTTTTTCTTTTTTTCCTTTTTTTCCCCTCCCAGACAAGAATGCGGAACAGTTTTAATCCCGTCAAGGGACCCTCGCTCCGGTCTCCCAGCAACGGCGAGAGGGCCCCGGCGGCCCCCGAGGGGTGGGAGGGATGCTCAGCCCTGTCCTTGCGATTTAGGAGCCTTGGAAACCTCGCTCCTCAAAGCCCGGCCCAGCAGGCAGCTGGGTTTTGCTAAGCCAGGCCTGTGGCACCCGCAGCAGGTGCTGAACCAGCGAGGTCTTGCCGAGGCTTCTCTGAAAAGGGGCTCAGGTGGGCGCCTGAAGTCCTTTTTTAACCCCAAATCCCATTTTTTGTAGCCCCAAACCCCATTTCTGTGGCCCCAAACCCCATTTATCTGGCCACGAGTCCCATTTTTGTGGCCACAAGTCCCATTCTTGTGGCCCCAAATCCTATTTTTGATGCCCCAAACTCCATTTTTCTGGCCCCAAACCCCCTTCTTGTAGCCCCAAACCCCATTTTTTCTGACCCCAAACCCCCTTCTTGTAGCCCCAAACCCCATTTTTTCTGACCCCAAACCCCATTTCTGTACCCCCAAAACTCATTTTAGTGGCCCCAAATCTCTTTTTTGTATTCCCAAATCCCATTTTTCTTGCCCCAAACCCCACTTCTGTACCCCCAAATCCCATTTTTCTGGCCTGAAATCCCATTTCTGTGCCCCCAAATCCCATTCTTGTAACCCCAAACCCCATTTTCGATGCCCCAAACCCCATTTTCCTGGCCCCAAATCCTATTACTGATGCCCCAAACCCCATTTTCCTGGCCCCAAATCCTATTTTTGATGCCCCAAACCCCATTTTCCTGGCCCCAAACCCCATTTTCCTGGCCCCAAATCCTATTTTTGATGCCCCAAACCCCATTTTCCTGGCCCCAAACCCCATTTTCCTGGCCCCAGCCAGGGCAGGAATTGCTCCTGGAGGATCCAGCACGTGGATCCAGCGGACTCTGCCCAGGAGAAGTTCAACAACCCCGGCCCGAGTTTCTTGCTGAAGCAATTCTGGAAGCGTTTAACGCTTCTGGGAAGCCCAGCCAGGTTTTCTTTTCCCCTGACCTTTGTTTTGCAGGTTAAATTTTAACAATATTTTCGCTGCTGCCCCAGTTCCCTTGGGCCATTTTGGAGCATTTCCTTGCTGCTTCCTCTAAAGCCTGACACCCAGCCCAGCAGCCAAAATTCTGGGCCATTTTGGAGCATTTTCAGCCATTTTGGAGCATTTCCTTGCTGGCTCCTGTAAAGCCTGACACTCAGCCCAGCAGCCAAAATTTTGGGCCATTTTGGGGCATTTTGGAGCATTTCCTTGCTGCCTCCTGCAAAGCCTGACACCCAGCCCAGCAACCAAAATTTTGTGGCATTTTGGAGCATTTTAGAGCATTTTTGGGCCATTTTGGAGCATTTCCTTGCTGCTTCCTCTAAAGCCTGACACCCAGCCCAGCAGCCAAAATTCTGGGCCATTTTGGAGCATTTTCAGCCATTTTGGAGCATTTCCTTGCTGGCTCCTGTAAAGCCTGACACTCAGCCCAGCAGCCAAAATTTTGGGCCATTTTGGGGCATTTTGGAGCATTTCCTTGCTGCCTCCTGCAAAGCCTGACACCCAGCCCAGCAACCAAAATTTTGTGGCATTTTGGAGCATTTTAGAGCATTTTTGGGCCATTTTGGAGCATTTCCTTGCTGCTTCCTCTAAAGCCTGACACCCAGCCCAGCAGCCAAAATTCTGGGCCATTTTGGAGCATTTTCAGCCATTTTGGAGCATTTCCTTGCTGCCTCCTGCAAAGCCTGACACCCAGCCCAGCAGCCAAAATTTTGGGCCATTTTGGAGCATTTTGGAGCATTTCCTTGCTGCCACAGCCTCTCACACCCCCACAATTGTGAGCCAGGGCTCAGGGCAGGAACCACAATCCATAAAAAGATGAAGCAGCTCCAGGAGATGCCCCTGGTTGGATCCAGCACCATCCCAAAGTTGTGACCTCCAGGCAGGTGGAGCTGTCCCATCCTCCCCCAGGGGTGCCAAGCAGGGATTTGCTCCCAAATTTTCCCTGCCCAAAAGGATTTGGGAGCAGAGGGAGGGAAAAAGGCCACCCTGGAGCTGGGGACAGGCAGTGCCACAGGGGAAACAGCCCAGAAATCCCCCTGGAGCTCCCAAGTCAAAAAAATAAGGCTTTGAATTCCAAGTTTTTTTTGTTTTTTGGGGGGCAGAACAGGTATTTTCAGCAGCTGCTGAAAGATGCATGAAGCTGCAACCCCAGGCAGAGCTTCAGAAGTTGTTCCAGACTGCAAGGGCAGCTTGGGGAAATTGGGATTTAAATTGGGATTTAAATAGGGATTTAAATCGGGATTTAAATCCAGCCTGGAACGGAGCAGGGCTGGCCCCTTCCCGCAGATCAAAGGAGGCTCTGGAATATTCCAGGTGCTGCTTTCCCGGCCCCGAGTGGCGTTGGTGACACCGGGAGAGTCCCACGGGAGGTCCCCGGGCGTGTTTGGGTTGGCTGAGGGCCAGGGATGGGGAACCAGGCTGGGAAAAACTCCGGGCTGGGAGGGAAAAAAGAGCCCCGAGGCTGCTCTGCAAACAGGTGGGGGGAAAAGGGAGGGGAAAAAAAGGGAAGGAAAATAGAAAAGAAAGGGGAAAATAAAAAGGGAAGGATGAAAAAATAAAAAAATAAAAGGGGAAAAAGGGGGAAAGTAAAAGGAAAAGGGGGAAAGTAAAAGGAAAAGGGGGAAAGTAAAAGGAAAAGGGGGAAAGTAAAAGGAAAAGGGGGAAAGTAAAAGGAAAAGGGGGAAAGTAAAAGGAAAAGGGGGAAAGTAAAAGGAAAAGGGGGAAAGTAAAAGGAAAAGGGGGAAAGTAAAAGGAAAAGGGGGAAAGAGGGGGGGGGAAGGGAAGGGGGGAAAAAAGGGAACAAAACCAACCAGCAATTCCATCCCCACCTGATATTGCAGGGATTTTTGTAAGGATTGGGAAAGGCACTCAGCAGGACCATCACTTCAGATAAAGGATTTGATTTGGGAAAGACAAACAGTCAAAAAAAAAAAAAAAAAAAAAAAAAAAAAGATTTTTTCCCAGACAAATAATTCATGGAAGTCTCAAAACATCCTCCAGCTGCAGGAGCCTGGAATTTCCTGTCACCTTCCGACCAAATCCGCCTGCTCCGAGCGCAGGGATTTGGAAATTCAGAGAGGAACGAGAAATGGAGAAACGCGGGGCGGTGAAAGGAGCCGGATCAACACCCAGCGCCTCTGTCAGAGGCAATTCCCGATTCGCCAGACGCAAAAAAATCCCCGTGGATGGAGCAGCTCCAGCTTTTCAGCCCCAGCCGGTGCCACGAGGGGATCCCTCACATTTTGGGGAGTGAAAACCACTCGGGGAAGGAGCAGAACAACAGCGGAGCTCGGGATGAAGCTGCAGATGGAGGCGGCTCGGAAATGCTGAAGGAATTTGTGGGGAGAGGAGAGATTTTGTGGCTTGGAGTCTCCTGCTCCTCCGGCAGGCCGGGGAGGGGCTGCTGAGCAGAACATTTGATTTTCTGCCGCCTTGATTGAGGGCTCCGTGGCCCGTGGGTTGGATTTGCATGAAAGCAGAGCGATCCCGAGGGGTTTGCAGGGAATATTTGGGCAGGGAACGGAGATTTCCGAGCTGCAGGTGCGGGCAGGGAAAGGAGAATTTGCTCCTCCATGCCGAGGGGAGGGATCCCTGCGGCTCTGGGGCTGGAAGTTGCATTTCCAGGCCCTGTTTATGCAGCAAAGCAGCGGCTCGGACGGGCAGAGCTGCCATCGGATGCGATTTCATCGAGATCATCATTTCATCAAGGAAAGTGGCAGATTCGCGGCTTTTCCCCCGCCGTGTCCCCGTGGGACGGCGCTGATCCCATCCCAGCCCCTGGCAGGGCCGGTCCTGCCGCTCGCAGCTCATTCCCCCTGCTCAGGACGGGCTCCGAGGGGCTTTGGGGTCCCTCCCACCCTTCGAGGCTGGGATTCATGTCCGAGGTGGAATCCTTGCAGATTGCCACAGGACAGAGCAGCACCGGGAGTTCCTGGGGGTTCAGTCCTGGAGGTTCAATTTTTGGGGTTCAGTCTCGGGGGTTCAGTCCTGGGGGTTCGATCCCGGGGGTTCAATTCCCGGGGGTTCAGCCTTGGGGGTTCAGTCCTAGGGGTTCAACCCTGGGGGTTCAATTTTTGGGGTTCAACCCTGGGGGTTCAATTTTTGGGGTTCAATCCCGGAGGTTTCAATATTTGGGGTTCAATCCCGGAGGTTTCAATCCCGGGGGTTCAATATTTGGGGTTCAATCCCGGAAGTTCAATCCCGGGGGTTCAATATTTGGGGTTCAATCCCGGGGGTTCAACCCCCTTTTTCCCAAGGAAATCGGAGCTGGGCTGAGCCAGAGCCACTTTCCCCCAGCGGCCTGGGGTGAGTCAGGATTTTGGCGAGCCCGGCTGAGCCCTGGGTGCCCCACACCGTGAGAAAGGCAAACCCAGGGTGAGAGGAAGGGGAAAACCCTTCAGCCTCGAGAGCGCTGTTTGCTTTGGCGGCCGCGACCCCGCCCGCTCCTTCCCCCAGGAAGCGCCGCCGCGGTCAAGTGGGCGAGAGGACCCGCAGCCCCCCGGGACGAGAGGGGCGAGACCCCTCGGGGGTGCCCCCGGCCCCGCTGAGACCCCCCTGAAGCACGGCCAGGGCAGAGCCGCAGCTTTCCGCAGGCTGCGGGGGCAGCGGGGCCCGGCCGGGGCTGCGGAGAGCCGGGAGCGGCGGCACCGGGGATGCACCGGGCCGGGAATGCACCGGGGATGAATCGGAGGCTGCACCGGGGCTGCACCGGGCCGGGAATGCACCGGGAATGCACCGGGGGATGCACCGGGCCGGGGATACACCAGAGATGCATCGGGGGAGGCACCGGGGGCTGCACCAGGACGGGGGAGGCACCAGGGATGCACCGGGGACGAAATGCTCGGGAGCAGGGGGATGCTCGGGGGTCCCTGAGGATGTGTCGGGAACGGATTGACGGGGGGAGCACCGGAGAGGGAGGCAGCCGGGCCGGGCTGCGGGAAGCGGGGGCAGCTCGGGGACCGCCGAAAAACACGGAGGGGATGCAGCGGGGACAGAGAGGGACGCACCGAACCGGGGAGGGACACACCGGGGACAGGCAGGAACGCACAGAAGCGGGGGGATACACGGACGGACGCGCCGGGGACAGAGGATGCTCGGGGACCCCTCACAGTGACGATGCCCCCCCAGGGTGATCCTTACCAGCTTCCCGGAGCGTTCCCGAGCTTTCTTCACCTTCCCGTAGGTTCCTTTACCCAGCGTTTCCAGGAACTCGTAGCGGTGCTTGAGGTTGTGTTTGTGGTGGTGCCGCTTCACCGCCTGCTTCTTCATCAGCGGCCGCGGCGATTTGATCAGCCCCTCGGCCAGCGAGGAAGCGGGGCCGGCTCCGGGCCCTGCCGCGCGTTCCATCGCGATCCCGGCTCCGCCGCCTCCCGGCCCGGGTGTGGGGGTGTGGAGAGGGGGAGGAAGAGGGAATCGCGGGCACAAAGGGGGGGGAAAACTGCTCCCAAACCCAAGGAAAAACTGAACCAAATCCCAGGGGAAAACCACTCAAACCCAGGGAAAAACTGCACCCAAACCAGGGGAAGACTGCACCCAAACCCAGGGGAAAAAACTGCACCAAATCCCAGGGGAAGCCTGCACCAAATCCTAGGGGAAAACTGCTTCCAAACCCAGGGAAAAATCACCCAAACCCAGTGAAAAACTGCACCCAAATCCCAGGGGAAAACTGCACCAAATCCCAGGGGAAAACTGCACCAAATCCCAGGAAAAACTGCGCCAAATCCCAGGGAACAACTGCACCTAAACCCAGTGAAAAACTGGCATTTAGGGCAAAATCAAGGAGAGGAGAGGCCTGGGTGAGTGCAGCCTGTCCTCACTCTCCACAGAGCCCCCTTTGCCCTCCTGGACGCACAACCTGGGAGGGAGGAACCAGAACATTCTCCAAGCCCTGAGCCGGGGGGGGAAACAGCAGCTGAGGCTCCTCAGGGCCACCCCAGCTCCCTCAGCAGCACCTTCTCCCCGTGTGGTCTCCCTGCGGTAAATCTTCCTTTGCAGATATTAAAAGAATGCAATTATTTCCCAGAAGAGCCAAAACAAAGGCGCTTGCCGGGCTCTGGCCTGGGTGAGGACACCCTGGATCGATGGCAGAGGGAGATAACTGCGGCATTACTCACCCAGACCTGGATTTTCCCAGCGCTCCCGGTGAGCTCTTGCAGAGCAGGGGGTCCCAAATGCCTGCCAGGGATTATTGAAACCCTGGCTCCACTCTGCGGGCTTTGGAGGTGACACAGAGGTGACACAGAGTGACACAGGATGGAGCTCACAGCACCTCGGGGCTGTCAGGACAGAGCCAGGTGGGTGGCACTGTCCCCTGGCTGGTTTTGTCACCGGGGTGAGGTTTCAGAGCGACCTTTTGAGGAGAGGTGTCCCTCAGGGAAGGTGGAGCCACAAGTGATGGGCACAGCCTTGCACCAAACAGCTCCCCACGGCCGTCACCTGTCCCAGCATGGTGCCACACACATTAAATGTGATTTTGGTACCACTGGGCCACTCTCCATGGCTGTCACCTGTCCCAGAGATGTCCCACACACATTAAATGTGATTTTGGTACCATCGGGCCACTCTCCAAGGCTGTCACCTTTCCCACACACATTAAATGTCATTTTGGTACCATTGGGCCTCTCTCCAAGGCTGTCACCTGTCCCACACACATTAAATGTTATTTCGGTACAATGAAGACACCCAGGTCCCTTCCCCTGCCACTGTCGCTGGTTTTTATGGCCACCTCGGTTCCTCACAGGGATGAGCAGCTCCAGGCTGCTCCTTCCCACCTCCAACCCTCCCCGAGCTGAACAAACCAGCCACAAATCTCTCTCTGCTCATTCTAAAATCAGCCCGGGACATCCGAAGACGATGCCGGGCTGCAGCAATCGCGATAATGAATTGTGATAATGGATTGTGATAAAGAACGGGCGATAATGAGCGGCGCTAATGAACTGTGGTCATGAATTATTTACACAGAGCAGCAACAGGAGCTGTTTCCAAGGGCCACGGGGAAGATAAACACGGCGTGGAGGAGCTGAGATGAACCCGACTGCCGCAATTTCAGCCTCAAAGCAAACAGGATCCTGTCCGGGCACGGCTCAAACCTCCCCGGCTGCGGCCTGCAAAGGGATTGCACAGGCCCGAGGGGAAAATGTCACTGTCGCTGCCGTGGGATTGTTAAAAATACCTTACAACTGTTGTAAAATAATTGATAATTGTTAAGCATGTGCTGTTAGTTCGGTTATTATATTGTAAAAGGGGTTTAAAGGGTGGTTATAAGAAATTACACATAAGCAAAGTGCAGCACCCCCTCAGTGAAAGGAGCCGGCCTGGACTGAGCTCTAATGGCCAATCAAGGCCTTAAACCTTCATGCAAATGAAAATGTCACTGTCGCTGCCGTGGGATTGTTAAAAATACCTTAGAACCTGTTGTAAAATAACTGATAATGGTTATTGAGCGCTGTTAGTTGGGTTATTAGATTATAAAAGGGGTTAATAGGGGAATTATAAGAAATTACACCCAAGCAAAGTGCAGCAACCCCAAGTTAAACTGAGCCAGCCTGGACAGAACTGTAATGGCCAATCAAGGCCTGAAACCTTCATGCAAAGGAAAATGTCGGCGTCGTTGTCGCCGCCATAGGATTGTTAAAATTACCTTAGAACCTGTTGTAAAATAATTGATAATTGTTATTTAGCGCTGTTAGTTCGGTTATTATACTGTAAAAGGGGTTAAAAGGGTGGTTATGAGAAATTACACCCAAGCAAAGTGCAGCACCCCAGCGAAAGGAGCCGGCCTGGACTGAGCTGTAATGGCCAATCAAGGCCTGAAACCTCCATGCAAATGAAGGATCCCAACAGAAACCAATCCAGAGGGACAAAAAACAGGATAAAAAGGGACATCTGAGCCAGGGAAGCTGTGCCCTTCCCCTGGGACATCGGGGCCATCGCTGCTGCAGCATCCTCGGGGGAACGCTCCTGCCCGGCCCGGGCCCCTCGCTTTGGGCCTTTCTTTTTATTAGAATAAATGCTGAAATCACTTTTCATAAATAAAATAAATCAATAAATGCTGAAATCACTTTAGTACCCCTTGTTTTGGGCCTTTCTTTTTATTATAATAAATACTGAAATCACTTTTAGCACCCTTTGTTTTAGGCCTTTCTTTTATTATAATAAATGCTGAAATCACTTTTAGTACCCCTTGCCTTGAGTCTTTCTTTTTATTATAATAAATGCTGAAATCACGTTTAGCACCGTTGTTTTAGACCTTTCTTTTTGTTAGAATAAATGCTGAAACCACTTTTAATAAAAAAATAAATCCATAAATGCTGAAATCTCTATTAGTACCCCTTGCTTTAGGCCTTTCTTTTTATTGTAATAAATAAATAAATGCTGAAATCACTTTTAGTATTTCTTGTTTTGGGCCTTTTCTTTTTATTGCAATAAATGCTGAAATCACTTTTCATAAATAAAATAAATAAATAAATGCTGAAATCACTTTTAATAAATAAAATAAATAAATAAATGCTGAAATCTCTTTTAGTACCCCTTGTTTTGGGCCTTTTCTTTTTATTGTTATAAATGCTGAAATCACTTTTAGTCCCAGGAGTCCAGTCCCGTTTTTAACGGGATCTCACCAGCCCCGTGTTTGGGGTCCCGGTGGATTTCTCGGGATGCTTTTCCCGAGGTTTCCCCCACTGTGCAGCCCCGCAGAGTTTCTGTTCCCACTGGATAAATCCCTCCCAAGGATTCTGTGCTGCTGTGGGAGGGGATGTTTGTTCCAGAGCGGCTCAGGAAACCTTTCCCATTTTCATGGAAATGCCAAGGGAGCCCGCTGGAATCCGCTGATAAGGATCCTCCATTGTGGCAGCACCCGCCGCTTTCTCCGCTGGGGAAATCCACCGAAATTCCCCTGGAAAACTCAATCCGGGTTTGTCCCGTGGCCCCACTGCGTGTCCACTAAAACCAACCTGAAATCCAGCCAGGAATTTGGCTCCGTGTCAGGGAACCCTGCTCGGAGCTCAGCTTGGTGCTGGGTCACAGCTCTGTCTGCTTGCAGGCTGCAAAATTTATATTCATTAATTTATTACATTAAAATCAATTTCAGCATTATCCCAGCTCTGAAAACATCAACCTCCCGGCCAAAACCTGTGGCTCTGCCTCGGGAATGGGTGGGCACAGGCTCTGTTTGTGGACTGGGAAAGGAATAAACATCACCAAAGAGATTCTCTGGGAGCAGGGAGACCTCCCACAGGGAAAGGAAGAGTCATTAAAATGCCAGAGACAACAAAAAGTTTAATGCTCGCCCCTGGTTCCTTCGTGGCCCTGAGCCCCGGCATTCATCACCTGCTGCTGGGGGTGGTCAGGCAGGTGTGAAACCCATTTTCCCTCTGAAAAGCCCGGAGAAAGCCGGGAATGCTCTGATCCTCCCCATCCATCAGCAGGAGAAGGGAAACTCATCAGCGCCAATGGGAGCCCGTGGAAAAGTAATTTATGGCCTTTCACGGATGGTGAGAGCAGCAGAGGCCACCCCAGGAGTGCAGCTGGGGGTTCCATCTGTCCCTCCATCCATCATCCATCCATCCATCCATGGATCCATCCCTCCATCCTCCATCCATCGTCCATGCATCCGTCCATGGATCCATCCATCTATCATTGATCCATCAATCCATGGATCCATCCATCATCCATCTATGGATCTACGCATGGATTCATCCATCCAGGGATCCATCCATCCATCTATGGATCCATGCATGGATTCATCCATCCATCCATCCATCCATCCATCCATCCATCCCTTTATCCACCATCCATCCGTCCATGGATCCATCCAGGCATCCATCCCTCCATCATCCATCCATCCAT
This sequence comes from Nesospiza acunhae, assembly GCA_013398715.1. Classification (NCBI taxonomy): domain Eukaryota; kingdom Metazoa; phylum Chordata; class Aves; order Passeriformes; family Thraupidae; genus Nesospiza; species Nesospiza acunhae. The sequence goes on along the minus strand of VZSU01000729.1, from coordinate 18,384 downwards.
CTATCATTGATCCATCAATCCATAGATCCATCCATCATCCATCTATGGATCCATTCATGGATCCATCCATCCAGGGATCCATCCACCATCCATCCATCCATCCATCCACCATCCATCCATCCATCCATCCATCCATCCATCCATCCATCCATCCATCCATCCATCCTTCCATCCATCCATCCATCCAGGGATCCATCCACCATCCATCCATCCATCCATCCATCCATCCATCCATCCATCCATCACTGATCCATCCATCCATCCATCCGTCCATTGATCCCTCCATCCCAATTTTTCCACTAAACCACCCCTCCATGGCTCCCTTTATCACAAATCCACCTCCCAGGTGTCCCTGTCACCCTCCTGGGCACTGGGGGTGTCACAGCACTTGGGGCTGCAGAAACCCCGAGGCATTCAGAGGAAAAAGAAGAAAAATTCCTCTCAAAAAAACCCCCATAAATCCCCAGAAAAAAACCCACAAAAACAACAAAAACCCCACAAAAAAACAACCAAAAACCCACAAAAAAAAAAAAAACACAAAAAACCACAAAAAGCCCACAAAAAAAGCTGGAGCTTTTATTTTCTGAGCAGGAAGCGTCTGTGTCTCAGGATGGTGACTCCACATCCGCTCCAGCGCCGGCAGATTCCCAGGAATGGGAACAGCCGGGGGTGACTCCCCTGCTGGCAGCCCCACAGGGCTGAGGACATCCCAGGGATGCGGATGGCAGTGACAGAGGTGATCCCAGAGCTCAATTCCCAGCTCTCCAGAGCGGAATTCCCAGTTGGAGCTGGAGCAGCGCTCACACAACCCCACACTGGGCTCCTTTTGGGAACTGTCACCACAAACTGACCGCAAAAAGCAGCATTGACCCCAAAAAGCAGCATTGACCCCCAAAAATATTGTCCCCACCAGCCAGGGCCAGCCCAGCAGCGTGTCCTGAGCCCATGGCGAGGTGCAGGAATCATTTCTGCTCCACCCCATCCTTTGGAGGCTGCTCCTTGAGGAAGTTTCCTGTTTGTGCAGACAAAGTCTGCTCGGGGACGATAAATGAGGTTTTTTGGCAGCAGGGCCAGCTCAGCCCTCAGCCTCTGTGCTGGAGCAGCCACCGAGGCTGAAAAGCTTCTCAGTAAACTCCGAGCGTGGGGAGTTCAGGCGAGGACACGGCCAGGCCCGCTCCGGGATTTTTTTTTTTTGTCGCTGGAAAACTCCAAAGGCTCGTCTGCGTTGGGATAAAGGAGGGGGCACGGAGGGTCCCGGGGGCAGAGGGGTCAGCTCAGGGCTTCCTGCAGCCCCCCAGGGCCAGGCTGGTGACAAACCCAACATTTATCCAGGGAAAGGAGCTCTGGGGTCTTCTCATCCCAAGGGATTCACTGCAGAGCTCGGGGGGCTGCAGCGGGACCCAGCCCTGGAGGCGTTTCCTGGCCAGCAGCATCAGGGACTCTTTGGACCCAAACCCAGCCCTGTCCCGGCTGCTGGACCCAAACCCAGCCCTGTCTCAGCTCCTGAACCCAAATCCAGCCCTGTCCTGACTGCTGGACCCAAATCCAGCCCTGTCCCAGCTCTGCTGGACCCAAATCCCTGGACCCAAATCCAGCCCTGTCCCAGCTGCTGGACCCAAATCCAGCCCTGTCCCAGCTGCTGGACCCAAATCCAGCCCTGTCCCAGCTCCTGGAAGGTGTTTGGGCTCCTCGGGGTTGTCTTTCTATGGGAATAAAATACCGGAGGAGACGCGCAGCACCCAAGTTATTTGTTGGATCTTGCAGCACCTGAAATGGAATTTTAGAGCCGTCCTGGTCCCGCAGGGCAGCCCAGGACAGCGGGAGCGCTGCCGGAGGTGCTGCTGCTCGGCCCAGGGATGCCATCTGCTGTTCACAGCTCTGGGAGGAGACCTGGGGCTCACCCAGCCCAAACCCAACCACCTCAAACCCGCTAAAATCCTCAAGGATGCCATCTGATGTTCACAGCTCTGGGAGGAGACCTGGGGCTCACCCAGCCCAAACCCAACCACCCCAAACCCACTGAAATCCTCAAACCTGCCCTGCAGGCACAGCCAGGAGCGCCCGAGCCACCCGAACTGGGCTCAGGTCACATCTCCGGCACCTGGAGGGCCCAATCCAGGAAGGTTTTGTCCTGCTGGATCCCATTTCCCTGCAGGAGCATCCCGGGAAAGGGCAGGGAGATGAGGCCACCCCTGACTGGCACCCGGCAAAAGCAGCGGCTGTGCCAGTCCTGTGCCAGTGCTGTGCCACAGTGAGGGGCCAGAGCAGAATTCACCCTCGGGAGCAGCCCCCGGCCCCAGCTCCTGCAGGAACCCCAAGGAACAGCCACGGGATGATGGCAGGAGAAGGCAGAGAGCAGTCCTGAATCCTGCTGCAGGTTTGGAGTTTCCTTTGGGAGAAAATCTGTAGGGAAGCACTTGCAGATCCCAGGATGGAGGAGGACACCACCGCTGTCCCCCCTGGGCCACACTGACCCCTCTGGAGAGCCCCAGCGCCTCCCAAGACGTCACCTGTGACGAGGATGGCTGCAGGGACACAATTCCCACGCAGCGATCTCCAGGGTCCTTCACGCGGGCAGGAGATGTGGGGAGCAGCTCCTCCAGCTGATTGTCCCCATGGAGATGTCGGGAGTGGTTCCTCCAGCTGGGTGTCCCCACGGAGCTGTGGGGAGCAGTACTTTGAACTGGGTGTCCCCATGGAGATGTGAGGAGCAATTCCTCCTAGATGGAGATGTGGGGAGAAGTTCCTCCAGCTGATGTCCTCATGGAGCTGTGGGGAGAAATTCCTCCCCCATGGAGCTGTGGGGAGCAGTTCTTTGAACTGGGTGTTCCCATGGAGCTCTGGGGACCAATTCTTCCCCCATGGAGCTCTGGGGAGCAGTTCCTCTGGCTGGATGTCCCCATGGAGCTGTGAGGAGCAATTCCTCCTCCATGGAGATGTGAGGAGAAGTTCCTCCAGCTGATGTCCTCATGGAGATGTGGGGAGCAGTTCCTTGAACTGGATGTCCCCATGGAGATATGGGGAGCAGTTCCTCCTCCATGGAGCTCTGGGGAGCAGCTCCTCCAGCTGGATGTCTCCCCATGGAGATGTGGGGAGCAGTTCCTCCTCCATGGAGAGGTGGGGAGCCATTCCTCCAGCTGGGTGTCCTCATGGAGATGTGGGGAGCAGTTCCTTGAACTGCATGTCCTCATGGAAATCTAGGGAGCAGTTCCTCTGGCTGGGTGTCCCCATGGAGATTTGAGGAGCAGTTTCTCCCCCGTGGAGCTGTGAGGAGCAGTTCCTCCAGCTGATGTCCCCACGGAGCTGTGACAGCGATAGGAGGGGACCCCTGGCCGTTGTGGGGGTTCCTCATGGACAGCAGTGCCAGGCAGGGAGGCACCAGAATCCCTGGATGTGGTTCTGGAGGAGCTGCCAGGCCCCTACCGCAGCTGGATAGGGCTGTCCCAGTCCTGGGAGCTGCCAGCACTGTCCCCAGCGCCACCACTGGGGACAGCCAGGGGCAGGGCCCTGTTCCAGGTGGGATTCTCCTCCAGGTGGTTCCAATCAGGAGTCACAGAGGCACAGGGCCCTGTTCCAGGTGGGATTCTCCTCCAGGTGGGCTCAGATCAGGCACAGGGCCCTGTTCCAGGTGGGATCCGCACTCAGGTGGGCTCGGATCAGGCACAGGGCCCTGTTCCAGGTGGGATCCCCACTCAGGTGGGCTCAGATCAGGCACAGGGCCCTGTTCCAGGTGGGATCCCCCCTCAGGTGGGCTCAGATCAGGCACAGGGCCCTGTTCCAGGTGGGATCCACACTCAGTTGGGCTCGGATCAGGCACAGGGCCCTGTTCCTGGTGGGATTCTCCTCCCGGTGGTTCCAATCAGGAGTCACAGAGGCACAGGGCCCTGTTCCCGGTGGGATTCTCCTCCCGGTGGGCTCAGCTCAGGCACAGGGCCCTGTTCCCGGTGGGATCCCCACTCAGTTGGGCTCGGATCAGGCACAGGGCCCTGTTCCAGGTGGGATCCCCACTCAGGTGGGCTCAGATCAGGAGTCACAGAGGCACAGGGCCCTGTTCCTGGTGGGATTCTCCTCCTGGTGGTTCCAGTCAGGGGTCACAGAGGCACAGGGCCTCCACGGCCGTGCTGAGCCCCTGGCTGACGCCCCCCACGGCCAGCAGGCAGTCCCTCAGCACGATGCTGGAGCAGGCGCAGCGCGGGGTGGGCATGGGGGGGAGGCTCTCCCACTTGTTCTTCTCGGGGTGGAAAGCCTCTGCCGACTCCAGCACGGTCGGCTGATTCCCTGGAAGCACAAAAGGAGGTGCTGGATGATCTGGGAAACACCACTGAGCTTCTCTTGGCTGCTCTGACACCATCCCATTACCGGGTTTGTTTTCCCTCCCACCAGCCAGCACCAGGATTTCTCCTTTTTTTTTTTTTTTTTTTTTGGATGACAACAATTCCAAACACTTTTTTTTAAAGGGTTCCCACAGTCCCAGAGCCTCACCCAGGCCCCCAGCCACCACAACTCTGCCTCGCAGGTAGCCGGCCACGAAATCTGCTCGCCTTTTCTTCAGGTAGCAGGAGCGCTCCATCTTCATCCACCCACCTGGAAGGACAGGACACGCTGGGGTTGTGGGATCACCCACTCCTGGAAAGGCACCCGCCCCTCTGAGCCCCTGGCTCGTGGAAAGGGCAGTTTGGCTGCGTCACCTTGGGGTGATAAAACCCCATGGGATGGTTGGGTTTGTCCCCTGTTATCCCACTGTTGGATCCACTTGGGATTGAGGTTTTCCCATCGCGCTCAGTAATCCTGACTGGAAATTGTCCTCTAAGCTGAGCTCAAGGCAGCAGCAGATGGGAGCGGATGGGAGCTCTGTGCTCTGCAAGGGTGGCAGAGCCCCAAACCCAGCCCTGTGTCCCCAAATCCCAAACCCAGCCCTCTGTATCCCTTCCCTGCTCATCTGGATGGGACAGAGCTGGCACAGAGTCAAACCCAGCCCCGTGTGTCCCCAAACCCAGTCCTGTGTGTTCCCAAACCCCAAACCCAGCTCTGTGTGACCCCAAACCCATCCCTGTGTCCCCAGTCCCAGCCCTGTGAGACCCCAAAGCCCAAACCCAGCTCTGTGTATCCTAAACCCAGCCCTGTGTGTCCCCAGACCCCAAACCCAGCCCTGTGAGACTCCAAACCCCAAGCCCAGCCCTGTGTGTCTCCAAAGCCCAAACCCAGCTCTGTGTACCCCAAACCCATCCCTGTGACCCCAAACCCAGCCCCATGTGACCCCAAACCCAGCCCTGTGACCCCAAACCCAGCCCTGTGACCCCAAACACCTCGGGAAGGTCCATCTCCCACCTTGCTCCAGGTCGAAGACGTCCACGGTCCTCATGAACTTGGGCTGGCGGTAGAGCCGGCCCTGGCGCAGCCCCCCGAGGCTGAAGAGCTTCTCCTCGGTGGGCACAAAGCTGGAGAAGGCTCTTTTGGTGGGAATGTTGGGGAACCTGGTCCAGGAGCGCGTGTCCGTGTCAAAAACCTCAAAGGCGTTGACGGCGTACTTGGATTGCCTTCCCCCTGGGGAGGAGAGGGGATTGGAGAGGAGGGAATTGAAATGGAAAAGGAATTGAAATGGAGAGAGAATTGGAAAGGAGGGAATCGAAATGGAGAGGGAGTTGAAATGGAGAGGGAGTTGGAAAGAAAAGGAAATTGGAATGGAGAGGGGATTGAAATGGAGAAGGAGTTGGAAAGGAGGGAATTGGAGAGGAGAGGGAAGTGGAAAGAAAAGGGAATTGGAATGGAGGGAATTGGGAAGGAGAGGAAGTTGAAATGAAGAAGCAATTGAAACGGAGAGGGAGTTGGAAAGGGGAGGGAATTGGAAAAGGGGAGGGAAGTGGAAAAGAGGGAATTGGAAAGGAGAGAATTGAAATGGAGAGGGAATTGGAAAGGAGAGGGAATTGGAAAAGGGAATTGAAATGGAGAGGAAATTGGAAAGGAGGGAATTGGGAAGCAGAGGGAGTTGAAATGGAGAGGTAAGTGGAAAAGAGAGAGAATTGGAATGGAGGGAATTGGAGAAGAGAGGGAGTTGAAATGGAGAGGGAGTTGAAATGGAGAGGGAATTGGAAAGGAAAGGGAATTGGAAAGGAAAGGGAATTGGAAGGGAGGGAATTGGAAAGGAGGGAATTGGAAAAGAGAGGGAGTTGAAATGGAGAGGGAAGTGGAAAGGAGAGGGAATTGGAGGAAGAGAAAGGATGCAAAAGGAAGCAAAAAGGAAAAAAGTGAAGGAGAAGGAAGGAGAAGGAAGAAAAAGGAACAAAAACTAAGGAAAGGGAAGGAAAAGGAAAGGGAAGGAGAAAGAAGAGAAAGGAAGAAAAAGGAAAGAGAAGGAGAAGAAGGAGAAAGGATGGAGAAGGCAGGAGAAAGAAGAGTGGAGGAGGCAGGGCTGCTCCTTACCCAGCACGTAGATCTTGGTGCCCCTCAGGATGGACGTGGCCGCGTAGCGAGGGGTGGGCATGGCAGCCAGGGACACCCAGATGTCCTTGAGCACGTCATAGTGCTGCAGGAAGTTGTGGGGCCGCAGGTCCGAGCCCATCCCGCCCGCTGCGTACACCCTGTAGTCTGGATGGGGCAAAAAAACCCCCAAAAATCCCAATAAATCCTTGTAGGAAAGCACCAGAAATCCATCCCCTGCTGCCTACACCCTGTAGTCTGGATGGGGCAAAAAAAACCCCAAAAATCCCAATAAATCATTGTAGGAAAGCACCAGAAATCCATCCCCTGCTGCCTACACCCTGTAGTCTGGATGGAAACCATTCGCCTTTTCCACCACCGAGATGTCCACGGCCACCTTGTGGAGTGAGCTGCACTTTGGGGAAGCTTTCCACAATCCATTATTCTATATCAAAACCCGCTTCCACCTCTTTTCTGCTCTTCTACATTCCGAGACCTTCCTGCCATCTGTGAAGCTTCCCTGCCAAACTTTCCATCTTTGGAAAAGATGGAAGACGCTCGCCTTTGGCCGCCACCGAGATGCCCACAGCCGCCTCATGGAGCGAACTGTGCTTCAGGGAAACTTTCCATAATCTATTATTCTATATCAAAACCTGCTTCCACCTCTATTCCACTCTCAGCTTCTACAATCAGAGACCTTCCTGCCATCTGTGAAACTTCCCAAACTTTCCATGTTTCCCACACTTACCTTTGGCTGCCACCGAGATGTCCACGGCCGCCTCGCAGAGCGAGCTGTGCTTCAGGGAAACTTTCCACAATCCATTATTCTATATCAAAACCTGCTTCCATCTCTTTTCCTCTCTCAACTTCTACAATCAGAAACCTTCCTGCCATCATTCAAACTTCCTCGCCAAACTTTCCCATCTTTCCAACTTCCCACACTTCCCTTTGGCCACCACCGAGATGCCCGTGGCCGCCTCACGGAGTGAACTGCGCATTGGGGAAGATTTCCACAATCCATTATTCTATATCAAAACCCGCTTCCACCTCTTTTCTGCTCTTCTACATTCCGAGACCTTCCTTCCATCTGTGAAACATCCGTGCCATACTTTCCCATCTTTCCAACTTTCCAATACTTGCCTTTGTCCACCACGGAGATGCCCATGGCCACCTTCGTGGAGAGAGGTGTGCTTCAGGGAATCTTTCCACAATCTATTATTCTTTTATATCAAAACCTGCTTCCACGTCTTTTTCACTCTCAGCTCCTACAATCAGAGACCTTCCTGCCATCTTTCAAACTTCCTTGCCAAACTTTCCCATCTTTCCAACTTCCCACACTTCCCTTTGGCCACCACCGAGGTGCCCATGGCCGCCTCACGGAGCGAGCTGTGCTTCAGGGAAGCCTTCCACAATAAAATTCCATATCAAAACCCACTTCCACCTCTATTCCACATTCACATTCTACATTCCGAGACCTTCCTGCCACCTGTGAAACTTCCCAAACTTTCCATGTTTCCCACACTTGCCTTTGGCCGCCACTGAGATGCCCATGGCCGCCTCGCGGAGCGAGCTGCGTTTTCTCCAGCGCCCCTCGTCCGTGTTGTACATCTCCACCACCTTCAGCGGCAGCTGGTTGGTGCCCACGCCGCCGATCACCATGATCCTCTTGCCCAGCACGGTGACGGCCACGCCGGCCCTGGCCGTGGGCATGGCGGGCAGCGCTGCCCACTGGTCGGCCTCGGGCGAGTAGACCTCGAAGGAGTCCACGGCGACGCCGTTGTCGTCGCAGCCGCCCACGGCGAACACCTGCCCGCCCGCCTCCACCAGCGTGGAGTAAACCCTGCGGCTGGGCAGCGGCGCCAGAGATTTCCACTGGAAGTCTTTGGTGCTGGGCAGCTCCATGGCGGCCGCCGGGAAGGGGTTGGTGCTGGGAAAAAGAGAGAATTCTGGAATTGTTGAGGGGTGGAAAAGTTCACCAGGATCGGCTAAGCTGCGCCCAATTGCTGCCCTGAGCACTCAGTGCCATGTCCAGGAATTCCCTCAGCTCCTCCAAATCCTCCCTCAGGACTCTCCAATCCCTTCCCAGCTCCCTCAGGACTCTGCAGACCCTTTCCAGCTCCCTCAGGACTCTCCAAACCCTTTCCAGGTTTCTCCAAACCCTCCCCAGCTCCCTCAGCTCCTCCAAATCCTCCCTCAGGACTCTCCAATCCCTTCCCAGCTCCCTCAGGACTCTGCAGACCCTTTCCAGCTCCCTCAGGACTCTCCAAACCCTTTCCAGGTTTCTCCAAACCCTCCCCAGCTCCCTCAGCTCCTCCAAATCCTCCCTCAGGACTCTCCAATCCCTTCCCAGCTCCCTCAGGACTCTGCAGACCCTTTCCAGCTCCCTCAGGACTCTCCAAACCCTTTCCAGGTTTCTCCAAACCCTCCCCAGCTCCCTCAGCTCCTCCAAATCCTCCCTCAGGACTCTCCAATCCCTTCCCAGCTCCCTCAGGACTCTCTGAACCCATCCCCATCTCCATTCCCTTCCCTGGACTCGCTCCAGCCCCAAAATGTTCCTCCTGAACTGAGGGAAAATCCCGGAATGCAAACCCCACCCTGGCAGGAGCAGAGCAGGACCAGAGCTGCCCTCCCACTCCCGTCTGTCCCCTGCGCCACCCCCAGAGCGCCACTCCCGCCTGTCCCCTGTGTCACCGCCACCTTTCAGCGCCTCTCCATCAATCCTGCGGCTCCAGAGCCGCCTGAGCAGCTCACGCAGAGAGCGAGCCTAAAAATAAAACAGAACAAAAAGAGGTGAGGAAACAAAAAAAAAAAAAAAAAAGGCAAAAAAAAACCCAGAAAACAAAACAAAACAAAAGAACCAAACCAACCCCCCCCCCAAAAAAAAAACAAAAAAAAAAAAAACAAAAAAACCCACACACACAAAAAAGGAAAAAAAAAAAAACCAAAAAAAAACAAAACCAAGCCAGGCGAGAAGGTTGGAGTCAGTTTGTTCTGCTGCTTCCCCGCCCCCAGGTGACTCCAAACCAGGCTCTGCTCCCTCCGCGCCTGTTTCCCTGCCGGCTGGGGAGCTTTTCCTGCTCTCACCCACCGGATTCCTCCTCCTGGCCTTCCTCACATCCCCACCCTGAGGAATGCGAACCCCCGGCTCTGCAATCCCCGGGGCAGAGAGCTGGCAAGGCGCGGTCATTGCTCCATCTCCTCTCTCCTTCATTAAGCACCATGCAGATGAGCTTAATTAGCGAGAGAGGGCGAAGGGAGAGGGACAAAAGCAACGCTGGAAGGAAAATCCCTTCCCACCCAACCCCGAGCCTCCATAAAATCCGATTAGTCCGAGCAAGGCTGTTTGTTTTTATTACTGTTTATCTTCCCAAATAAATGTTCAGGAGTGCACCAAACATCATTTCTTGCATGAGGAATTAATAAATAAACTGAGAAATCCTGCTTGGGCTGCCACCCTCCACAATTCCCGGGGCAATTCCTGGAAATTCCCTGCTCCAGGGGGACAAAGGGACACAAAGCCACGACAAAAAGCAGCAGCAGCACACGAAGCCTCACAGAATCCAAGGAAAAAGCAGCGAGCAGGAGCCCAGACCGCTCTGCCCTCCCTGAGCAGCATCACCGGGATGGATTTGTGCCCTGGCAGATCCAGGGTTCTGTCCCCATGGATGATTGATTTCCTTTCCAGGTGAATTTTCACGGATAAATTCACCCTGGGCTGGCTAATTAGCAAAGCAGAGCCAGCTCCTGTTTCCAGGAGCTTGATGGATTTGCATCCAAGGAATTTCAGCTCCTGTTTCCAGGAGCTCGATGGATTTGCGCCCAGGCGTTCCTGACCTCTGTTCCTTCAAATCCAAACTGCTGGGATGAGACACAACCAGCGCCACTCCTGCGCCTGCCAGCAGCAGAACCTGGCTGAGGCCGGGCAGTTTCTCCTTCCAAAGCTCAGAAATCATTGCCTAAAATGGCCTAAAAATTAAAAATTTACGACATCCCAGCAGGCAGAGAGTGCTTGGAGAGGGATGAGGATTTCTCCAGGCAGGTCCTCCATGGGAATAAAGGAGCAAAGAGCCGGGAATTCTGCTGGAATGCAAAGCCCTGCCTGAATTCAGCTGCCTTGGCACACAAAGATTCTGCTCCTCTTCCCTCCCGTGCTATTTAAAGGAAATCAAGGTCAGGGCTCACACGCTGAATTCCTGAATTCCTTCGCCTCCGGCTCTCCAAAAATCACCTGGATTTCACCGGGAAGAGCCCTGCTGGGAGCTGTCAGATCTTCCTGAGGTCAAATTCCCCTCCCAGCCCCAGGGAATTATCGCCTCTTCATCCCAGACTAATTGACATTGGAAATCCAAAGGAAAGGAAATTGCTTTTCCACCGGGCGGAGCTGGGGCCGAGCTCTCTCCACTGCTCATCCCTGCAGGATGAAAATCCTTGGTTTAAGGGTGGAAAGGATGAAATTCCTTGGTTTAAGGGTGGAAAGGATGAAAATCCTTGGTTTAAGGATGGAAAGGATGAAATTCCTTGGTTTAAGGATATAAAGGATTAAATCCCTTGGTTTAAGGATGGAAAGGATGAAATTCCTTGGTTTAAGGATATAAAGGATTAAATCCCTTGGTTTAAGGATGGAAAGGATGAAATTCCTTGGTTTAAGGGTGAAAAGGATGAAATTCCTTGGATTAAGGGTGGAAAAATTCCTTGGTTTAAGGATGGAAAGGATGAAAATCCTTGGTTTAAGGATGGAAAGGATGAAATTCCTTGGTTTAAGGATATAAAGGAGGTTTAAGGGTGGAAAGGATGAAAATCCCTTGGTTTAAGGATGGAAAGGATGAAATTCCTTGGTTTAAGGGTGAAAAGGATGAAATTCCTTGGATTAAGGGTGGAAAGGATGAAATTCTTTGGTTTAAGGATGGAAAGGATGAAATTTCTTGTTTTAAGGATGGAAAGGATGAAATTCCTCGGTTTAAGGATAGAAAGGATGAAATTTCTTGGTATAAGGATATAAAGGATGAAATTCGTTGGTTTAAGGATGGATGGGATTAAATTCCTTGGTTTGAGGATGAAGAAGATGAAATTCCTTGTATGGAAATGATGAATTTCCTTAGTTTAAGGATAGAAATGATGAAATTCCTTTGTTTAAGGGTGAAAAGGATGAAATTCCTTGGATTAAGGGTGGAAAGGATGAAATTCTTTGATTTAAGGATAGAAAGGATGAAATTTCTTGTTTTAAGGACAGAAAGGATGAAATTCCTTTGTTTAAGGACAGAAAGGATGAAATTCGTTCATTTAAGGATGGAAGGGATTAAATTCCTTGGTTTGAAGATGAAGAAGATGAAATTCCTTGGATGCAAAGGATGAAATTCCTTGGTTTAAGGACAGAAAGGGTGAAATTCCTTGGTTTAAGGATGCAAAGGATGAAATTCCTTGGTTCAAGGAGAGAAAGGGTGAAATTCCTTGGTTTAAGAAACCCTCCAGGGTCTTTTCCAAATGGATTTGGAGCACGGAGGGCAGGGGCAGCACCCCCAGAGAGGAGTCAGGGCTCCAGGGGACAGCAGGATTTCTCCCTGGATATTCCCTCCAAGGAAAACCCATCTCTCATTTTGGAGATCCCCTGGATTCGTGGCATTTATGGACCTGCAATAATTTGGGGTTTATCAGAGCCAGGCATTGAGATTCCGAGGGATTCACGGGATGAACAGGGGGAGATGTCAGAGCAGCTCCTTTCCCTTCCCATCTCTCTTCTCTCCAGGATTTGGAAGTTTTGCTGCTCCGGGGTCGAAATTCCAAGGGTTGGAACCCAAATCTCCTCCTGTTTGGGATCGGGGCAGAGCCAGGGTGATGCTCAGAGCCCCAAAACTGCCGCCAGGAGCGGGTCAGACACACCCAGCCCCTTCCTCAGCGGGGCAGAAAAATCCACCGCGGAAACTTCGGGAAAAAGATTCCTCCTCTCCCTCGTGTCCCGAGGGAAAAGGGGCTGGGAACAGCCGGGTTCTGCTGCTTTTGCTCCAGCCCCGGCAGCTGGGAATGAAAGGAACAGGCTTGGAATTGTCAGCCGGGGATTCCTGACCCCTCCTCCGCCTCAGCTCCCTCGCCATAGTAACAACCACCCGGAAAATCACAACAACAACAACAAAACCTCGCCGGTTCCCCGCCTGTGCCTGGAAAAAAAAAAAAAACGGCAAAAAGAGCGAAAACCACTGGGATGAGAAGAGATTTCATTGTGTGGAGCAGAGCAGCGCTCTGAGCTGTTTTGTACCCCCGATCCCGAGCATCCTTTGGGATGCAGGAGGGGCTGGGGCCGGCCTGGCCTCCCCCGGATTCCCCCATGCCGGTCCCTCGGGAGCCTCTCCAGCCTCCTCCTGCCAGCTGCGATCTCCTGATGGGACGGACAGGGCTTGTGGAAGGAAATATTCCCCACAGGAGCGTGTCAGGGCTGTCACAGCTCCTGGACAGCGGCAAAAGCTGCTTCGTTTTTTTTTGAAAGAGCCCAAATCAACCTTTTAAAAAAAAAAAAAAAATTCCTGAGCGAGCTGAAAAAAAAAAACCAGCAGAGCAAGGTGAGGGCTGCTCGTGTCACAGCTGAGCTCAGGAGTTTTAATTTAATTTAAATGATTAATTTAATTCAAGAGCAAGGACCCACCTGCAAGGGCAAAGGGTCTCCCTTTCCCGCGCAGCTCCCACCAGGATCCTGACTCCTTCCCCTCGTCCCCAAAAGCTCCCTCTGCCCCAGCAGCTGCTCTCCTGCACGGGTCAAACACAGAAAGGCTTTTCCAAGCCCTGCAGCCTCTCAGGTTGTGTTTCCAGAGCTCTTTTTTCCTCTTTATTTCAGCTGCAGAGGGAATGAGAAGACCTCGGGCCAGATCACAGCTGGGGGAGGTCACAGCGACCCCATCCCTGCCGGGCCTGGTCCGGGAGAAAAGCTGGGAAAAGGGATTGGGGATGCTGGGAGGAAAAAAAAAAAAAAAGCTGAAAATTTGGGATTTTGGGGGGAAAAAAGTACAGGAAAACCCCATCCTTTTCCACAAAAAGTGAGGAAAAAAAAAATTATCGTTCCATACCCAATTTTTGGAAGTGAAACACAAACTCCAAGTTTTGTTTGTGGCTGTTCCTGAAAAGCCTGGGGTCCTCAAGCATCCCCCTCCCAAAAAGGACCTCCAGGGAGGAATTCCCTCCCTCCTTTCCTCCTTCCCTCCCCAGCATTTCTCGGGAATACTCACAGCTCCGCTGGAGCATGGCTGGAAATGCTCCGGATTTTCCCGAATCCTCCGAGCATCCCTTTCCTCCCACTCCCCGCCGGGCTGCGAGCGGCGCCGGGGCTGGGAATTGCTGCGTGGGAAGAGAAGGGAGGGGGAAAAAAATTAAAAAATAAAATTAAAAAAACAAAATAAATCCGCGTAAATCCAGCGGCGCTGCTGTTCCCCGTCTGGAAGATGTAGGACGCTCAGGGCGGGGAGGGTTTCCCCAGCTGGGCTCCTCCTCGGGGCTGTGCGTGCGAATTCCCGGCGTTCCCGATCCATCCCTGAGCCTTTTATGGCTCCCCGCGCTCGCACAGGATGTTCTGGAAGCGCCGCGCTCCCCCCGCTCCCAGCCCTAAAGCGGCACCGGCGGAATTACCGGGAATTTTGGCCAAAAACAAAAAAAAAAAAAAAATTAAAAAAAAAATCGGGAAAGCCGGAGCTGAGATTGTCTGGGGGAGGGATGGGCGGATCCCAGGGATCCAACAGGGAAGAGCCCATCCTGTGGATGTCAGCCCAAAATTGGGGGAAATGGGCGCGGTAAGGGCGGCTGGGGCGGCAGAACCCCAAAATTCTGCTCCTGCATCCCACGAGGAGCTTGGAGGAGCTTGGGATATTGGAGCCCTTGGAGCCGATCCCCAAAATTCTGCTCCTACATCCCACAAACTCAGACTGGGATGTTGGAGCCTGTGGATTCCCAAAATTCTGCTCCCTACATCCCATAAGCTCACAGGAGTGGGAAGTTTGACCCTTTGAAGCTGATTCCCAAAATTTCTTTCCCTGCATCCCACAAGGAGCTCAGAGGAGAGGGATGTTGGAGCCCTTGGAGCCAATTCCCAAAATGTCTTTCCCTGTATCCCACGAGGAGCTTGGAGGAGAGGGATATTGGAGCCAATTCCCAAAATTCTGCTCCTGCATCCCACAAACTCAGAGGACTGGGATGTTGGAGCCTGTGGATTCCCAAAATTCTGCTCCTGCACCACAAGGACCTCACAGGAGCAAGATATTGTAGCCCTTGGAGCCGATTCCCAAAATTTCTTTCCCTGCATCCCACAAGGAGCTCACAGGAGCTTGGGATATTGGAGCCTCTGGAGCTGATTCCCAAAATTCTGCTCCTACATCCCACAAACTCAGACTGGGATGTTGGAGCCTGTGGATTCCCAAAATTCTGCTCCCCACATCCCATAAGCTCAGAGGAGCAAGGAGTTTGGACCCTTTGGAGCTGATTCCCAAAATTCTGCTCCCACATCTCACAAGGAGCTCACAGGAGTGAGATGTTGGAGCTTCTGGAGCCGATTCCCAAAATTTCTTTCCCTGCATCCCACAAGGAGTTCGGAGGAAAGGGATGTGGGAGTGTTTGGGGCCAATTCCCAAAATTTTCCTCCCACATCCCACCAGGAGCTTGGAGGAGAGGAATGTTGGAGCCCTTGGAGCTGATTCCCAAAATTTCTTTCCCTGTATCCCACAAGGAGATCAGAGGAGTGGGATATTGGAGCCCTTGGAGCTGATTCCTAAAATTTCTTTCCCTGCATCCCGCAAGGAGCTTGGAGGAGAGGGATGTTGGAGCCAATTCCCAAAATTCTACTCCCCACATCCCACAAACTGAGACCGGGGTATTGGAGCCTGTGGATTCCCAACATTCTGCTCCTGCATCCCAAAAGGAGCTCAGAGGAGTGGGAAGTTCGATCCTTTGAAGCTGATTCCCAAAATTTCTCTCCCTGCATCCCACAAGGAGCTCACAGGAGTGGGATGTTGGAACCACTGAAGCTGATTCCCAAAACTCTGCTCCCAAATCCCACAAGGAGCTCACAGGAGCAGGATTTTGGACCCTTTGGAGCCGATTCCCAAAATTTCTTTCCCTGTATCCCAAAAGGAGCTCACGGGAGTGGGATATTGGAGAATTTGGAGCCAATTCCCAAAATTTCTTTCCTGTATCCCACAAGGAGCTTGGAGGAGAGGGATGTTGGAGCCTGTGGATTCCCAACATTCTGCTCCTGCATCCCAAAAAGAGCTCAGAGGAGTGGGAAGTTTGACCCTTTGAAGCTGATTCCCAAAATTTCTCTCCCTGCATCCCACAAGGAGCTCAGAGGAGCAGGATTTTGGAGCCTTTGGAGCTGATTCCCAAAATTCTGCTCCCACAGGAGTGGGATATTGGAGCCTCTGAAACTGATTCCCAAAATTTCTTTCCCTGCATCCCACAAGGAGCTCAGAGGAAAGGGGATGTTGATTCCCAAAATTCTGCTCCCACATCCCACAAGGAGTTCACAGGAGCCGGATTTTGGAGCCTTTGGAGCCCGTTCCCATCCTGCCACCCATCCCAGGATTTTTCTTCCCTGACCCGGTTCTTTCCAAAGCTGTTAAAATCATCTTTTTCTCCTCAAAGTGATGCGGAATAACTTTGTGGGAAAAAAAATCCTTCAAGGATTTTTCCTGGTTTTTTTTTTTTTTTTTTTGGTGTCTCAAAAAAGCAGATTTTTTTTTGTTTACCTCACCCTGCTTGGGAATGATGAAGGAAGTGTTGATGTTGAAGGGAAAAATAAATTAATAATAGTCCTGAAAATCGATAAAATCCCTGCAATTCCACATCTGTTTCCATGGGAACAGCAGGAGAGGTGCAGGAATTCCTGCAGATGACACCAGGGAGGTTTTAATTTCTGGGTTTAATTCCCTTTTTCTCACCTGTGGCACCTCAGGTTGAGCCAATTCCATCCCAAAACCATTCCTGGGATGGGAAAGGGGGGAAGAGCTGAAGGATGAAGAAAAATGGGGGGAAAATGGGAAAAATCAGCTGTGGAAGTAGGGAAAAAGGGGTTTTAGTTGGCTTTGTTTCCTTGAAATAATAATAATAATAATGATAATGATAATAATAATAGTTGTTATTGTTATTATTATTATTATTATTATTATCATCATCATCATCATCATCATCATTATTATTACTATACTATATTATTATACTAATATTTTTTTAAATTATGTTTTGGGTAAAGAGGGAAAATGAATTTTTTTTTTTTTGGTGGATAAAGAGGGAAAACAAGTTGGGTTTTTTGGTAGATAAAGAGGGAAAACAGGGATTTTGTTGTGCCGTCAAGGAGAGAAATGCACGGGATGGGAGATCCCCAATTTTTCCCAGAGATTGCTCAAGCTGACAGTTAATTAAGGAGTTAATTAAGGAATTTTTTTCAGAGCAGGGAGTGCCTTAATTGGTGCAGACAGGAGCGCAGATCTCTGGGATTTCTCCATCAGATTTTCACCCGTGGGGAGAAATCCACCAGCTGTGCCCGCCCAAGTGACAAACGCGGGGAGACGGCGTTCCAGGCAGGCAGGAACTGGGAAAAAACAGGGGGAAAAAGGAAAAAATACCCCAAAAACCATCACAAACCCCATCCCAAAAACTATCCCAAAACCATCCCAAAAACCATCCCAAACACCACTCCAAAACCACCCCAAAACCCGTCCCAAAAACTCATCCAAAATCAATCCAAAACTCATCCAAAACCATCCCAAAACCACCCCAAAAACCACCTCAAAATCATCCCAAACACCACCCCAAAACCCATCCCAAAACCACCCAAAACCCATCCCAAAACCACCCAAAAACCATCCCAAAACTCATCCAAAACCACCCAAAACCCATCCCAAAAACTCGTCTAAAATCAATCCAAACCTCATCCAAAACCATCCGAAAACCACCCCAAAAACATTGCAAAAACCACCCCAAAACCACCCCAAACACCACCCCAAAACCACCCCAAACACCACCCCAAAATCCACCTCAAAACCACCCCAAACTCCGTCCCAAAAAATATCCCAAACCCACCCCAAACACCACCAGAGCTCTTTCACCCGACTCTGTTAAATCTTAGAAAATCCCATAAAATCTGATTTTTACACCGATTTTTTCCCTCCCCAGCTGCTCCTGGCCCTTCTCTGTGCCTGGGCTGTCAATGATGAACCCAGAGGAGCAAAGTCCCTCTGCTTTTCCTTTCTCTCCTTTTCCTTTCGGCTCATTCCCAAACCAAATTCCGGGATAAATCCAGGGGATTTTCTACCTTGCTCTGGGATTTATGGCCAGCAAGGGGATGCAGGAAGTGACCCCAAAAAAATTAAATTAAATTTGATAAATTCACTTTCGTTAATAGATAAATTAATATTTTGTTAATTATTAATAATACGTAAATATTTATTAATTGCTGCCCAATAAATGAAAGTTCCAATATTGAGTAGAAGTGGATATATAAAAATAGATATTAATATTTTTAATTTTTATATAAATATATATATTAAGTATGTATTATTATTATATAGAATCACTTTATTTAT
>VZSU01000728.1:109351-123466 GCA_013398715.1 Nesospiza acunhae | reverse complement strand
GCTCTTCCCTCAAAAAATTCCCTGGAGGAAGGGTTGGATTTCCTCCTCCAGGCTTTGAACTCGTGGAATTGGCGCTTTCCTTCGCAGCCCCAGCACTTCCTGGCACGAGGAATTTGTCCCACAGCCTTTGGGGAAACCTTGGGATAACAAAAATGAGGGAAATCTGACAGCAAGAGGCTGATTCCAGTTTCTCTCGTCCCAACTAAATTCCAGGTTGAATCCCAGCTCACGATGAGCTTTGTGAGGCTTCTGCCCTACAGAAAAGGCAAAACAACTTTAATTAAAGCTTTTAATTAAAATTAAATTGCTGCTTCCTTTAACATTCCTATTCCTTGATTTTTCTTGCATTTTTAGAGACCTAAAATCCCCCAAATTACTCTCCCATCCCGAATTTTCCACAGATTCCTGGGCTGCTAAAAATGGCCGAGTTCTGACAGGAAAATTGATGAAACCAGAAGTTCTCCCCAGCCAAAAGGAACTTTCACCACCAGCTGCATTCCAATATTAGGATTATTTTCTCTGCGTGTGAATTTATGGAAATCTGATTGAAAAATATTGAAAAATATTCACTGGATCCAGGCATTTCCTCATTCCTTATCCCACAGAAAACTGGCACTGATAGAATCATCTTCTTGTCTTTGAGGGTATGGAGGGAAAAAACAAGAGCAGAATAATTTGTCATGATGGGGAATGGCTTGGAAAATGCCAGAGGGTAGGAACAGATGGGATTTTGGGAAGGGATTCCTGGCTGGGATGGAATTCCCAGAGCAGCTGGGGCTGCCCCTGGATCCCTGGAAGTGTCCAAGGCCAGGCTGGATCACTCTGGGATGGTGGAAGGCGTCCCTGCCATGACAGGGGTGGAATTTGATGATCCCTAAATCCCCTCCAACCCAATCCATCCTGGGATTCTGGCTCAGAAATCACCTGCCCTCCAAATCAATTAGGATTCATTTGCTTATTCCCAGATTTTTAGGCTTTGTGCGGAAGCCCAGTTTTCCCATATCCCCACTGAATTTTTATTTATTCACCAACCCCACATCTGCCCTCCAGCAACTCTGAGAGAACTGAAGGAAAAACCCAAAAACTGAAGGAAAAACCCAAAAAAAAAAAAAAAAAAAAAAAAGGAGGAAAAATGAGTGGTTTGTCTGGAAATTTATAGGGCACAAAGCCCTGGCAGCTCACGGAACGAGAGCGGGTTTAACTCCACCCTGGGACTCATGAGGAGAAATCAGACAAATCAGCGCTGGGAAATAAAACGGGGATTTTTCTACCTGTGCATTCCACAATCCCCGGCCATTCCCGCTCCACCCAAAGCCTCCAGGTGGATTTTATGAGGCTGGGGATGGATTTGGAGCCTCAGGTCAGGAGCTGAATTTCCAGGGCTGATGGGATTTGCTGTCTGGACAGCCCCGAGGGGAATCCTCATTAAAACAACTCTGAGCCACACGTGGAGCTTTACAGCTCCTGGAACTGGAAGGAATTCCAGCCATCCAGCTAGGAGAAAGGGCTGCTCCATGACGGAATGACAAATCTGCTGTGCCCTAGAGCCTTTGGAAGTTTGGGAAGTCCCACCTGAGCCGGTGATAATTAGCACCATGAATAATTAATGCGGTGATGCCACACAAGGTTTGTGATGCCTGGGAAACATTTGGAATGTGAGGAATGGGTGTGGCCATGATATTTTCTGGAAAATCCCTTTGCCTGGATTTTTCTCCTGAGAAGCTGAGAGGCCTCAGAAACGAAATGCAGACAATGGTTGTCTGCTGCTGTGGAATGCAACAGGTGCATCTGGGATTGGTCTCATGTGGTTGTTTCTAATTAATGGCCAATCACAGCACGGCTGGCTCGGACTCTCTGGTCAGTCACAAGATTGTTTTATCATTCCATTCTTTTCCTTTCAAGCCTTCTGATGAAATCCTTTCTTCTATTATTTTAGTATAGTTTTAATATAACATATGTCGTAAAATAATAAATCAGCCTTCTGAAACATGGAGTCAGATCCTCATCTCTTCCCTCGTCCTCGGACCCCTGTGAGCACCACCACAAATGGGATTCCACTCCAGCGGTCAATCCATGCTCCAAGGCTGGGAATTGAAGGATTTGGAAGCTTTCACCCCAGAGATTCCTTTTCCAGGAAGGGAATTCAGTCTGGAATGGAGCCCTGAGGAGTTTGTGTCGTTTAAGTTCCAACATGGGTGGGAGCATCCCAGAGAATCATCCAGAGCTGCCCCAAAATCCAAGGGAATTCCACCCCAACCAGCCTTGGGATTTGAGGAATAGAGGGTGCTGTCCCCCGAGCTCATGGATGGCATCAAACCAATGGCATCCCAAAATTTCTGTTTGCTTTCTACACTGAGGTAAATGAAGTGTTTGTGATGCGTCGGAAACATTTGGAATTTGAGGAATGGGATTCCCCTCCAGCTGTCAATCCATGCTCCAGGGCTGGGAATTGAAGGATTTGGAAGATTTCACTCCAAGGCTTCCTCTTCCAGGAAGGAAATTCAGTCTGGAATGGAGCCCTGAGGAGTTTGTGTTGTTTAAGTTCCAACATGGGTGGGAATCTGGATGATTCTCTGGGAGCATCCCAGAGAATCATCCAGAACTGCCCCAAAATCCAAGGGAATTCCATCCCAACCCTCCTGGGATTTAAAGAATAGAGGGTACTGTTCCTGGAGCTGTTGGATGGCATCAAACCAATGGCATCCCAAAATTTCTGTTTGCTTTCTACACTGAGGTAAATGAAGGATGAAACTCTGGGGATGGGGCTGCAGATATCCACATTTTTTTAGTGGAATTTTTTTGTCTGAACATTTTTAGCCAAAAATCAGCCCTGCCCAAGCCCTGCAGATGCAGCAGCTGATTTTTATTCTTAAATTAAATATAATTGAGACCATCCTAAGGAAATTCAGCAGGTAACTTAATGACCAATCACCATATCTGACAACAGAGCTCCATCAATTCAGCCAACATTTGAATTTCCAGTTTTCCAGCTTGCTAGGAAGGAATTCCTGATTTTTTTTTTTTTTTCCGAGGGTGGGGAGGGGTTGGAGTGGATTTCCAGGAGAAGCTGTGGCTGCCCCTGGATCCCTAGATGTCCCAGGCCAGGTTTTGGAGGGGCTTGGAGCAGCCTGGGATGGCGGGAGGTGTCCCTGCCCATGGCAGGAGATTTGGGGCTGAACAATCCCTAAATCCCTTCCAAGCCAAACCATAAAATATTTTGTTCTCCATAAAAAATTATGGTTTTCCTCATTAAAAAATAATTACAAAAATAAGCCGTGATATTAGCTTTATTAATTGAATTATCAATAAAATTAACTCCTATAAATTATGTATGTATCAATTATTAATAAAAAGGATTCCAGCCACTCCTTTCCTCTGAGCTCTACAGAGCTGCATTCTAACCACATTAAAAATTATTCTATACGATTATTGAAAATTATTAAAATTACTCTACATAAATCAAATTTAAAAAGCTGTTATACCTAATTCAAATTTAAAAAAATTCTACAATTCTACATAATTCTGCAATTAAAAATTTACAAGAGTTTTGTCACTTTGTTCTACAAAGTGTAAAACCCTGAAAAACTGTGAGGGAAGGTGAGGCAAAGTTTTGGAACTTTTCCGAGCCTTTTAAATGATTTTGTTACATTAATTAATCTCTGCAGAGAGAATTAATTAATATCATCCCTAACCCAGAGTGCTTTGGATTTTCTGGGTCATTTTTGGGCTGTCCAACCCTGGGGTGGAGTCCCCATCCCTGAGGGATTTAAATCTTGGATGTAAAACTAAAAATAAGAATAAAAAGTGGTCAAAATAAAAACAAAAAATGGAAAAATAGTAAAAAATAAAAACGGAAAAATGGTAAAAATTAAAATGGAAATATGGTTTAAAAAAAGATGAAAACGGCAAAAAATTGTTGGTGGTAAAAAATGAAAATTGTAAAAATAAAAGTAAAAATGTAAAATCATAACAAAATGGTAAAAAAAAAAGTGAGGAAAACAGAACCAAAAGGTTGTTAGATAGTAAAAATTAAAATAAAGAATTGTAAAAGTAAGAATGGCAAAATTGTAAAAATAAAAGAAAAAATGGTAAAAATAAAAATGGTAAGAATGGTAAAAATGACAAAAGTTGTAAAAATAAAAACTAAAAATTGTTAAATGGTAGAACTAAAACTGCAAATAAAAAATAGTCAAAATAAAAAACAAAAATGGAAAAATGGTAAAAATAAAAATTAAAAATAATAAAATGGTACAACTGAAACTAAAATATGGTTCAATTATAACACTAAGATTAAAAATGGTAAAAACAAAAATTAAACCTTGTTAGATGGTAAAAATAAAACCAAAAAAATTGTAAAAATAAAATTTTAAAATGGTAAAACTGTAAAAATAATTTTTAAAAAAATTTAAAAAGGGAAAATTGTAAAAAATTAAAATGGCAACATGGTAAAAATAGAAAAAATGTAAGAACAACAAAAAATTTTTAAATGGTAAAAATAAAAGTAAAAATGGTACAATCATAAAAATTATAAAAATGGTAAGAATGGTAAAAATGGTGAAAATAAAATCTAAAAAGTGTTAAATGTTAAAACTAAAACTACAAATAAAAAATGGTCAAAATAAAAATGAAAAATGGTGAAATGGTAAACCAAAACTAAAAAATTGTTAAATGGTGAAACCAAAAATAAAAACTTGTAAAAATTATAAAAATAAAAATTTTAAATTGTAAAAATTAAAATTAAGTTAAAAAAAGGTAAAATGGTGAAAATTCCATCCATCCCATTAAATCCAGCTGTGCTATCCAACCTCCAACCCCAAGAATTCTGAGTTGATTTGATACTTTGTATGTTAATTTTTTATATCCCTGTCACAGCTGTGGGTTCTCCAAATCCCATTTTTAGGTTTTATTTTTATGATTTTTCCATCTTTAAATTTTATTCTTTGGGTTT
This sequence comes from Nesospiza acunhae, assembly GCA_013398715.1. Classification (NCBI taxonomy): domain Eukaryota; kingdom Metazoa; phylum Chordata; class Aves; order Passeriformes; family Thraupidae; genus Nesospiza; species Nesospiza acunhae. The sequence goes on along the minus strand of VZSU01000728.1, from coordinate 118,518 downwards.
ATTTTTACCAGTTTTAGTTTTACCATTTTACCATTTTTCATTTTTATTTTCACCACTTTCCCTTTTTTTTTTTTATTTTGACTATTTTTTATTTGTAGTTTTGGTTTGACCATTTAACAATTTTTAGCTTTTAATTTTAAGTCCAGTGGTGCCAAGGTCTGACAAATCCTTGGATTTCAGCTGCAGGATGCACAAATTTAACCCAGTCTCATCTTTTAATTGTAATTAACTCAAAATTTCTCCCAGAGCAGCATTAGCAGGAGCTGTGTCATTGCCTGTGGGATAATCCAGGTTTCAATTATTCCATAAATTGCAGAAAATCTGGGTTTAATCCCCATTTTTGCTTATTTCGGGCAGAAATTGGGATTCCCATCTCACACAGAGAGACCCAGGATGGGTCAGGTTGGAAGTGGAGAAGGAATTTATGACAGGAAATATTTGAAGAGAATAAGAAAAGTCTGGGAAGCAGAAAAATATTCCTGAAGGGGAGAGCAGAGAGGTGCAGGACTCACTTTGTGGGTTCATTTTCTCATCCACAAGAGGGAGATTTTTTTTCCTTAAATCCCAGTTTTTCCCAGAAATTTCATCTCCAGCAATCCTGGTCAGGACAGAACTTTCAGCTGGATCATTGGGAACCTTCTCACTCTCCAAAATTCCCTGAGAGGAGCAGGGATCCAGGTGGGATTTGGGATCTTCTCCCAAGGAAAAAGGGACAGGATGAGAGCCTCAAGTTGTTCCAGGGGAGATTAAGGTCGGATTTTGGGAACAATTCCTTCATGGAAATGGTTTTCCAGCCCAGGGCAGTGATGGAGTCCCCACCCCTGGGAGGATTTAAAATCGGTGGGAATAAATCTCTGCCTGGTGGGACACAAAATATTCCCCATTTAGGGGATGAATTCCCACTCCAAGCTCTGGGACCCTCCTCCAAATATTCCAGGGATCCAGGTGGATCTGCTTGAACCAATCCCACCTTTGAAAGCAAAGCTGGTTTTCCCTTGCGTTTTTTGTTTTCCTAATCCGGGGAATACATTTATTCCTTGGAATAAAAATGTTTAGACACAGCAAAAGGAAACGTTTATTTCCATAACCTTTTCCAACTTTCCAGTAGGAAAATTGAACCCAAAAGAAAATTGCAATTACTCTTTTAATTTGCTTTTTTTCTTTTTTTTTTTTCTTTTTTTAATTAAAAGCATCAATTTTGGTGGTGTTTCCAAGAAATCTTTGTTACAAGGGCTTGTTCCCTAAAATGAAGGAATAAAGGAGCGGGAATTAGGTTTTTGGGATTCAAAGGCTGCCAAAATATCCCGCATTTGGCACAATTCAGATTTTCTTTGTTAAGCACTTATCATTTCCCTGAGATGCAGATAGAGCCGATGGGGGCAGCTTGGTGCCAGCCAAAAGCAGCAAAACCCCAGAGGGTGCTCAGCGAATTCCTGGTCTCCGGGGTTTGGATGAGAGCTAGGAGGGGGGAAAAACCTCGGGAAAACATCCTCCATGCCATTTGCAAGGAGCAATGATCCTGCTTCCCACCGCCTGTCCTTGGTCGTGGCTCGTGTTCAATATTCCAACAGCCTCCGCGATTTTCGTCTTCGGAGTTTTGGTGGAACTGGGACGTCACAACCCAATCTCCGTGGAATCCTGGGGATGGTTTGGATTGGAATGGACCTTAAGGATCATCCAGCTGGCCATGGACAGGGACATCTCCACGCAGATCAGGTTGCTCCAAGCCCACCCAACCTCCTTACAGCGTTGTTCTACCAACCCACAAATGGAATTCCCGTCGTTGTCCCTTGGAAAATCGGACATTCCAAATACAAATATTTATATAATTCCCCTCTTCAGGCAGAGTTTTCCCTAAAACCATTGGATTTTGGGCAGCAATATTGAAAAGCTTGGCTCTCCTGTGGATTTCTTCCAGCTTTGGGGTGACCTCACTGTGTGTTTTTCCAAGACCCGACGGAGGCGACAGGAAAGATGGAGAAGGAACGTTTCTGAGGGATGGAGGGACAGGACAAAGGGGAATGGATTCAAACTGACAGAGACGAGGTTCGGATGGGATTTTGGGAAGGAATTCCTGGCTATGAAGGTGATGAGGTGCTGGGATGGAATTCCCAGAGAAGCTGTGGCTGCCCCATCCCGGGAACTGTCCAAGGCCAGGTTGGAGCAACCTGGGATAGTGGAAGCTGCTCCTGCCCATGGAATGGGATGATTACATTCCCTTCCATCCCAGCTCATTCCATGATTCCATGGCCTTGGGACTGGACTCCCTTGCCCAGGCAGGATTTTCCCGTGGCTGTGGAGGAGCTGTTCTCATGTTTCCTCCACCGAGGATGGAGAACGTGGCCATAAATGGACGCAAATCCTTCTGAATCCCGCAGAATGCAAGCAGGGTACATGGGCTAAGCTATTCCAGAGGAGACAAAACACACCCACCCCAAATCCCCCTTCCCAAGAGGAAATTCCTCATTATCTCCTGGTTGGATTTGCAAATCTGGAAGACAAAGAAAAACAAACAAGGAATATCGGAAAGGACTAAACTCTCCGGCATGAGGAGCGGTGCCAGGAATTCCTTCCTTCCGAGGGCAGTTGTGGATGCAAACCACCGGCAGCAGCTCGTTCCTAGCAATAACAGCTATGTCATATTTCCTGGAACACGGGCAGCGCGGGATATCGTCGGAAAAGGAAAATAAACACGGCTTCACTCCATGAATCACCGGCCATAAATTCTCACCGGGGAAAAAAAACAACTCACACACAACTCAGGGAGCCTTCGGGCAGTGGCCGAAGGGTTTGCTGATCCCTCAGTGATGTCCCGCTGGAGTTCATATCCCGCTTTTCCAAGCTGGGATAGAGCTACAGCTGGATAAAGCACAGACAAACCACATCCTCCTCTGCTTTCTGAAGTGGGATGAGGTCTGACATTCAATCTGTTTTTTCTGTTTTTTAAACTCACTTTAATGGGTCCTTTTTCTCTTTCTACCTCTTCAGCCCCCCCCCCCCCCCCCCCTTTTTTTTAAGGTTGCTTGCCTTGGAAGGGAGATGGCAACTCCCCCAAAATCCCATCAAGGTGCCACTCCTGGTGGCCAAAAATTCCATTGTTTCTTTTAAAAATATTAAGGATCGAGTCTCAATGGGTGAAAATAAACTGAGCCCAGCAGAAGCTCTGCTGAGCTCTGTTCCCAAAGCCTCCAAACACACAGGGAGCAGCATCTCCAAATTCCTGTAGGATCTGGGAAAAAAATACGGAATCATGGAATGGTTTGGGTTGGAAGGGATCTTAAAGATCAGCTCATTCCTCTCCTCGGGACAGGAACGCAGCTGGAACCAAGAGAGTTGGGAATTCCACTTGAATCTCATGTTCTGCATTAGAAATAATCATGGAATCCTGGAATATCCTGAGTGAGCTGCAAGGATCATCAAGTGCATCTCCCAGTCCTGCACAGACACCCCAACAATCCCACCCTGTCCATCCCTGGGAGCAGCGTCCAAACATTGCTGGAGCTTGGGAATGTGCCCATCCCCAGGGGAGCCTGGGCAGTGCCCAGCACCCTCTGGATGAGGAATCTTTTCCTAAATCCAGCCTAAACCTCCCCTGGAACAGCTCCATAAATTTGGGGGAGTCATTTGTTAATCATTTCCAAGCCTCTAAGACCCCCAAGGAGATTCTCATCCTGATGGAAGGTGGAACCTGTCGAAGGTGGGAATTTTTCTGGAGCAGCACCATGGATTATTCTGCTTGTCCAGATTTGGCCTTGGATTCATTCTGCTCAAGTCAGAACAAACCTGGATAATTATTCAGGGAATTACATCCCTAAAACTCTCGCCTGGAGCAGACAAATAAAGAAAAAACCCCCACAGTGAGGAGTTCCCCAATGAAACTTCTGCCTGGAGGGATTTTTGGGAAATATCCCTGCAAGTCAGAGCTCGGTGGCGTCTTTACCCGGCACCTGCAGAGCTGAGGAAATTCCGGGAGGCTCCACATCCCTTTTGACATCCTACACCCTCTGAAGCCATTCCAGCAGGTTGGAGGAGTCCTGGAGGCTGGGATGGCTCTCCAGAGGGATGTGGAGATCCCTATCTCCCTCCTTCAGAGGCACAAATTGTTCACCTGGGCACGGGCAACAATGGAGGCTTTGAGGCCGTCGGTGGCCCGGGCATGGAAAAAATTCCTTCCAGGACACTTCCCTCCTTTGTATCCCTGCTAATCATCGCTCTGCTGTCAGCAGGGAATGTTATCAGCCTTCAGCCAGGCATCAAACAGACACAGAGGGATCCCTAATCCTGCCCTGCCCTTCCCAGAGACATGAAAGGGAAGGAGAAAAGCCCTGGGAAAGGCCGGCACGGGGATTTGGGAGCAGGGAATCAGGGATGGGCAGATGTTGCCTCAGTCAGTTTTGCTCTTCTCTTCATTACTTATTTCTTAACAAATTCCATTCTGCTCCAGCGTTTTGGGAAAATGTTGTATCAAAGCTTGCTCCCAATGGGAAATTGGAGGTTGGGGTTCTGGGGTTTGGATTGGGAATGCGCCTGCTTCCTGTAAGAGGGAAAACAATAACTAAAATCATTTATTTTTAAGCAATAATAAGAGAAATACACAACTGGAATGTTTTTATCGGATCATGGAATTGTTTGGGGTGGAAGGGACCCTCAAGATCATCTCATTCCATGGGCAGGGACACATTCCACTGACGCATTCCACTGTCCCAAGTTGCTCCAAGCCCTGTCCAATTTGGCTTTTGTTCTGGATCTTGATTGATCCAAATCCAAATTGATTGATCATGATTGATCCAGATCCTGATTCCAGACCGATCCAAAATTCCAGCCTTCCTTTACCTCTCCCTGGTCCGAGTGGAAGGTTGGATTAGAGATGTCCCAGGAAAAATTCCAGCCAGCACATCCCTCATCCTGTAGCTCTGGTGTTTATCAGCCGGAAAGGAAACTTGGGAGGCATTGGGATAAGTCCTGATTCCTTATGTTCAATTATTTAATCACTCAATATTTTACCAAGGCAAAATCGAATAGAAATATCCATTCAGTTTTCTGCTTTTTGTTCTCCTTCTCTGATCCCTGCTCCTTTTTTCCAGCTATAGTCCAAACCAGTTCCACAAAAAATGCTAAAAAAGACACTCCCAAAAAAAATTCTTCAAAATGTTTCATTTTTTTTTTTTTTTATAAATCATCACTGGTGGGACAAATCAGGATCTGCAGATTGCTTTACAAATAGGAAAGGAGGTTAAAAAAAAAAAGGTTATTCCAAACATGGACATTTTAATGGATGAAATTGGGAATATGAATCTGATAATTAATATTTTCAATAACTTGGTGAACTTTTGTAGCTGAATCACCCCAGGATTTATGATGACAAAGATTCAGGAGTTATATCTGATATTCCAGTTGGTTTTCCATGCCGTTGGAAGTGAAGCTCTGGAAGTGAGCTGAATTATTTAAAAACGTAATTTTTAAATAATTTTAAACTAAATTTAAATTTTAATTTAATTTAAATTAGGCCTAATTTTAATTAGGCTTCATTTAATTTAAAGCCTAATTTTTAATTCATTTCAAACCAAGCTTAGAAATAAATTCATGTGAACAGAATTCCAGAATGGTTTGGGCTGGAAAAGACTTCAGGATCATCCTGTTGCACAGGCAGGGACACGTTCCACTAAAACCAATATTAATTAAATCTCACCCTCCAGGTTTTCAGTTTCTTCTATTTCCCCTTTTTCCGTGGAAAATCCCAAAGTGCGGAACTCTTCCCTTGCTGGATTTTGTGCAGGGGAAACCTTTGAAGGGAATGAGATTAAGGAAGGGGCTGGAAGTGGGGCTGGAGCAGCTCCTGATTGGCCCCCGTCACACCTCAGCGTTACACAACAAAAATCCCACTGTTTTACACCCCTCCAGTTCCTTGTATTCCAGAGGATTCATTCCAGGAGTGGAGGTGGCGGTGTCAGGAGATGGAATTGCTCTGGTTTTCAGGAGCAGAACTCTCGGTGGGTAATTTACAGCTGCGTAATTAAGCTCCAGATTTCGGGAATGTTTTTAAAAGGAAGCCAACGGTGTGGGATCAGATTTGGGATGTGCAGTGGATGAGAAGCAGAACCCCAAAATTCTGATCAAAAATCCCAAAAGAGTTCACCAGGAAGGGGTCTCCAATCCTGGAGCAGGGGTGAGTATTCCCAGTGAGCTTCCAGGACAATCCCAGTGGATGGACAGCTGTAACTTCTCCATCCCAGAGATCCATGGAGCAAAGGGATTTTCCTTAAGAAAATAATATCCCAGGAATGCTGTGAGGTCAGATCATGACAGCTGGTTCACCCCATGGTTCCATGATCTTCAGAGGTGGATTTGGGAATACTCATCTCCAGGAGGTGTCATTAGGCACAGGGAAAGATCACCAATTTATCCTAGAATCCCAAAATCCCAGAATTCCAGAATGGCTTGGATTGAAAGGGGCCTTAAGGATCGTCTTACCCCCGTCCATGAGAAGGGATTTTACAATCCCAAGTTGCTCCAACCTGGCCTTGGACACTTCCAGGGATTCCAGGAACTAAATGACCCCTAAATCCCTTCCAAACCAACCCATTCCATGATTCCACGATTCCTTGATAACCCCCATAAAATCCTCCCTAAAACAAGAGCAACACAAGGGAAAAGTAAAAAATTTCTGGAAAAAGCCGATTTACTGTGGGGAAGGAGAGAATCCAGCTTATCCCTGATTTCCCTGCCACCCTGCACTGGATTTATTGGACATTTTAAGCCGTTCCTCCTAGCTCCTTCCACACTCCAGGGAGTCAAAAAGAAAACCCTGGAATTCTGATGATCCTCAAACATTTCAGGCAAATCAGCTCCTGAAGTTCCCGTGTCTTGGCTCTGGTTTTCCGTGGATATCTGAGATGGCACCCTCAGCAGGATGAACCCCACTCCATTGTTCCATCAAAAACCACCCTTTTCTCACCCATTTTGGCAGAATTTAGCTTCGTTAAGGATTTCGAGGCCCCAAGAGATTGAACAGCAAAATAGAATCCAGACACGATTGATTGCCCCAACGATTCTGCTCCTTCCTGCTCCAGAAGGTTTTCCAGAGTTCCTAAGGAAGGACAGACAGGATATTGAATAGCTTGGCTTCCATGGAGGCAGCTGCTAAATGACATCACTCTTCCCAATCCCAAACTGAACCATTTGCTGTCACCACAGAGGGAAAAAAAAAAAAAAAGGGAATATTTCTGTTTATTGAGAACTGATCAGCATAAAAATTGTGGGATTGAGGAGAGGCTTCTTTGTTATCCCAAAAATTCCAGCGTCATTTCCTTTATTTCTTGGTCTGTCATGAGAATGGATCTGGTGAGAACCCAAGGAATAAAAAGGGGTTTTCCTGAGCTCCTCACGCTTTGGAGGGAAAGTGGGAAAAGGAAAATGGGTTTATTTGGAATATTTGAGCAGAAAATTCCAAAATTCAAGGTTTTTCATTGAACAGAAATTGACTGGAAAACACAGCCAGAACATTTCATCCCATAAATACAATTTTTTTTAAACTTGCAGTTGTCAAAATTAAATGAAAATTGAGAAAAAAATCAGTATTTTCAGGGTAGAAAATGAAAATCTTCCAACAAACTCTCCCAAAAAATGTCCCTGAAACAAAGGATGTTTTCCAAAGTCTTAGATCCATGCCCTCCCCATCAGACCACCTTTCCCTCAGGAATGAGCCTGACTGGAAAAGAAAACAGCAGCAACGAAAGGGTTGGGAATGGTGTTGGAGCAGCAGCAGGAGCTGATTTGTGGGATTTGGGAGCGACTCTGGGTGGCCTCAGTGGTTCCCACATAAAATGCCGGGATCCACGGATCCAGCTCTTCCTTCTGGCCCTCCCACACATTTGTGGTGGGATTTTAGATGGATTCCCCTCCACAAACCCTTCCCCACTCTCTCCATCCTTTGAGAGTTGCTCCCGTTGTCCTGCTGGGAATTTTAACAGATTCCTGAGGGTGAGGAAAACAACCAGACTCCATCAATGCTCCATGAGGATCCGCATCTGTATTTTTTCATTATTTTTCATCCTTTTTTGTTTTCATTAAGCCCACATCTTCTCTGTGTCTGAAGTCATCCCTGCAGCTCAAGGCAGGAATGTGCCATGAATAATTCAGCAAGCCAGGTTATCCTTGAAAATAGACTTTTTTCCCAGTTTTCCACTGAATTCCATGAGATATCTCCCAGGGTGGAGTCCAGAGGAGAAACATAATACTAATACTAATACTAATACTAGTACCAATACTAATACTAATACCCCTGCTTATTGTCCTGAGGTGAGGGAAATGACCCACATTGCAGCACATCCTTCCGTCCCAAGGAATGTTTGTCCTGGGAAACAGATCCAGATTGGGAATATCCAAGTGAAAGGGCAGGAAAGAGAGACAACACCTCGTCCCTCTGGAGCCTGGAACTGGAATTATCCTTGGGTTTATCCCTGGGATATAAATGCCACAAATTCTCACTCACATCCTCACACAGCCACAGGTGTGAGAAGATGGAGCAGGAGATCACAGAATCACAGGATCACGGGATCATTTCAGTTGGAAAAGACCTCCAGGATCGTGGAATCCAACCTGTGACCAAAGACGGATGAGGACATGGAGGAGGTGGCTAAGAAATTTGAGGAAATCACAGAATCATTTTGGTTGGAAAAGATCTCCAGGATCATGGAGTCCTGCCTGTGATGAAGATTCCTGAGGACATGGAAAAGGTGGATGAGAACATGGAGGAGATCCCAGAACCACAGAACCATTTCAGTTGGAAAAGATCTCCAGGATCTTGGAGTCCAAACTCTGGCAGGACAGATGAGAACATGGAGAAAGGGGCTGAAAACTTTGAGGAGATCACAGAATTACAGGATCACTTCACCTGGAAAAGACTTCCAGGATCATGGAATCCAACCTGAACTTCACCTCATCCTCCCTTTGTTCTCATCTCTTCCTTCGTGTGGGGAGGGACAGCTTGGTGATTCCCTTCTCCCTGGCAATTCCAGGCACTGGGAAAGACTCGAAGGAAAATAAGAAAACTGAAGGAAAATCAGAAAACTCAGAGGGAGCCCAAAGGAAGAGGCAGCCACGTTCTTCCCACCCAGTGTGTGAACCTCGACAAGTCCACCTTGGATAATTATTCCATTTGCCTCCTG
>VZSU01000728.1:52823-63801 GCA_013398715.1 Nesospiza acunhae | reverse complement strand
TTTATTATTTAAATCAATTTAAAATCTTGGATAAGTTAATTATTCCAAATCCTAAAGGGATCAGTCCTAATCAATACCTCCCTCCTAATGCATTTAAGGGGAAAATTCCCTTTAAAAGAAAAAAAAAAAAAAAAACAAAAACAAAAAAAAAAAATTCAGGTCACAGCAAAGAAAAACCAGGAAAATTTTGGGCACATGGAATAAACAGCAGGAAAATTCAGGTCACTTTAAATAAACAACTCTGGATTTGGATGGTGTTTCCCTGGAATGATTTCTTTGGAATATTGGAAGCCCAGAATTCCATGGGGATGAACTTTAGGGAGGTGATTTTACGAGTCTTCCTCATTCCCGGGGAAAATTCCTGAGGGATTTGTAATTCCTGGGTTTTGTTTCCCTGGAATGATGGCTCTGGGATATAAAGTATTCCTTTGGAATATTTGAGGCCTGGAATTTATTCCGTGGGGATGAGCTTGAGCGAGATGATTTGATGAATCCTCCTCATTCCCGAGGAAAATTCCTGAGGGATTTTTAACTCCTGGATCACGTTCCCTTGGAATGGTGCTTCTGGAATATTGGGATGGTTCCTCTGGAATATTTGAAGCCCGGAATTCCGCAGGGATGAACTCTGGGGAGGTGATTTCATGGGTCCTCCTCATTCCCAAGGGATTTGTAATTCCTGGATGGTGTTTTCCCTGGAATGATGGTTCTGTGACTGGGACGGCCCCTTTGGAATATTTAAAGCCTGGAACTCTGCGGGGATGAGACTGAGGTGGGGATGACTTGATGGATCCTCCTCATTCCTGTGGGGAATTCCCGAGGGATTTGTAATTCCAGGGGAAGCCGTGGTGCCCGTTGCCAACTGTGATGTCAAGGAATACAATTCCAACCCCAAGGAGCAGCTGCCCTTCAAGGAATACGTGGAATATTGGCGGGAATACATCAGGAACGGCTACCGCTCCTCCCGGGGCTGCCTCTACCTCAAGGACTGGCACCTGAGCAGGTCAGGGCTCATTCCCAGCGCTCCGGCGGCGGGAAGGTTCCTCTGGAGAAGGGAAGGATCCATGGGATCCTCAGAGCCCCTTTCAGAGCCTAAAGGGGCTCCAGAAAAGCTGGGGAGGGATTTGGAGTAAGCACGGAATGGCAGGACCCAGGGAATGGCTTCCCGCTTAATTTATGGAGGAATTCCTGCTTGGGATGGAATTCCCAGAGAAGCTGCTCCATCCCTGGAACTGCCCAAAGCCAGCTTGGAGCACCCTGGGACAGTGGGAAGTGTCCCTGGTGTGAGGTTGGAACTGGATGTTCTTTAGGATCCCATCCAACCCTAAAAATCCCATGATTCCATGATTTTCAGTTGTTCCAGTTGGGAAGCAGACAAGCTCAGCATCAGCACAGAGGGAAAATATTCCAACATTCCCCCTGAGGGATTCCAAAGCCTTGGCCCCCAGCTCCAAAAAGAGCTCAGAATTCCTCAAATCCACAATATTCCAGGCTGATGTCATTCCCTCAGCCTCATTCCCAGCTTTTATTCCAAGCTCAAGATCCATTTAAACTCAATTTGGGCAGGAATTCCTGTCTGGGAGGGTGGGGAGGGGCTGGGATGGAATTCCCAGAGCAGCTGTGGCTGCCCCTGGATCCATGGAAATCTCCAAGGCCAGGCTGGAGCTGCCTGGGACAGTGGGAATCGTCCTTGGCCATGGGATGGGTTGATCCTTAAGGTCCCCACCCAAACCATTCCATGTCTTCTCCCTGTGGAAAATGTCACTGGAACAGTTCCTACAGTCAGACCTAGAGTGGGATTGGAGTTGGGATTATTCCATGGTCGTGTTGGATTTGGGATCCTTTCATATCCATTGGCTTTTCTGGGAACATTCCCACTCCTCCAAGTTGCCTCCCCCCAGCTCTGCCTTTCCTTCTCCAGCTGGAAAAGAACCTTGGGAAGGAATTTTCCCTGTGGGAATGGGGAGTGGCTGGGATGGAATTCCCACAGAAGCCATGGCTGCCCCTGAATCCCTGGAAGTGCCCGAGACCAGCTTGGAACAATCTGGGATAGTGAAAATTTGGGATAAACTTCTCCTTCAACTCCCTTCCACCCCAAACCCCTGGAATTCCATCCTAAAGGATCCACCTTGCTCTTCCCACTGCATTTGGGGGATCCTGTTTTCCCGAGCTGCTTTTCCAAGCATTTTTCTTTTCCAGAGCTTTTCCAGAGCAGGATGTTTACACCACCCCTGTGTATTTTTCCTCGGATTGGCTCAATGAATATTGGGATGCCGTGGCCGTGGATGATTTTAGGTTCGTCTACATGGGACCCAAGGGATCCTGGTAAGGCTCTCATCCCAAAAAACTCCTTTTCTAGCTGAATATCCCAGGAAATTATCCCATTATCCCTCAAGATAACCAGGCAGGTCTCCTGGTGTCCCAGCTGGCTCTGGATGGGAGGGGAAAAGGAAAACCCCAAATTGTGCCCACAAAAAAAAAAAAAAAAAAAAGGATCTGGGAGATTAGAGGAGAAATTCCCTTGGCATCAGCCACTTGGAATGTGCAGGGATAACTGCGGTGTTTTCCTGGGGAAAATTCCAGGTGAGAATTCCAGCCCAGTGTTGGTTCGAAAGTTGCATTTGGGGAGTTTTTATCAGAATTCCCTGCCCTTAAGGATTTTGGGGATAAATTAAAGAGAAGCACAAAGGATCTAAACCACTCAATTATCCAGCCAGAATTCCATCAGGAATTTGGGGATCAGTATCCACTTAATACCCTATTAATAACCAAAGCTCCCATCATCCAACCAAAATTCCATGAGGAATTTTGGGAAAGGTATGGATACAGTGGCCTTTTAATATCCAAAACTCCATAATCCAACTGAAATTCCATGAGGAATTTTGGGATCAGTATCCATATAATGGTTTTTTAATGGCCAAAACTCCATAATTCATCTGAAATTTCATGAGGAATTTTTGGGATCAGTATGGATACAGTGATTTTCTAATAGCCAAAACTCCCATCATCCAACCGAAATTCTGTGAGAAATTTTGGGATCTGTATGGATACAGTGGCCTTTTATAGCCAGAACTCCATAATCCAGCTGAAATTCCACGGGGAATTTCAGAATCAGTATCCAGGTTATGCCCTATTAATAACCAAAACTCCCATCATCCAACCAAATTTCCATCAGGAATTTTGGGACTGGTATGGATACAGTGGCCTTTTAATATCCAAAACTCCATCATCCAACCGAAATTCCATGGGGAATTTTGAGATCACTGTCCATATAATGCCCTATTAATATCCAAAACTCCCATCATCCAACCAAATTTCCATCAGGAATTTTGGGATCAGTATGGATACAGTGGCTTTTTAGTAATCAAAACTCCATAATCCAACTGAAATTCCGTGAGGAATTTTGGGATCAATATCCATATATTGGCCTTCTATCAGCCAAAGTCCATAATCCAACTGAAATTCCATGAGGAATTTTGGGATCAGTATCCACATGACGCCCTATTAATAACCAAAACTCCCATCATCCAACTGAAATTCCTCATGGAATTTTGGGATCAGCACCTCAGCTTCTCAACTATTTGAATCCCTGTTGGAATTTTTTGGGATTGATTCCTGCCCATCCCTGATTTTTCCCAGGACGCCGTTCCACGCCGACGTCTTCCGCTCCTACAGCTGGTCAGCCAATGTCTGTGGCAGGAAGAAATGGCTCCTGTATCCTGCGGGACAGGAGGAATTCCTCAAGGATCGCCACGGGAATCTCCCCTTTGACGTGACAGCTCCGGATCTCCGGGATAAGAGGATTTATCCGCGCTACAGCCAGAGCCAGCCCCCTCTGGAAATTCTCCAGGAAGCCGGAGAGATCGTCTTCATTCCCAGCGGGTGGCACCACCAGGTTCATAACCTGGTGAGGACACGGATCCCGCTGGGAATTGCTCTTGGATCGGGAAGTGGGATCCCAAAGGTTTTGTTGGGATGGATGGAAATTGGGAATTCCAGGGAAAAGGTTGATCCGTTCTCCTGGGTGATGTTGGGAGGTATGGAATGGTTTTCCCAGAGAAGCTCCGTCCCTGGAAGTGTCCAAGGATAGCTTGGATGAGGCTTGGAGCACCCTGGGATGGTGGGAATGGGATGGTCCCTAAGGTTCTTTACCACCCAAACCATTCCAGGAATTCCATGGCATAGAACTGGGATAAGGAGGAGGAAGATCATGGGATAAAGGAATAGGAATCTATGGAAATCCTTTCCAAGAAGGAGGGATTCCAGCTTGGAGCACCCTGGGATGGTGGGAATGGGATGATCCCTAAAGTCCTTTCCCACCCAAACCATTCCAGAAATTCCATGGCATAGAATTGGGGTGAGGAGGAGGAGGAAGATCATGGGATAAAGGAAGAGGAAAGGATGAAAATCCTTCCCAGGAAGGAGGAATTCCAGCTTGGAGCACCATGCGCCATGGATAATGGGAAGTGTCTCTGCCCATGGAATGAGATGATCCTTAAGATCCTTTAAGATGGGACTTTTGGAGTGGCACATTCCATATTATCATTCCTAATAACTTAATTAGGGACATTTTGGGTTGCTCAGGATTTTTGGAGCAGCACATTCCATATCATCATCTCTAATAACCTAATTAGTGGCTAATTACTAATTATCCATGGATTATCCCAAACTTTTCCCTCATGAAGACACAATTTCCATCAACCACAGCTGGGTCAGTGGCTGCATTTTGGGAATTAGGGACATTTTGGGTTTCTAAAGAAGGAATCAGGTTTTTGGAGCAGCAAATTCCGTATTATCATTCCTAATAACTTATTTCTTGACTAATTATCTGTGGATTATCCCAGACTTTTCCCTCAGGACCATCTCCATCAACCACAGCTGGGTCAGCGGCAGCATTTTGGGAATTAGGGGCATTTTGGGTTTCTAAAGAAGGAATCGGGTTTTTGGAGCAGCACATTCCATATTATCATCCCCAATACCTTAATTAGTGATTAATTACTAATTATCTATGGATTATTCCAAATTTTTGGGAAGTGTCTCTGCCCATGGAATGAGATGATCCTTAAGATCCTTTAAGATGGGACTTTTGGAGTGGCACATTCCATATTATCATTCCTAATAACTTAATTAGGGACATTTTGGGTTGCTCAGGAATAGGATTTTTGGAGCAGCACATTGCATATTATCATCCCTAATAACTTAATTAGGGACTAATTACTAATGATCTGTTGATTATCCCAACTTTTTCCCTCAGGAAGACACCATCTCCATCAACCACAGCTGGGTCACCGGCAGCATTTTGGGAATTAGGGGCATTTTGGGTTTCTAGAGAAGGAATTGGGTTTTTGGAGCGGCAAATTCCATATTATCATCCCTAATAACTTAATCAGTGATTAATTACTAATTATCTATGGATTATCCCAAACTTTTCCCTCATGACCATTTTCATCAATCACAGCTGGGTCAGTGGCAGCATTTTGGTAATTAGGGACATTTTGGGTTGCTCAGGAATAGGATTTTTGGAGCAGCACATTGCATATTATCATCCCTAATAACTTAATTAGGGACTAATTACTAATGATCTGTTGATTATCCCAACTTTTTCCCTCAGGAAGACACCATCTCCATCAACCACAGCTGGGTCAGCGGCAGCATTTTGGGAATTGGAGGCATTTTGGGAATTAGGGGCATTTTGGGTTTCTAAAGAAGGAATCGGGTTTTTGGAGCGACAAATTCCATATTATCATCCCTAATAACTTAATCAGTGACTAATTACTAACTATCTATGGATTATTCCAAATTTTCCCCTCATGAAGACACGATTACTGTCAACCACAGCTGGGTCAGTGGCAGCATTTTGGGAATTAGGGACATTCTGGTTTGCTCAGGAATCAGGTTTTTGGAGCAGCACATTCCATATTATCATCCCTAATAACTTAATCAGTGATTAATTAGTAATTATCTATGGATTATTCTAAATTTTTCCCTCAGGAAGACACCATCTGCATCAACCACAGCTGGGTCAGCGGCAGCATTTTGGGAATTAGGGGCATTTTGGGAATTAGGGGCATTTTGGGTTTCTAAAGAAGGAATCGGGTTTTTGGAGCAGCACACTCTGTATTATCATCCCTAATAACTCAATTAGCGACTGATTACTAATTATCCATTGATGATCCCAATTTTTTCCCTCAGGAAGACACCATCTCCATCAACCACAACTGGGTCAATGGCTGCAACGTGGCCGTCATGTGGTGCTTCCTGCAGGATGAGCTGGCGGCCGTGCAGAGGGAGATCAGCCAATGGAAAGATCCCATGGATGATTGGCACCTCCAGTGCCAGGTACTCCCCAACCCTGGATTATCCAGGGAACCGGAATTCCGGGATCCCTTGGAGTTCTCACAGCAGAATTTCTGTGGGTTTTAAGGAAGTAGGAGTTGGGGACGGCTTTGTTTTGTCGGCAAATATTCCCCACAGAGGTTTGGGAATGCTGCCTGTAAAAGTTTGGGAATCGCTTCTGGTTGTTGGCTGTGTCCAGGTTGGAATCTTGGTTGGAAAAGATGGAAAACTTCAGGATCAGGAGAGCTGGGAATGTTCACCTGGAGAAGGGAGAGACCTCAGAGCCCCTTCCAGAGCCTAAAGAGGCCCCAGAAAAGCTGGAGAGGGATTTGGGATAAGCATGGAATGACAGGACACAGGGAATGGCTTCCCATTGGAAAAATGGGGATTTAGGTGGGATTTTGGGAAGGATTCCTGACTGGGATAGAATTCCCTGAGAAGCTCTGGCTGTCCCTGAATCCCTGGGGCTGGGAAGGAATCCAGAAGACCAAACTCCATAATCCAACCAAAATTCCATGAGGAAGAGAATGGGTGAAATTTCTTCCAAAATCTTCTGGATGAACCAAATTCCAAGTTTATTTCTGGAAGCTGTTCCCTCTCCTTGGGTTGATTTCCTTCCAAAAATGAATATTTGGGAAAATTCCCACAGTTAATATTTGGGAAAAAACAACTCAGTGTCTTTGGATCCAGAAGCAATTCCAATGAAAACATTATTAAACATAATTATTTATGATTCCAGAGAATTCCTAAATGAAATTTTAGGGATTTTTCCTGCTGTCATTCCCATTCTCGCTCCATTTCCCCCTTTAGCTGATCATGAAATCCTGCACGGGCATCGACTACAAGGAATTCTACAACTTCCTCAAAGTCATCGCGGAGAACCGGATTTCCGTCCTGGAGAAGGGCCTGGACGAGGAATCCTCATCCCAGAACAATTCCAAAGCTGCCATTTCCACCCTGGGAATGCTGCACGCCGTGTTCGACCTCAAGAGGACGGTGAAGGTGCTGAGCTCGTTAAGCGCTAACGAGGATTTCCGGAAGCTGGACCTGACTTCCCTGTCCCCTTCTCCGGAGGCGCTGCTCCAGCACCTGGAATCGGCCATAGACACAGCCCTGCTCTGAATTCCTGCTTTTCCAGCTTTTTGTCCAAAGGGTTTGGAGGAAATGGACTTGGACAAGAGCTTTACTCCAGCGGGAGGAGGGAGAATGGAAGGAGGGAGAACATTTGGGAAGGAGGGACAACATTCCCAAAGTTCTGAGGAGTGGTTTGGAGGAATAAGGAAAAAAACCACCCCAGCTAAACGAAAATCCAAAATTTTTTAGGATTGTGAGCATCACTCAGGGAAAAAATTCCCTGTGGATCATCTGGCATTGGAATGAAGCAAATTCCCTGTGCTTAGGCTCAGCTTTGTTAAAACCTCTCCTCTTCCAGGTGCAGCTCAGCTTTTCCATCCTTTGAGCTCGTTAAGCGCTAACGAGGATTTCCGGAAGCTGGACCTGACTTCCCTGTCCCCTTCTCCGGAGGCGCTGCTCCAGCACCTGGAATCGGCCATAGACACAGCCCTGCTCTGAATTCCTGCTTTTCCAGCTTTTTGTCCAAAGGGTTTGGAGGAAATGGACTTGGACAAGAGCTTTACTCCAGCGGGAGGAGGGAGAATGGAAGGAGGGAGAACATTTGGGAAGGAGGGACAACATTCCCAAAGTTCTGAGTGGTTTGGAGGAATTAGGGAAAAAACCATCCCAGCTAAACGAAAATCCAAAATTTTTTAGGATTGTGAGCATCACTCAGGGAAAAAATTCCCTGTGAATCAGGTCTGGAAGTGGAATGAAGCAAATTCCCTGTGCTTAAGCTCAGCTTTGTTAAAACCTCTCCTCTTCCAGGTGCAGCTCAGCTTTTCCATCCTTTTTTAGGGAATTCCAGCTGCTGAATTCCATGGAAGCCTGAGCTGGAGCCAGCACCTGGAATCGGCCATAGACACGGCCCTGCTCTGAATTCCTGCTTTTCCAAGGTTTTATCCAAAGGGTTTGGAGGAAATAGACTTGGACAAGAGCTTTACTCCAGCGGGAGGAGGGAGAATGGAAGGAGGGAGAACATTTGGGAAGGAGGGACAACATTCCCAAAGTTCTGAGTGGTTTGGAGGAATTAGGGAAAAAACCATCCCAGCTAAACGAAAATCCAAAATTTTTTAGGATTGTGAGCATCACTCAGGGAAAAAATTCCCTGTGAATCAGGTCTGGAAGTGGAATGAAGCAAATTCCCTGTGCTTAAGCTCAGCTTTGTTAAAACCTCTCCTCTTCCAGGTGCAGCTCAGCTTTTCCATCCTCTTTTAGGGAATTCCAGCTGCTGAATTCCATGGAAGCCTGAGCTGGAGCCTGGATTTGGGAATGTTTATTCCATGTCTTCCAAATGGGGATTCCCAAAGCTGAGACGCTCAGGATTAAATTTAATTTAACTCCAAACAAAACCTGCCTTGACTCAGGCAGGAATGGGAATGTGCTCCCAAAATTCCACGCTCTATCCCAAGCCCCAGAATTCCCTCTAGGAAAGATCAGGAAAGTTCTGAGTGGTCTGGATGAATCAGGGAAAAAACCCATCCCAGCTAAAGGAAAATACAAAATTTTTTAGGATTCTGAGCAGGCACTCAGGGAAAAAATTCCTTGTGGAATTTTTTTGTGGATCCAGCACCTCCTGCACGCTTCCACAGCACAATTCCCACCCAGAATATTCCCAGTGGAACCTCCCCCTCCTGCTTTTCCTTGGAAAAATCCAAAACCTGGAAGCACAAATGGCTGCACACTGTTACCTTCAGGCCTCGCTTGAATTCTTCCCAAAATCAAAGCCAAGAAAAACTCGGAATTTCGGGAAGTTTTAGGAAGTCAAACTGAAAAATCCACCTCATTTTCCTTGAATTCCTTGGAATTTTTACCCCCACTGCACTTTGCATGTCCTTTTCCAGTAGGAATTTTGCATTTTTTCCTTCATTCCCAAAATATATCAAGGAGCCGTTTTTTCCTTAATTTAGGAAATTCCTGGATTCTTGAAGATGACAAAGATTGGAATAAGGAGCACGCAGAGCCTGGAATCTTCAAAATTCCAAAGTTTTATTTAAATAAAAATTCCTGGCAAACTTCCAGTGAGATTCTCTCGTTAATATATTAATTCTTAATTAGTTAATAGACTAATGAATCTGTTATTTATTAAATGATAAAATTCGGGGAAAATGGGAGAAAAAACTTGGGGCGTTTTCCCAGAGTCACCTGGATAAGGCAAAAAAAAAAAATCCTTGGAAAAATGAAGAAATTCCTGGGAAAAATTAAGAAATCCCAAGGGAAAAATGACAAAAATCCCATTTTTTTTGAAAGCTTTGGATATCCAATTCTTCATTTCCAAAAATATCAAGGAGCACTTTCCTTAATTTAGAAAATCAGGAAAATTTGGGAAAAAAACAGCGGGAAAAAGCTTGGGGAGTTTTATTGTCCTGGGTAAGAAAAAAAAATCCCAGGAAAAATGAAAAAAAAAAAAAAAAGGGAGAAAAACTGTCAAAAATAAGATTTTTTTAGGCTATTTTTAAATTATTTTGGGATGCTGGGAACGGAATCCCAAATATCCATTGGGAATATCCCAAATGTTCCTTTTCCAAAGGGAAATTCCAGCTCAGAGCACAAAGCACCTCTGGGGTGGGCAGGGCACGAATCCAGCTGGGATTGGAGTTTTTATTCCATAATTTCTGGTGGTTTTCCTGGAATTTCCCAAAATCCGGGAGAAATTCGTGTTTTTTCCAAGCCCTCCAGAATTCCAAGGTGTGGGATCACCCCTGAGGTCTCCCAAGGATAAATATAAAAATCTTGGAGCATGGGAAAATCAGGAAATTTGGGAATAGCAGCTTCCAAATGGAATTGGAAAAGTCCTGAGCTGGGAAAAGTAGGAAAAGGAGTGGTGGGAAAAATCTCCTCTCGTTCCAGAAATTTTTAGGAGTTTTGGGATGAGCTCTCCTTCCCAGTCTAAGAAATCCCATTAAAAATTGGGTTTTCCCAAAGAAATTCCTTCTTTTCCTGGGAATTCTCCAGTGCAAAAATAAAAACCCCATCCTGAGCAGGGAAAGGAGATTTTTCCTGGGAATTATTTGAAGGAAAAGGGGATAAAACTCAAACCAAACCAAAAAACTTGGAGATGAAAATTCCAGCCCTTCCAGTGTTTTTGGGATCAGGAAAACCTCGGCTGGGGAGGAATTCTTCCCTTTAAAGGCAGCCAGGGATAAAATTCCCGCTTTTTCCAGCGGGGTTTGGTCCAGAAAATTCAGGAAAATTCGGATTTTCCCCATGGATCAGGAACTGTGGGAGTTTTCCTTTGGATGGAGCCGGATCTTCTGGATGTGTTCATAGCACGACTGGGGAGGGAACAGAGCAAATATCAGGGAAACATTTGGGAATTCTGGGATCAAATCCAAGCTCCTGCAGGCAGAGAATCCCTGCTGATCCCCAGGAGAATTCCAACAGAATTCAGTCTCTCTGGAATTAAGGATTAGGATATTTTTCCAGCCCAGCAAGGGAATAAAATCCTGAAAATTCCATTCCAGAAAAGGTGGAATTTTGCTGGAATTCCTAGGAAAAATGCCCTTACCTCCAGTGTTGTCAGCAGGTAATC
>VZSU01000728.1:27993-40750 GCA_013398715.1 Nesospiza acunhae | reverse complement strand
ATTACATATATTAATTATTATTAAATTTTCTACTTATTTTAAAATTATTTGTTATTAAATGCTTTGTTATTAATTTTTCTATCCTTAAATTCTTTATTATATAAATTCTTTGTTATTTAATTCTCTATTTATTAATAGATTCTTTGTTATTAAATTCTTTATTTTTAAATTCTCTATTTACTCTAAAATTCTTTATTATTAAATCCTCTATTAATAAAGTCTCTTTTTATTATTAACTCTTTCATTTTCAATTATTTACTATTAAGTTCTCTATTTATAATTAAATTCTCAATTATTATTCCACTCTCCGTTATTCAATTCTCTATTCATTATTAAAATCACAAAAATTAAATCCAGCTCAATATCCCAAATCTGCCTTGGAATTCCAGCCAGAAAAGCAGGAAGCTCATTCCAGCTGCAGCTAAATCCTGGATTTCTCTGGATTAGCCACTAAATCCAAATAGGAATTTTGGAGGGAAAATATTCCAGCACTGGGAATCGATCCCTCAAAATCCACCCCGGAGATTTCCCAGGGATTCCCAGATTCTCCCCATCCTGGGGATTCACAGATTCCAAGGAAATCTTGGATTCCCCACCATTTTCTCAGCAAGGAAGGTGATGACAAATTGTTCCTCAGCTGCCAAAGCTCATTAGCATTAATTAACGAGCATTAATTGTGCCATCTCCCAGACTTCCTGCCAGGCTCAGCCCAGATTTCTGGAAAACTCGTTTTCCCTGCCCTGGGGATTTTCTCAACACTCTGGAGCAGGAGTTTCTGTCGGAATCCAACCACAAAAGCCGGGATGTGTCAGGGCAGGGCCCGGATTGCGAAATCCCAAATTTCCCAAATTTCCGCTGCCTCGGCCACGGCAGCTCCGGGTTCTGCATCATTTCCTGTGGCCCCAAAGCCTGGAATGTTCTTTTTTTAAAAATAAAAAAGGATCTCGGGTGCAGCTGCAAAGCACAGCCAAAAATGCCAAAAAAAAAAAAAAAAGCCCTGATAAAAACGCTCAAAAAAAAGAGAAAAAAGCCCCAAAAACTCAATCAAAAATTGAGTCCCATAAAACCCAATAAAACTGGAAAAATTCAAGCAAAAATATCTCATGAAACCCAACTAAAAACCCCAAAAAAATCACCCCAAAAAATCCCCAAAAAACTCAACCAAAAATTTCACTTAAAACCCAATAAAACCAAAAAAAACCAAATCAAAGAACTCCAATAACTCCATCAAAAATGTCCCATAAAACCCAATAAAACTGTAAAAAAACCAAGCAAAAATATCCCATAAAACCTAACAAAAAACCCCCCAAAAAATCCCAAAAACTCAACCAAATAGGTATCTTAAAACCCAAGGAAAGAAAAAAAAAAAACTCAGCCAAAAATGTCCCATAAAACCCAATGAAAACCCAACCAAAAAAATCCCAGTAACTCCATCAAAAATGTCCTTCTAAAACCCAATTTTAAAACCCAAAAAAAAGAGAAAAAAAATCCCAATTCCTCAACCAAAAATATCCCATAAGACCAAATAAAAACCTCAAAAACTCAACTAAAAATGTCCCATAAAACCCAACAAAAATCGAACCAAAAAAACCCAGAAAACTCAACTAAAAATGTCCCATAAACCCAATAAAAAAAACCTCAAAAAGAATAAAAAATATCCCAATACCTCAACCAGAAATGCCCCGAAAAACCCAAGAAAAACCCAAGAAAATAAACCCCAAAAACTCAACCAAACCTGAAGTAAATAAAACACGAAAATTCCAAATTATTCTCAAAATTCCCAAAATATCCAGCTGCAGCTTTCCTTCTGTGCTAAATATTCCAGGAATTTGGAAAATGGGGTTTTTTAGGAAGCTGGCGGAAGCAGAGCAGGAAGGAATAAAGCTGGGAGATGAATCCATGAGGAATTCCAGGAGAAGAGGGAGCAAATTCCAACCTTTCCAACAAATGTCAGCTCTTCCGTGAAGTTCCCTTCGTAGACGGAGTCATCTTCCAGGAGCAGAATTCCCGAGCCCTTGGGATGAAAAGAAAAATCAGGAATTTGTGGAATGAACTTCCCACTTGGTCCAATTCATCCCGGAAAAATTGATGGGATGCAGATTCCAAGAACTTGTTTTTTTTTTTTTTTTTTTAAGCCAAACATCTCCAGGGAAAACCCACGGAGAAGTCCTGTAAATTATTCCATGGATTTTCCATGGAAAAAGAACAAGAAACCAGGCAAAGCCACCAAGGATTGTCACAGGGTTAAACTTGTAGCGCTCCCAATCCTGGGATATTTTAGGGAATAATCATTCTTTGGGAAATGATTCCAAGAAAACAGCAACTATGTGGAATTCCCTGTGGGGAAGGGATCCTGAAGGATCAAAATCCAACTCCTGGCACAGGAGGCATCCCAAGAATCCCTGGAAAATCCCAGAGCTCTGGCAGTGTTGGGAATGTGCCCATTCCATGGGAAATTATTCCAGGGAATAATTCCTGTCCATAGGGAATTTTCTGCCCCCTGGGATTTATTCCATAGTTTAAGCCCAAAGGTTTCTTCATCCCCAAACCAGCTGGGATCACTTCCAGAGCTGGAATATTTTCCTCTGGAATGAAAATACCCTGAAAAACTCAACCAAAAATGTCCCATAAAGCTCAATAAAGAACCCAAAAAAAGGAGAAAAAAATCCCCAAAACTCCATATAACATGTCCCCTAAAACCCCCCCTAAAAAAAAACACCAAAAAACAAAACAAAAAAAAAAGATCCCAAAACCTCAACCAAAAATGTTTCATAAAACCCAATAAAAACCATTTTTCCCTAATTCAGGAAGTGGCAATGGGGTTGTTGTTTCTCTTTTTTAAGGATGGATTTTTTTTAGGGTTGGTTTTTTTAAGGATGTTTCTATTCCAATGCCAATTCCCTTTGCATTCCCCACCAAATTCCCAACTTTCCGTGAACTGGACGGGTGAATTCCCACTGGAAAAGTAAGGATTTCAGGATATCCAGGAAAGATGGAATGCTCTGGAATTCCTGGAAAGGCTTGGGCTGGAAGAGACCTTCAGGATCCATGGGCAGGGATCTCCCACTGTCCCAGGGTACTCCAACCTGTCCTTGGACATTCCAGGGACCCAGGGGCTGCCACGAATATCTGGGAATTACATCCCAATCCCTCCAACCCAGGAGTTCCTTCCCAATATCCCAGAAATCCCTCTGGAAGGGGAGAAAAAGCAAGACCTTGGTTCTTCCAAACCATGATTATGGGAAAATCATGGAATATCCTGAAGGGCCCACCAAGGATCCAAATCCAAGCACTGGCTCTGCACAGACATCCCAACGATCCCATCCTTTCCTGGAGAGTTTTCCAAACATTCCCGGAGCTCTGGGAGCCTTTGGAATGTGCCCATTCCCTTGGGAATGTCCATCCTGAGCACCCTGTGGGGGCAGAAGAACCTCTCCCTGATCTCCAACCCTCCTTGTCCTCCGTGATGAATTCGGGAACGAAACCTCGATCTCGCCCTCGGCGGTGAATTCCCCATCCCAGGGATTCCCAGGCGCCACAGAAACCTTGGACTCACCACCATTTTATCCGCATGGAATGTCCTCTGGTAGCAGAGCCCGGACTGGGTCACCACGATGCCTTCTCCGTGTCTGTGGTCATCCAACCACATCCCGATGTACCGCTCCCCTCTGGAATGCAAGGAAATCCCAAGGGATGGATTTTCCCACTTTTCCCAGCTCTCAATCCATCGGATTTGTCCTGCTCGGGGTGGTTTTTCCTGACACGACGTTCCAGGCTGGATGTCACACACAAACTGAGCTCTGGGAATATTCCCCAAGGAATTCAAGCCTTACAACGCCCCCATCCATCCCAGATCTCCAGGATTTATCCCACCAAACCCAAAGCTGTCCCATGTCACGGACATATTTTATGAAAAATCCTTTCATTAGGATCTTTTCTCCTGAGAAGCCGGGAACTTTCAGCTTCTCCATGGTTTGCTGCTTTGGAATGTGATTTGGAGAACTGTTTACCCAGCATGTGAAATTGTTTTTACTTGGTGACCAATGACAGCCACCTGTGTCGAGTCTGTGAGCAGTCACAAGATTTTATTTTCATTCCTTTCTATTCCTTTCAAGCCTTCGGATGAAATCCTTTCTTCTATTCTTTTAGTATGGTTTTAATATATAATTTTCTTTTAATATAACATATATCATAAAATAATAAATCAGCCTTCTGAAACATGGAGTCAAGATTCTCATCTCTTCCCTCATCCTGGGGACCCACAACAATTAATAAGCATACCCCTGTGTCGCACACATCTTTTACGAAAAATCCCTTTGCCAGGATTTTTCTCCTGAGAAGCTGAGAGGCCTCAGAAATTAAATGCAAACAATGATTATCTGCTGCTGTGGGATGGAACAGGTGCATCTGTGATTGGTCTCGTGTGGTTGTTTCTAATTAATGGCCAATCACAGCCATTATCATAGCTGGCTCGGACTCTCTGGTCAGTCACAAGATTTTATTTTCATTCCTTTCTATTCCTTTCAAGCCTTCTGATGAAATCCTTTCTTCTATTCTTTTCTTCTTTTAATATATGATTTTCTTTTAATATAATATATATCATAAAATAATAAATCAGCCTTCTGAAACATGGAGTCAAGATTCTCATCTCTTCCCTTGTCAGGGCTGCCTGCAAATTCAGCAGTCCCACAGCTCAGATCCATCCCACCTTTACCTCTCCTTGTCCTCCCAGACTCCGTATCCATTCTTTTTGTCGTTTTCCCACTGTCCCGTGTATTTGAAGGGATGCTCAGCCAAGAAGTTCTCCAGGATCCCAAAGCCTTGGCGCACGTTGTCCTTGAAGTAGCCCTTGTAGACCAGGTCATTCCCATACCTGCAGGAAGAGGGATGGAATTCCAGCCTGGGAATATCTGACAGCTACTCCTGGAGTAGAAAACCAGGGAAGTGAGGAGATCAGGCTCATCCATCTCTACATATTCCAAAGATTTTCCCCACAGCGTTGAACCGGATCCTTGCCTGCTGTTGGGAATGTGTATCACCCAAAGCGGACATTCCAGAGCTCCCCAAATTATCCAAGGACTCAACACATGGGCTTGGAGTTGTCCTGGGAGAGGCCACTCAGGCCTCGGCCTCTCACCAGCCTGGGCACAGGAAGCTCTGGTGAATCCAGGCTGGAAAATCGGATCCACAGGAAGGAGGCCAAGCTTGGATCCAGCTCTTTGTGGTGGCCACCAGCCCTTCTCTGGACTGGTCCCTCTGGGAAGAGCAGCTCTGAGTTGACCAAAGGAGCAGAACATCCAGGCTGGAGGACAGGCCTATCCCAGCTGGAATGTTGGGTCTGTCCCACTTGGCATGGAGAAATCAGGGATAGGGATGAGCAGGAACTGGGGGCAGCCCAGTGTTCCCAGTGGCCAATCCAGGGAAATCTCAGAGCCCCTTCCAGAGCCTGGAGGGGGCTCCAGGAGAGCTGGAGAGGGACTGGGGACAAGGCATGGAGGGACAGGACACAGGGAATGGCTCCCACTGCCAGAGGGCAGGGATGGATGGGAGATTGGGAATTGGGAATTCCTAGCTGGGAGGGTGGGGAGGGGCTGGGATGGAATTCCCAGAGCAGCTGTGGCTGCCCCTGCATCCCTGCAATGTCCAAGCAAAGGCTGGAGCACTCTGGGACAGTGGGATGATAGCCACGGAATGGCATCATCCTTAAGCTCCCAAACAATTCTGGAATTCTAAATGCCCACAAAGCATTTCCCGGCCAGGCTCCAAAGACTTCACGGGAACATTTCCCCCTTTAAATCCCCTTTTCTTCCCCCTGATTCCCTTTTCCCTGGAAGCCATCCTGGACTTTACTTACTCACAGATTCCATAGCCCCTCATCTTGCCCTGGTACCAGTGGCACTTGTAGCAGTCGTAGCGATCCTCGGAGTGCCGCGGGACCAGGCAGATCCCAAACCTGCCGGGGACACGTGGGAAACGGTCAGCATGGAAAAGGGTGACTCCACTGTAGTGGATGAACTTCAAAAACCAATTTGAACTTCGTGGGATTGATTTTTTTTTCTGTAAAAAAACTTCTCATTTAAATGAGGTCTTAAAGAGATCTAAAAACAACCTTAAGATGCTTTCCGTGAATAAATTCCCATGGATTTGGGGATCTGGGATCAGATTCCAACCGGATGGAAATGTGTCTGTGGGAAAGGTCAGCATAGAAAACAGCGACTCCGTTGTAGTGGGTGAAGTTTAAAAACCGATTTGAATTTCATGGGATTGGGTTTTTTTTCTGTAAAACTCATTTGAGTGAGGTTTATAAAAGGATCTAAAAATGACTTTAAGACACTTTCTAGGAATAAATTCCCATGGATTTTGGTATCTGGGATCAGGTTCCAGCTGGATGGAAGTGTCTGCATTGAAAACAGCAAATCCATTGTAGCGGATTAAGTTCAAAAACCAAGGATTATCCAAATTCCCAGTGTTGATGTGCTTGGATCAGCCCTACCTGGGACACTTTTCCCAGGTGCCACTGGACTTTTTCCAAAGGAAAACGCATCCCTTTTGGGAGCTGTATTCCCCGATCCTCATTGTTCCTTCTCCAGAGTTTTTTTCAGTGCTGGTTTTCCCCCCTCTTCCTTTCTTCCTTCCCCAAGGGGCAGAGTTAAATGTCCTGGGATTCCCAACAAAAGCATTTGGGACATATTCCCCCCTCCCCACCTTGGAAAAATGAGGAATCCTAAAGTCCTATTTCCAGTAAAATTGAGATAAATAACACTTGAGTTTCATGGATTGGTTTCTTAAATCTTGAAGAAAAAACTCATTTAAGTGAGGTTTTAAAGGGATCTAAAAATAACATAAGACACTCCCTAGGAATAAATTCCCATCGATTTTGGGATCTGGGATCAAATTCCAGCCCTGGGGTCAGTCAGTGCCACTCCCCTCTCTCCAGGTTCCAATCCCTGGCAGGAAAAATTCCAGGGTTTTTTTCAAAGCAGGGAACATCCCGTTTTCCAAGGCTTACCCGTGCTCCAGGCCCTCCTGGAAATCCCCGACGTGGTTGCGTCCATCGCGCCACTTCAGCGTCCCCCTGGAATCCAAGGAATTCTCTCACAAGGGACACCACAACATTCCCAGATGGAACAGCACCTACTAAAGCCCAGCCTAAATATTTACACCGGCTTAGATGGAGCTTGGAGTCCCGTGGAAGGTGCCCGTGGCAGGGGGATGGAATTGGATCTTTCCCAAAGTTCTTTCCAACCCAAACCGTTCCCAGATTTTATGGCAAACATCCAAAAAATCCCTCGGAGGACAGAGACACAAAAGGCACCCCCGGGCCTTGGTTTTCAGCAGGACGATTTAATCCCATAATGTTTTCCTGCTCTGGGCTGAGTGGGAAGAATCCATTCCATTCCCTAATCCCAAAAGTATTTTCTGCAGGTGCTGCCTCGTGCCTTTAGGACCTTGCACCTGATCCTGAATTAATTACAGGGATTAATGCAGCTGGAGCTCCTGCCTGGCACATCCCCGTGGACACGGTGACACCACAGCCTGGAATTCCAGCGCCTCAGCCACTGGGAAAGCAGAGAGGAAAACCATTCCCAAGGGATCGCTCATCCCATGCTTTGTGGGGGCTGGAAAAGCGATTCCAGGAGCTGATCCCACCGCAAGGAGAGCCGGGAATGGGCAATGCCAGGGAAATTCCTGCCCGGCCGTGCTTGGCTCCAGAGCGATTTCCCTCCCTCCCGGAATCCCACTCCACCCACACCCACTGAGAGCTTTCACTCCGGCCTCATCCCAGAAAATCAGATCCCTGCACATTCCCCAGCTGGACACAATGGAACTGCAAAATCCTGGAATGCTTTGGCTCGGAAGGACCTTCAAGATCATCTCACCCCATGGGCAGGGACACCTCCCACTGTCCCAGGCTGCTCCAAGTGTCCAGCCTGGCCTTGGGCACTGCCAGGGATCCAGGGGCAGCCACAGCTGCTCTGGGAATTCCATCCCAGCCCCTCCCCACCCTCCCAGCCAGGAATTCCTTCCCAAATTGAGTTTAAATGGATCTTGAGCTTGGAATTAAGGGTGGGAATTAGGCTGCGGAAATATCAGGGATTTGAGGAATGTGGGGCTCTTTTGCAGTTGGAGGCCAAGGCTGTGGAATCCCTCAGGGAATGTTGGAATATTTTCCCTCCGTGCTGATGCTGAGCTTGTCTGCTTTGCCTCAAAATCCAAACTGGAACAATTGAAAATCATGGAATCGTGGAATTTTTGGGGTTGGATGGGATCCTAACGAACATCCAGTTCCAACCCTGTGCCAGGGACACCTCCCACTGTCCCAGGGTGCTCCAAGTGTCCAGCCTGGCCTCGGACACTTCCAGGGATCCAGGGGCAGCCACAGCTGCTCTGGAAATTCCATCCCAGCCCCTCCCCACCCTCCCAGCCAGGAATTCTTTCCCAGCATTTCATCCAAACCTCCTCTGGGTCGGTCTGCCAGGAGATGGTGTAACACCAAAACCGTGAGGAGGTTGTTTGACTTTCACCCAGGCTGTTGTTTCAAACACCTCCACGAGAGTGGCTCTTTTCCAAGTTTCCCAGAGGATTGGTTGGATGTGCTTGAAATTTCAGTATTTTAATTTTAATTTAAAATTAAATCTCCTTTAGCTTTGTGGGTCTGAATGGAAAAGGGGAGCAGCCAAAGTGGATGAGGGAACAGCTGGAGCTGGGCCGGGTTTAAGTTGGATTTTAGGGAAAAGTTCTTCCCCCAGAGGGTGTCGGGCACTGAACATTCCCCAAGGAATGGGCACATTCCCAAGGCTGCTCCAAGACTTTGGACAGGGTGGGGCTGTTGGGATCTGTACAGGGCTTGATCCCTGTGAGCCCTTCCCACTCAGGATACTCCATAATTTCACGTCTGCTCCAGGCACGAGGATGTTTAAGCCACATGTGGGTGGGAGTCTGGCCTTCTCCCAGCCCAGGTCACCCCAAATTCCAGGACAGCCGCTGGAGAACTCTGGAATTCCAGGACAGCCAGCGGAGAACACCGATGTTTTTGCCAAAGAGCCCAAATTCCCACTCCCACAGCTCTGCTCACGTGCTCCTCCCTCGGAAATCCCAGAGCAGCCACCAAGGCCAGGATGCTGCTCTGGAACCTTCCAGCAACAAAATCACAGCAGAGGAATTCCAGGAGTGGGAAGGGAACTCAAATCCAAGGAATCGAACAGAATTCCCGGAATTCTGCCAGAAATTTCCTGGGATGCCTCACCCAAGTCACTGCATGGGGGGCAGGAAAGGTTTGGATTAATCCCAGTTTTCCAGCCCTAAGGCAGGAGAGGACAAAAACCTGGAGATGGTTTTGAGGGAGTGAAGGTGGGGATGATCCCAAGGTCTCCTGCCCTAAATGCTCCCTTGATGCTGTTCCAGGGCATGGCACAATCTCTTCCATGGAAAACCCAGGATTCAGTTTTGGATTTGGGGCTGGAATTGGATTCAAATCCCTTCCAAGGCATTTATATTCTGGATTCTTTCATTATTTTAAGGCTCTCTCAAACTGAGTCTCTCTCCATCCTTTTTGCTTCCAGAGCAAACTGTGTAAAACTCATGGAAAATAAAATTTCCCAATGTTTTGGTGGCTGAGGAGCTTGGCCATATTCCAGGTTTCTTCCCAAAAAGACCCAGAGTGTTCTCTATCCTACATCCAAAAAGTTTTGGTTGGAATCTTTGATTTAGACATTCTCTCACTTAAACTTGGATTAATTGAATATTTTCCAATGTTCCCATTTGAGCTCCTTTTGGATTTAAGCTTTTCTTAATTCCTAGGATAAAAGTTTGGACGTTCAAGTTTGGATAAAGTTCAAAGAGATTTTGCTAGCGGAAAATAAAATAAATATAAATAAAATATATAAATAAAATTCTCCCCAAAGGGTTTTTATTGGGGATTTTCCTCATTGTGAGGGTGAGATTTTCATATCCCAGGCTGAGGTCTCAATTTTAGGCCAAGCCTAAATCCTAAGTAGAGGCACCAGCTCATGCAACACCCTCAGAGTGACCAACGCCGCATTTCTGGGGCAGCCTTTAGGATTTAACCCATAAACCACCAGTGAGATGTCCACAATAAAGCCCAAGTTTTAGGACTCAGGCTTTTCTAAGCCTGCCCTCAAGGCCAGAATTCCCTCTGAGAATGAGTGAGGCAGGAATCAGAGAGCTGGGCCCGGATTCACATCCACAACATCATTAAAAATCAAATTCTAATCTTATCCCCACCCTGGAAGTGCCAAAAAAAGGAGTAGACCCTTGGTGAGGTGGCTGAGTGACCCTGGAGATCTTTCCCAACCTTCACAGAAACTCCAAAGCAGCACTTCCAACCTTATTCCCACTTGGAAAAGGGACCTAGGAAGTTCCTTACTTGCCATGGAGCTCAGACCCAGAGCCACCTGCCCTCATGGGTGGCTGCCCTGAGCCTGCCCAAAAAGGAGCAGCCCCTTCATGAGTGACCTGGAGATCTTTCCTAACCTTCAAAGAAACTCCAAACCTGCACTTCCAACCTTATTCCCACTTGGAAAAGAGGCCTAAAAGGTTCCTTCCCAGACCCACTCACCCTTGTAGGTGGTTACTCTGAGCCTGCCCAGAAAAGGACCAGCCCCTTCATGAGTGACCTGGAGAAGTTTGGGTTGACCTTGGAGATCCTTCCCAACCTTCGTGGAAACTCCAAGCACTTCCAACCCTATTCCCACTTGGAAAAGGGGCCCAAAAGGTTCCTTACTTGCCATGGGGCTTCCCCCAGAGCCGCCCTCCCTCATGGGTGCACCCCCTGAGCCTGCCCAGAAAAGGAGCAGCCCCTTCATGAGTGACCTGGAGAAGTTTGGGTTGACCTTGGAGATCTTTCCCAACTTTCACAGAAACTCCACACCACCACTTCTATCCCTATTCCCACTTGGAAAAGAGGCCTAAAAGGTTCCTTCCCAGACCCACTCACCCTTGTAGGTGGTTACTCTGAGCCTGCCCAGAAAAGGAGCAGCCCCTTCACGATTGATCTGGAGAAGTTTCGGCTGACTTTGGAGATCTTTCCCAACCTTTGTGGAAATGCCAAACCAGCACTTCCAACCTTATTCCCACTTGGAAAAGGGGCCCAGAGGGTTCCTTCCCAAAGCCACTCTCCCTCACAGGTGGAGCCCACCCAGAAAAGGAGCAGCCCTTTCATGATATGTTTGAGTGACCTGACTTTAGAGATCTTTCCCGACTTTCACAGAGGCTCCAAACCAGCACTTCCAACCTTATTCCCGCTTGGAAAAGGAGCCAAAAAGGTTCCTTACTTGCCATGGGGCTTCCCCCAGAGCCACTCTCTCCCGTAGGTGGCCCCCTGAGCCTGCTCAAAAAGGAACAGGCCCTTCATGAGTGACCTGGAGAGGTTTCGGTTGACCTTGGAGATCTTTCCCAACCTTCACGGAAAAGCCAAACCAGCACTTCCAACCCTGTTCCCACTTGGAAAAGGGGCCCAGAAGGTTCCTTCCCAGATCCACTCACCCTCGCAGGTGGCCACTCTGAGCCTGCTCAAAAAGGAGCAGCCCCTTCATGAGTGACCTAGAGAGGTTTGGGTTGACCTTGCGGATCTTTCCCAACTTTCACAGAAGCTCCAAACCAGCACTTCCAACCTTATTCCCGCTTGGAAAAGAGGCCCAAAAGGTTCCTTACTTGCCATGGGGCTTCCCCCAGAGCCACTCTCCCTCATAGGTGGCCCTGTGGAGCCTGCCCAGAAAAGGAGCAGCCCCTTCACGAGTGACCTCGAGATCTCTCCCAACCTTTACAGAAGCTCCAAACCAGCACTTCCAACCTTATTCCCGCTTGGAAGAGAGGCCCAAAAGGTTCCTTACTTGCCATGGGGCTTCCCCCAGAGCCACTCTCCCTCGTAGGTGGCCCCGCGGAGCCGTCCCTCCATGCGGAAGACGTAGGTGAAGAAGCGGCGGGACGGGGCCTCGCTGCCTTCCCCGCTGCGGCCCCAGAGAGGGAAGTCCCGCTTCCCGTTCAGCGCCTGGCGCGTGGCCTGCTCCAGCTTCCACCTCCACACGGCCTGCGGGCACGGAAAGCGGGGAATGAGCACAAACCCCCGGAAAATCGACCGGAGACAACGGCGGGAAAGCGGCGAGGAACTCGTGGGTTCCCGTCAAAGCCCTTCTGCAGCCTGCGCGGGGGTTCTCCTGGAAGGTGGATGCTGCAGCAAGGCACAGCAGCTGGGAGGGAGGAATTTCCACTTGGATGTTAAAAAAGAGGGAAAAATTCCATTTGGATATGAAAAGAAAAAGAAATACAAATTTCAAGTTGATTTGCCTACGGGATAGGCCTGTCCTTCAGGAAAAGCAGCAAGAAACCGGTGGGTTCCCACCAACATTCCTCACCAGCCACCAACTCTGAGCCACCTCTGGCCACCTAATCCAGGATTTTTTTGGAAAAGGAGTCAAAAATCCCAACGCACACTCACCAGAATTATTATCCTGTTTTAAGTAATAAAGAGATGGGAAAATCCCAAAGCCTGACCTTCATCTGAGGGTCCTTGGTGGAGAGGATGAACGTCTCTTCCGGGGTTGTGATGCATAGGCTGTGCCTAGGAGGGAACAAAAAGGATGGAAAACACAATTCCCGATCCATCAGCTCTTCCCATTCCCCTCCTGGAGATCCTGGTGCTTTCCCAGGTGGTTCTTCCAGAGAGATCTCAAGTTCTCCAGGACTGGATTAAGGAATTTTGGGATTCATTGGCAATGAATGGGATGAGAGGGAATGG
>VZSU01000727.1:204482-218879 GCA_013398715.1 Nesospiza acunhae | reverse complement strand
AAAAAAAAAAACCAACTAAAAAGAACTTTAAAAAACGCCAAAAACTCCCCCAAACTGAATAAACTTAAATTTACAACAAAAAAATTATTCCTAACGGAATAAACCCATAGCGCCTCAATCTATCAAATTAAAAATACCACCCAGAAATAAACACAAAGCCTAAAGAGAAAAGGAACCATCAACTCTATCTCCCAAATGATCCGTAACAATAAAACATACAGTCCAATCAAACAAACCAAATAAGCAAAAGCCCTGGAAGACGAGAAACACAAATGCAATGACAGAGATTTTAAAAACCCCCCTGCTATTAACGACATGACGCTACCTCAAGCCCACCGAAACAAACACTACACGCTCACGCTAATAAAAGCCACCGCAACAGAATTCAAATCCCAACCGCTACTTCACGCTACGACCCGTAAAAACCATTGCACGCCTTTAAAAACATAATAGCCCGGCAAAGAAATTAGCCGACAACAGAACTCAATCCAAAACAAACCTTTATCAGCACCACCTGACCCGAGAACCATAGCAGTCAGCAAGAACACCATCTGCCTTAGCGTGCGCCCACTGCAAACAAAACAAAACGATGCAAGAAATCCCTCCGAAGCACCTCCAAAGCACGACACGCAAGAACTTGCAGCGGCTGAAGCCCGCGCTGCCGGCCCCGCGCGGAGCGCGGCTCCCGGCACCAAAGCGGCTCCTCCGGCGGCTCCTCCGGCACGCAGCGGCGCCGCCGCGTGCCGCCCTGGGGCCGGCCCGCCACGGCTCCCCTCGGCTCCGCACGCCTCGCACCGCCGCTTCCGCGCCTCCGCCGCTGCCGCGCCAGCCCAGCCGCCCCAAATACCCATGGCAGCCCTGCAAACGCTGCCAGAGCTGCAGCTTCCTGCAACTGAACCCTGAAACTGACGCCGCAGGCGGGGCTCACCTCACTTCAACAAGGCTAAAGAAATGGCTTCTCCCCTTCCATGTCGTCCCCTAGCAGAGCAGAAAAGAAGGGCTCTTCCTCAAATGAAAGCCTTCGACCCATGGGAAAGGGGGATTTGGACCTCAATTCAAACCCTTGAAAAGGAGGGACACCAGGGCTGCCCCCTCCATTTAAACCTTAGCATGATGAAAATGGGGCGGCTGCCTTCAAATCAAACCCATCCGATGACAACAATACTTTTCCCGTTCCCCTTCAATATAGAACGCAGGGATTCACTGTCACCCCTGGGATACTCTGCACAAAGATTCGTCCCTCGGCACCTCCTTTAAGCCATGCTCCGCCGATCCAAGCGCGTATCCAGGTGTTTCCCCAGACCCTGGCAGAAGTTCTCGCAGTCCTTCCATGAGACAGCCCCCGGAGCCCCCCATAAAGCCCTCTCCTCAGCAGCTCCACGCAAAAGGGAGCTGAGGCAAAGCCTCGCCCTAAAAGAGCCCCCCCCGCCCCCCGGCAGGAGCCGGCCCCTCATCATCCTCACACTCACACCTGCGGCTGCTCCGAGCCCCCATCATCCTCACACTCACACACCTGGGATGCTCCGAGCCCCCATCATCCTCGCAGCTCACAGCCGGCGCTGATGCCACTCTCCACCAGCGCCTCTCCCTGTCCAGCACACAGCCCACTTCTCACAGACACAGAGCAAACAGACATCTGCTGCGGCTCTTGGCTTTTCTTAGTCCGTCTGCTTCCACCATTCAATCACGCACGTGCACTGATGGCATTGAGGGAAAGCTTTCCAGTGCACAAAACTGTCATTCTGCTAGCACACTTTGATACACCTTCAGAAAAAGCAGAATCGGCGCCAACTCCTAAGACCCCTGCTGAGGAACCCAGCCCTCCCTGGGACACCCAATGCAGCAGACCTCGAAAAACGAGGGGAAAAGTCAAGCTTGGAGTGAAAAAAGAGAATATAAATACACCAGCCTTTAAAAAATGCCTTCACACAGCAATAGTTGGAATCAGTCCCATTTCTTCTTTCCTTGCTCTCTGTAATGACATAAATATGAAGTAAAAAAAACCACATCAAACACGAGGCAGAGCTGGGCTTTTACAGGTCTTCGTTCTGGCACTCTGCATGACAAGCGCCTCTTCCGGGACTGCGACACCATTTGGGGACTGGCAGAGAACGGAGGCAAAAGGTGCCAGAGAGCCCTTTCTATTGCCTTCAGCCCCTGCAGCTCTTCTGAGGGTTTCAGGGCACAGCTTGGTCCATTGCTAGATAAAAACTTCAAAACTGCTACCCATCTCTAGTCGGAGTTTCCTACATTCCTGTAAACGAAGGAGTGGATAGAGAGGGGTTCTCCCCAGTTGAATTTAGAGACAAATTCCTATTCTTTAGCAATACCTATAAAAACGAAGAACTCGACAGGTTCTAGCATCCTACACCCAGCCCTCGCCGTCAATTTGGTGGCAGCTCTGGGTCCCTCTGGGGGACGGCCCCCAGCGTGACCCCCCTCGCCCGCCACCCGCCTGCTCCCGCGCCGCAGCGAGGCTCCCTCTCCTGGGGACCTTGGGATGCCCCCGATGGCATCAGAGCCCCGAGCCTTCACCCCCTTTTCCTGAGCCCCAAAGAAGGCGCAGAGCGAGCCCGACTGCCCTGGACAGCAGCGCAGCGCTTCCTCCAAGCCCTTTCCACCCGCCCGTCCCCCCGGAAAGGGATTCTGCTGCAACAAGAAAGGGGGGGCAGCCCCCAGAAGGGTTGAGGTTTCTCCCCAGCCTCGCTGTCACGGGCGAGGGGCAGCGAGAGGGAGCGGCAGAGACGGCGGGGCCCGCACGGCCCAGAGCGGGGGCCGCTCCCAGCGCGATGCCGGGAAAGCCGCAGGTGCGGCAGTGTCGGGCGGGCTGTTTGAGCGGCACGGGGGGATCCGCCGAGAGCCTCCGGCCCCGTGCGGGGACTCCTGCAAGGGCCGAGGGGCGCCGGGCTCCGGCCCTCGGCGCTTTCTTCTCCGGCAGCCCGAGCCCCGCGGCTGCGGGGCAACGAAGGAAAGGGGGGACGGGAAGAGAGGAGCAAGAGCAGGGCATGAGAAAGGGCAGGGAGGGAGGTCGGGCTGTGCAGGAAAGCGGGACGGCAAGGGAAAGCCCGGCAGGGGGGCAGAGGGAGCGTGGACAGAGGAGGGAGAGAGGGGGAACAGAAGGGAGTAGCGAGGTAGGGACAGGACAAGAAGGAGCCGGGTTTGTGGGGGGACAGGGAATGGGGGAAAGGGAGCGAGAGAAGGCGAATACGGGAAGAAGGAAGGAGGGCTAGAGAGAGGCACAGGCGGGGAAGCCTCACAGAGCCCCGGCTGCACCCCGAGCCCGGCCCGGCGCCTGGCCCTGGCCGGGCTGCTGCGCTCGGCGGAGCTCGGCTCGCTTCGGAGACACTGGGCTCGAGTCGGCTCTTGGGCTAGATTCAGCTATTATGGGCTGCATTCGCCTCTAAGGCGCAGCTCGGCTCGCTTCGGAGACACTCGGAGCCGCTCCGTGTGTTCGGCGGAGCTCGGCTCGGTTCGGCCGAACTCGAAGCCGCTCGCTGTGCTCCGCGCTTCGACTCGGCTCCCTAAAGAAACCTAAACCTAAAGTTATACTTCTTTTTCCACAAAAAATAAACCACATGAGATTCCTACTCCCCGTGTCAAACCTTTTTTAAAACACACAAAAAACCCCCAAGATAAATAGTTCCACAACCAAAACAAAATGTATAAGTAACACTAAAACCACGCATCCACATACAGTGTTTATCAGTCACCAATCCTCAAAATCCATTTTCTAAATACCTTGTTAGTATACCTCTTCACAACTAACCTTATCCCTCACAAACTTAAAGTTGTAAATCAAAAAAATCCTATACATAACATAAACTCTTAAAATACAATTTACATGTTCTTACCCAAATAACAGTTAAACCACAAAAATTAAAGTTAATGAAATAATTAGAAACAAATGTTAGTATGATATTTAGTTACAAAAAAACCCCAACCCCCAAAAAAACCAACACAACAAAAACAAAAACAACAAAACAAACAAAAAAAAAAAACAAAAAAAAAAGGACAAACCAAAAACCCACAAACCCACAAAGAAGTTACCTCAAAATATCAAAACTACAATTTAAAACAATTAAACAATTAACCATAGTAAGACTCAACATAGCAATGATACATCAAAAAAACCAAAAAAAACAAAAACCCAATCACTTGAGCACAAATTTACTTCTCAATATAAATTCCAATTAGAGCCATGAACTGGGTCTGTTGGCTGTTGGTGGGGGGATCTCGGTGCAATCCCAGTGGGCAAGAACGGCGGCTAAGAGCTGCACCAGAAATCAAGAGCTGAGCAACACCAACTGCTTCCATCCGCCGGTCACTGCTCACCTTGCCCACTTACTTGACTGCTAACATCCTTCCCTGAAAATTAAAATGCATGTTAAGGTTCTTGCCCTCTTCTCTGCCGTGTTGCCACCAAGCAGAGGAAGCCAGACATAAAGGAAGTTTGAGAGTTTGCTCATTATTAATCTGCAAAGCACTGAAATTCTAATGGGAAGGTTACGTCATAGCAAACGCTCATACTCACCTGGAAGTAGTCATTGAGTATTGTTTTCAGTAACCTTCATCAGGAAACTGCTTTCTCTGTCTGGTACATGGGCAGAATTTCCCAATGAATATTTAGCAGTGGCATTTTGCTTTAATTCCCTCTATTTTATTTCCATTTAATTACCTAAATTTTTAAGGTATTAATACTTTTCTTAATGGTTGGAAGATCACAATCTTAACCTGTCAACAGAAAAAGTCCAGGAGTTCCCTTGCTCAGGTTTTTTCCTTCTCTTTTTCTGCTTGCTGTTCTGATCTGGTATCTGTTCTTTTCAATGCGGATTTAAAGGAGTACAATTATTAGTGCTCGGGGAAGATTTGTGAAGTGCTACTTCTCCATCTTGCTGGCCATGTCACAGAATCCATCCAGAAAATTTCAGTCTGTAGCTGTACCAAATTCCAGGTATTGGTGCAAATAATAGACAAAGTTAATGAAACACTGTCCCTTAGGGAAGATTTCCCATGTTTTAAAAATCTGTGTGAATTGATAGAAAAATGGCCAGATCAAGTGTTTGTCAATTTAAATCCAGAACAGCATCACTTTAAACTGTCAAAAACTTCTGGGTTTTGATGATGGTGCTACTGCTTTTTAGACTAAAAAATTGACAATACTGACCTTAAAGCTGTTAGACATTTCTCAAATATAAAAAAAAATGCTGGAGATTAAATAAGGTGTTTACCCTCAATTTAAACACAGAAACGGAAAAGGAGATTTTCTCCTCAATTTAAAACCTTTTCCCCACAAAACCTCCATTTTCTGGGGTTAGTGGGATGAACTGTGAAGATGAAAGGAAAAAGAACCTCTTGTACCCCCACCGTGCCCCACTGCTGAGGTGGATTAGGGTGGGTGTGTTCCCCTCCCCTGCTCAGGTGGGTTAGGGTGGGTGTGTTCCCCTCCCCTGCCCTGCTCAGGTGGGTTAGGGTGGGTGTGTTCCCCTGCCCTCCTCCCCTTGGGCACAGGTCCTGTCCCCGCACACCTGAGCAATGCCCCAGCTCCTCCCCAGCCCCTGTGAGATGCTCTCACCACCACCCTGTGCGAGACTCCCTGGAGTCCCCCCTTGCAGCTCTTGCCAGCAGGGGCAGCCAGGCCTCACACACCGCCCCCAGCAGCATCCACCCCCTCCTCATCCTCACCGGCCACACCTGAGGCTGCTGCACGTCAGCAGGTGGAGACACCTGGGGGTAGGAGCTGTGTGAGCGGTGGCACCACAAACCCAGGACTGGAGCCAAAGGGGAGGGGCGGGCCCAAAGGGCTCCCCAGGATGTAGATGCATGAGCAAAGCTTCACAGAATGGAGAAGGCCCAACAGTTTTTGTATTTTACACACACACTCATGATAAAAGTCACATTTTTTAATAGTTAAAATATCAGTGAAAGTTACTGGTTAGTTACAGCAGTGAGCTTCATACAGCATCCCACCTTTATGGACTTATTAGAAGAAGCAGTTTCGGGTTCTTTCATCTCCTCCCATTCTTGGAAAAGCCATTTTTAACCAAACTGCTTGGCAATTTTCTCATTTGAATAAAAGCAAGCACTGTCAATGACCAACAAGTGAAAAGGAAAGCAGAATGTCTCTTGGAGACATGGTGGGATGGCTGCTATGACTAGAGCGCTGGAATGGAAGGGCTTAGGCTTTTGACGAAAGACAAGCTAGGAAGAGGAGGAGGGGATGCAGCCCTCTAGAGATATGGAACTCTGCCTGGGCAAGTATGAGCAGCCAGCTGAGAGCTTGTGGGTGAAGATTAAGGGGAGGGAAGGGACATTAAAGATAACAGGAAGGGCTTCTATAGAGATGTTGCAAGCAAGAGAGTCAGGGTCATGTGGGCCCCCTCCAGAAGGACACAGACCCTGCACGAAGAGAAGACCGATGTTCACAAGGACTTCTGTGCCTGTCTTCAATGGCAAGTGCCCCAGCCATGCTGCCAAGTTGAGAAAGGCAAATGCAGGGACTGGGATAATAAAGACCCTGAGCCCACTGAGAGGATCAGATCTGAGACCATCCAAGGAACCTGAGTGTGCTCAAGTCCATGGGACCTGAAGAGATACATCCCCAGGCCCAGAGGGAACTAGCAGAAGTTGCTAAGCCATTATCCATAATTTTTTGAAAAATTGTGGTAGTTAGGTAAAGTCCCTGATGACTGGAAAAAGGGAAATATAACCCCCATTTTTAGAAAGGGGAAAGCAGAAGACCTGGGGAACCACTTCTACCCAGAGCAATGGCGACAGTGCTGCACAGCCCCATGGAGCTGCTTCTCCTATCTGGCTCTACAAGATCCTCCACTTCTATCACCCTCCTCCTCACTGGTTCCACAGGACAACAGCTGCCCAGCTCTGGAGATTGATGGACATTTCCCAGACATTTCATGGGCAAAGGCATGGTGAGGATGTGTTGCGATGGTGTGGGACCCGAGCAGGACATACACAATGTGGATTAATAAAGGCTGGAGAACATGCTGAGCTGGGCAGGAACAGTTCAATTTCTTCCAGCGGGCCTGTGGTTTGGATTTCTGCTGAAGAGACTGTTGATAGCCCCGGGATGTTTCAACCAGTGCTGAGCATCAAGGCCTTTGGTGCTCCTCACAGCATCCTGCCAGTGTATAGGCTGGTGTTGCACAAGGAGTTGGGAGGAGATAAACTCTTCAGAAGGGCTCAGCAAGGAAGGAGAAGCAGTGGGGTAGCCCTGTATATGAGGGCATGTTTGACTCTAGAAATTGACAGTGGTGATGAAAGGGTCGAGGATTGATGGGTAAGAATCAGGGGAAGAGCAGGTACCAAAGTGGGAATCTTCTCAGACACGGGGAAGGCTGGTAGGCAGATTGGTAGTTCCAAGGGTCCTTCATCCTACCCTTAAAGCAGGGTGCAATGAAGTTTCCTGGATTGTCCACAGCTTTCCTTCTATGACAAAGTGACTTGCTTGGTGGGAGAGAAAAATGCTGGGGATGATGTTTACCTGGGCTTTTATTAAGCCTTTGACACCATTCCCCAAAGCATTCTTGTGGAGAAACTGGCTGCCCATGGCTTGGACAGGTCCACCATTCTCTGTAAAAAAGGGTCTGGATGGCCAGACCCAGCGAGAGGTAGGGGACAGTTTAATTCAGCTGCTACCCAGTCACCAGTGGGGCTCCCCTGGGCAGCACTGAGACCAGTCCTGTTTCTATCCATGACCTGGAGGAGGGGACCCTCAGCCAATTTGTAAAGGATCTGCCAGAGGACAGGAAGACTCTGCAGCGGAATCTGTAGAGGCCCAGGGATTGCACTGTCCCAGGCAGTTCCTGAAACCCCTTCTCCCCTGCCCCTCCCTGACTACTCATTCTTGCTACAGCCTTTTCCTCAGCTGGGTCCAGCACCGCCGCCACCACCGGGGCTTCAAGCGGGTGCTGAAGCAGCGGCGGCGCTGACCGTGCCGTGTCTGCCAGGCTTCCAGGTATCTCTGCAGGCGGGCATGGAGCTGCTCCAGGAACCTTCCAGCAGCAGTGCCGCTGCTGTATTCCAGCTCCACCGAGCTGCTGCTCCTGCTGCTGCAGCTGCTGCAGCTGCTTTCCAATACAATGGGATTCATGATCACCACTAGTCTGGGGAGCAACCTGGCAATCGCCACAGATCTTCTGCGTCGCAGCATCAGGGAGCTGCTGCTACTGCATCGTCTTATGTGCTTAAGTTTGCTCTCTTCTGTCACCTTGTACATGTCTGGCCTTGCCAACTCCACTCCAAGGCACTGGGGACGCTCTCTGGCCCCCAGCAGCTTTGGTGCAACATGCGGATCAGCGTGGACCACCCTGCCGCTGCCCCGGCCCCATCGCCACTGGGACAGCTGTGCCTCCAGCTCCTTGCGGTGCTCCTCGAAGAGCGCCTGCGAGTCCTGGCAGCTCCGGATGAACCTCGGGAAACGCCTCCTGGAGCTCAGGGAGCCGCGTGGGGAGCTGCCGTGGGGCAGCGCCATCTGTGCTGATCTCCGTGCCCTGCCCACGCTGCTCTGCCCCTCCAGCAGGCCTCTGGCTGTGCTTGGATGCTCTGAGCTCTGACGGATCCTCTGCAAGAACCACGGATGGGTGAGACAGGAGCAGCTCCCCAGAGCGCTGCACATTGTCCTGCCACGCATGGCAAACCACCAACACACCCCAAACCCACACGGCCTGGCCCGGCCCAGCCCAGCCCAGCCCAGCTGAGCCCAGCTCAGCCCAGCCCAGCCCAGCCCAGCCCGGCCCAGCCCACACAGCAGATCAGAGGCCACCTACCCACAGACATTTGTCCCGTAGCATGACAATGACCAGGATGAGCTGCAGGAGCACCATTGTGATTGCCACCAGCTCACCCATGGTGAAGATGTTGAGGAGCCCCATGGCACCGTCTGTGGCAGTGCAGGTCAACAGCACAGGCTGGTGGAGAGGCTCCCCAGAGACCTGCAGGATCCCAGAGAGGGGAATCCAACCCTGCTGGGGTGGCAGAGGCCGAGGCTGCTGTCTGCCAGGACACTGCCAGACCGTGGTGCCCAGCACTGTCTGCTCCTGTGGGGTCTCTTTTATAGCCTGGCAGAGTCCCCTATGTGACATCATGGGGCAGCCAGAGCCCTCTTTGTGACAGTGTGGGGCAGTGAGAAATCCCTTTGTGACAGCGTGGGGCAGCCAGAGCCCTCTGTGTGCCATCCTGGGCAGTCAGAATCCCCTTCTGGGTACCCAGGAGCCCACAGGGGCCAATGGAGAGCCCCTGCTGCCATGCACTGCACATTGCCCTGCTGAAACCTTCAGAATTCTTTAAGTCAGTCCGGTGGTAACAATTTCATTTGACATCACGAATCTGTTTTCAGTTGTTGTTGGATCTGTAA
This sequence comes from Nesospiza acunhae, assembly GCA_013398715.1. NCBI lineage: Eukaryota > Metazoa > Chordata > Aves > Passeriformes > Thraupidae > Nesospiza > Nesospiza acunhae. The sequence goes on along the minus strand of VZSU01000727.1, from coordinate 209,509 downwards.
TTGCTGGGAGTGGGAGGAGGCGAACTGCTTCATAAAACAGATCTCTTCTGAATAGATGATTTGTCTCAATTTCATGAGCCTCCATGACACAAGGACAGTGACCATGACCCTGTGCTGGGCACTGGTGAGGTCAGACTTCAAATCCTGTGTTCAGTTTAGGGCCCTGCACAATAATAAAGACATTGAGGTTGCTGGAGTGCATCCAGAGAAGGGCAATGAAGCTGGAAGGGTCTTGTGCTTTAACCCCAGCTGGCAATTCAGTAAGGAAAAAAGTGAGAAAGAAACTCATAAAGTGAGATGATTTAATAAATAGAAACAAATTCCAAAAATATTGGATGAGAGAAAAGAAAGAGAGAAGAAAAACAATATTAACAATTTCTCTGCACCCAACAACTGATGTGCAGTCAGTCAGACACTCATCATGGAATCACAGATTGGTTTGGGTTGGAAGGGACCTTAAAGATCAAGTACCACCATCTTGCCATGGGCAGGGGCACCTTCCACTGGACCAGGCTGCTCCAAGCCCCATCCAACCTGGCCTTGGGCACTTGCCCACAAAGGGCAGCCACAGCTTCTCCAGGAAACCTGTGCAGGGCCTCTCCACCCTCACAGGGAAAACTTCCTTCCCGATATCCCATCTATTTATTCCTCCCTCTGGCAAAGGGAAGCAACCGTCCCCCGTCCTGGCACTCCAGACCCTTGTCCAAAGTCTGTTTCCAGCTCTCTTGAAGTCAGGGGCTCTAAGGTCTACCTGGAACCTTCTCCTCCGCAGGCTGAACACCTCCAGCTCTCTCAGACTGTCTCCAGAACACAGGCTCCAGCCTTCGAGCATCTCTGGGGCCTCCTCTGGACTCATTCCAGCAGCTCCACATCCTGAAGGACCAAATGCCATCCAGAGGGAGCTGGATAAGCTCAAGAAGGTGGCCCGTGGGAGCCCACGAGGTTTAACAAGACCAAGTGGTGGTGCTGCATGTGGATCAGGACAACCCCCAGTATCAAACCAGGCTGGGGGATGAAGAGATCAAGAACAGCCCTGGCAAGAACTTGGGGATGCTGGTGAATGAAAGGCTGGACATGCCCTGGCCCTGTGTGCTGGGCTGATCCCACAGTGTGAGCAGCAGGGAAGGGCGGATTCTTCACTTCTGCCCTGCTCTGGTATAATCTCACCTGCAGTGCTGCCTGCAGCTCAGGGGTCCCAGCACAGGAAAGACTTGGAGCTGCTGGAGAGAGTCCAGAGGAGACCCCAAGATGATCAAAAGGATGGAGCACCTCTATGCTATGAGGAAAGGCTGAGAGAATTGGCATTGTTCAGCCTGGAGAAGAGAAGCTTTGAAGTGACCCAATTGTGGCCTTGCAGTACTTGAAGGGGGCCAAGAAGAAGCATGGAGAGAGACTATTTACAAGGGCCTGGAGTGACTGGACAGGGAGAACAGCTTCTAACTGAGTAGGTTTCGATTTGGTATTGGGAAGAAATTCTTCCCTGTGAGGCTGGTGAGGCCCTGGCACACGCTGTCCCAAGAAGCTGTTGTTGCCCCATCCATGAAAGTGTCCAAGGCCAGGTTGGATGGGGCTTGGAGTAATGTGGTCTAGTGGAAGGTTTTCCTACCCATGGCAGGGGGGTAGAACAGGATGGTCTTTACAGTGCCTTCCAACCCAAACCACACTGTTCTTCACTCTAAGGACTACTGCTGTCAGCTGCTTTTGAGGTACTTTATTTACAGCAACACAAAGAGCTGTAAAATGCAACAGCCAGTGAGGTGTGAATCCCTTGCTGTAACTGTCCCTCCTGATCCCACCTTCACAAATGCATTCGGGATACAAAGTCTTTGTGGAAATATTGTGCTGCTTTTGGACCTAGAGTGAACAGATGTCTCCCCACAGTGCAGCAGCAGGGTTCAGCCCTGCTTGGTCCCACTCAGTGGCTGGTCAGGATGCTGCTGAGGCTCAGCAAGACAGGCTCTGGGTTCAGGTGTGTCCCAAAGGAGAAGCAGTTTCCACCACCGCCAATAACCAACAGCTCCTTCTCATCTGGCAGAAAGACACTGCTATGATTATGTAGCATTAATGGCCACTCCAGGTGCTCCTGAAAAAGGAAAGGAGATTTTGAACATGCAGGACTTCATGTGGTACCACCCCTGCATGTGGGCAAAAGCAGATAGCTAGAGAATATAGGAACAAGTAACTTCTGAGGTGTACTCCTCCCCAACGCCCACCCACCAACCTGCAGTTCAGTGAATTTTTAATGAGAGAAAACGCCTTTGTACTCCCTGAATCTTAATGCTTTTCCTCCCAAGAAATTAGCCAGTCAGTTTTTGATTCAATGTAAATCTTCGGCATTCATGGCCCGTGGCAAGGAGCTCCAGAGCTTATCTATGTAATTGGCAGGTTCCAAAGCCTAGAGAATTTCACCTTAGTCAAAGCAAACAGCTCCTAAGCAAAGGAAGACACCAATCCACCTGCATCCGCTTATTCAGTCTAAACAAAAAAGTTACATTCTTTAGATACAACTTTACTATCACTGTACCTATCCTCACTGCTGTCCAGCAAGGGCAGTCTATTTTATCTAAAGGATATGAGGCCACTTATAACTTCTGCTACAGACAATAATTGAAAACTAAGCTACAATTAAGCACATTTCATGCTTTTATACCCTCAGCAAAATGCTGCAAGATCAACTGGATGCACACACATTGTTCACTATAAAAAACTGACTTGTCACAAATTCCAGTTTCACCAACAACAGGTTCCATATGTACAGTTATCAAAAGAAAGTTGTTTCTTTGCAAAAAAAGATAAACAAAAACTTGTCAGGCCAAAGAAATGTTCTTATAGAATCACAGAATGGTTTTGGATGGGACCTTAAAAATTGCCACCTTGCTCCACCCCCTGCACTGGGCAGGGACAGCTTCCACTAGACCAGGTTGCTCCAAGCCAAATCTAACCCGGCCTCTAACTCTTCCAGGGATGGGGAAGCCAAAGCTTTTCTAGGCAGCCTTTGTCAGTGCCTCACCATGCTTCATTAAAAATTTCATCCATATACCCAGTTTGTAGCTACTGTCCTTTAGATGGAAACCACCATCCCTTGTCCTATCACTACAGGCCCTGCTAAAATGTCTGTCTCCATCCTTCCTGCAAGCCCCCCTTTAAGTACTGGAAGGGGCTCTAAGGTCTCCCCAGAGCTGCCCCTCTCTCTTAAGGCTGAACAACCCCAACTCCCTCAGCACATTCTCACAGGAGACCAGCTCCAGCTCTCTGCTGATCTTTGTGGCCCTTCCATGGATTTCATCCAACAGATCTGTCTTTCTTTTACTCAAGGCAGTAATATCTGAGGTGAGGGCTACTCAGAGACATAGACCAACTTCTGGCCAGAGTATGCCAAAATCCTGTTGTGTGACACCACCTGTATGACTGCTCTTCAGTGATTCATAGAAGAAAGTCACTAAATAGTCAAAGTTGGAGGGTCCTCCAAGCATCATCCAGTCCAACCACCCTGTTCAAAGCAGGCTCAACTCAAGCAGGCTTTTCAGTAGCTTGCCCAGTCAGGTTTCAAGTATCTCCAATAATGGAAATATGACATCCTCTCTGAGCAATCTGTTCAGGGTCCAATCATCCTTACAGAAAGCTTTTATGTTCCAATGGAGTTTCCAGCATTTCTGCGCTGGTTTTTTTCTCATGTTTCAGGCAGCAGCCAGAGCACACCAGTTTCCACCCAGACGTTCTCAATGAAATTATACTACAGACCTTCAAAAACACTAACTTAGCCTCTGCTTTATCTGTTCCCTTCCTCCACAGACATCCCGAAGTGACTAGGCTTGTGCCCATTTCAGTTCTGCTGCCCGCTGTCTGAAACAGAGCAGCTTCATGTTCCAGTCTTCTGCACATTCCATCTCTCCCTGTACGTTAACCCTGTACGTTCTCTGTGCTGGGTGACAGCACTTTGGAACTAGACCCTACCTCTCCATAAAGCTACCAAGCTACCTCTCCATAAAGCTCCTTCACAGGACACTGCTTACCCTGAAAGCAAAATGTCACTACTTACCACATTAATCCCATAGTCCAAGCAGAGACCAGTCATTAAGTCGATGACAGTGACACCAGGCACAGAGCGTGCATGAAACCACACTCCACCAACGAGCAGAAGCTTTCCTTCATGCACATGTGCAGTATGTGAATACCTGGGAGTTCAAAATGAGGTTGGACTCCATTAGCAGGGGATGCTGGTAGAGACAGGCTGAAGATTCTCTGCTGAATGCTTTGAGCAACCTGTCTGGTTGAAGATGCCCATTTCAGGGAGGTTTCACTACTTGGCCTTTAAGAGGTCCCTTTCAAATCAAACTATTTTATGATGCTATGAATGTCTTCTGCTTACCGTGGGACAAGAGGAGGATGTGTCTCTATTGTCTGCCACTGTAAGCCACGTTCAAGCTCCCTCAGAAGGAAAACGGAACCCAAGGGCTGCTCAGCTGCTCCCAGACCTCCTGCAATCAGGACACCTCCTTCCCAGCTGCAGGCACTGTGAGAGTGGCGGCTTTCTGGGACTGGACCCTCAACAGAAATCTGAAAAAATACAAGCCAAGCCTGAAGTTTGCCAAGCTAAGTGTCTGCTTAATGTCCGGGCTTTTAAATGCCTTTTCCTGTGTGGCTGAGTTTTTTGACACACAACCTTCCCCACATGTTCCTCTAGGGACTGCTCCATGTTTCCATTTACACTGTCTCTGGTCCTCAGTATATATAATATAATCAGCCTTTAGAGGCTTTATTTTCACACATTTATTAGAAGTAACTTTATCTGCATTCTTGCAGGCTGCTTTCTGCTCAAGACGTACACCGGGGAACTCCAAATTTGCTTAGAAAGAAACACATGGACTAATGCAGTGACCAGCAAAGGAGGTGATCAGTTACTCAAACCACAGAGTGAGTTAAAAGGCTCAACTGCAGGACTAAAATCCAGAGAGAAAACCTTCAGTGCAAGCACTAAAGAAAAAAATGTAAGGTCAGGCATTAAAGGAAAATCACAGCAAATAAGT
>VZSU01000727.1:191282-202547 GCA_013398715.1 Nesospiza acunhae | reverse complement strand
TTCACAACTACTGAGTGTTTGTCAATTGCTACTAGAAAAGTAACATTTCTTCTGAAGGACTTTGGGATAAAGAGCTTGGGATCCTGTTCCCCAAAAAATATCCTTCAGAGAGAGCAAAACTCATTTCTGCCATGATCAAGCATGAGTAACTTCAGCCATAAGTGATCTCAAAGAATCAGTCTTCCAGAATGGATTACAGTAGGTTTCAATCCTACTTGCCACCGGGGATTATGTAGATAACAAAATAAAAAATTACTATATTTCAAGTGTCACGAAGAGATCTCAGAGCTTCCTAATTTCTTTACTACTGTCAGGCTTTAGGAATGATCAATATGAACTTCATGAAATTCAACAAAGTCAAGTACAAGATCCTGCATCCCTACAGCCATTTCCACTCCTTCCAGGCTTTTTACCTTTGAATGTAATTTCAGTTGTGCTGTGTCTCCAACGCAAAGCTGCTGCTGCAGCAGCAGGCTGCTGATTTACAAGCTCCACTGCAATGTCATCTGGGCCTGAGGCAGCCCAGGTTTCGGGGAACTTCAGCCACAACATTCCCAAGCCTGTACTTGATGGGGATGTTCGTCCTCCTACCACCAGAGCCAGAGTGTCCGAGAGATGAGACACAGTATGGTACAACCTCTCACCTGTGGAGACACAAAACATCATGCTGCACACAGGTGGTTTTTCCATGAAATTTATAATAATTTAAGTTGGAAAAGACCCTTAATGATTATCAAGTCCAACCACTCCTCCAGCACTCTCAAGGGCAAAACTAAACCATGCCCCCAAGAGCCACTTTTACATCGCTTTTAAATCCTTCCAGGGATGTGGACCTCACCACTACCCTGGGTAGCCTGTGCCAGCCATGGACAATCCTTTTCTTACAGACATTTTTCTCAATATCCAACCTAAACCTCCCTGGCACGGCTTGAAGCCATTTCCTCTTGTCCTGTCCTTTGTCTCCTGCGAGAAGAGGCCGACCTCCACCTGGTTACACCCTTCTTCCAGGCAGTGGTAAAGAGTGAGAAGCTTTCCCTGAGCCTCCTTCTCTTCAGGCCAAGCTCCCTGCCCAGTTCCCTTGGGCACTACTACAATGAGCTTACAGCAGTGGTGCATGAGGGAAGAGCAACAGATGCCATCTACCTGGACTCACACAAAGCATTTGACAATGTCCTGCCCAGCACCCAGTGTCTAAACTGCAGACGTGGATTTGACAGATGGAGACTCGGTGGATTAGGAACTGGCTGGATGCTCTCTCTCCAAGAGCTGCAGCCACTGGCTCAGTGTCCATGTGGAGACCAGTGGTGAGTGCTGTTGTTCAGGTATCCCTAGGGACCAGCACTATTTAACATCTTTGTTGGTGACATGGACAGTGGGACCGAGGGCACCCCAGCACATTTGCCAACAACAAGGAGCTGTGCAGCCACTGGCTCAGTGTCCATGTGGAGACCAGTGGTGAGTGCTGTTGTTCAGGTATCCCTAGGGACCAGCACTATTTAACATCTTTGTTGGTGACATGGACAGTGGGACCGAGGGCACCCCAGCACACAGCAGGACCAAGGGCAAGGTCCTGCACCTGGGCTGGGGCAATCCAAGCACAAATACAGACTAGTCAGAGAATGCATCAAAAGCAGCTCTGGGGAGAAGGACTGGGGGGCATTTGTGGACAAAGCAGTATGTTCTCACAGCACAGAAAGTCAACCATGTCCCAGGCTGCATCAATGTGTGGTCAGCAGGTCGAGGAAGATGATTCTCACTTCTTATGCTGCTTTTCTGAGCCCCCACCTGGAGTTCTGCATCCAGGTCTGGTGCCCCCAGCACAATTAAGACATGTAGCTGTTGGAAAAATTCACAGTCCACTAGCTTGATCAAAGGGTTGAAGCCCCTCTGTTCTAAAGCCAGGCTGAGAGAGTTTGGGCTGTTCAGCCTGGAGAAGTGAAGGCTCCAGACAGACCTTAGCAACCCTTCCAGTCCCTAAAGGGACTCCAAGAGAGCTGGAGAGGGACTTTGGAAAAGGGCCTGCAGTGACAGGACAAGCTTCAGACTGCCAGAGTGCAGGGTTAGATGGGATATTGGGAACAAATTCTTCTCTGTCAAAGTGTGGAGGCCCTGGCACAGGTTGCCCAGAGAAGTGGCTGCCATTTGCCTAGAAGTGTTCCCCACCATGCTGGATGGGGCTCTGGTTAACCTGGTCTACTGCCCATGGCAGAATGTTGGAGCTAGACAATCTTTAAAGTCCCTTCCACCCCAACCCTCCTGTGATTCTATGACTCCAGCCCCTCAATGTGTCTCTGTTAGAGGCCCAGAACTGGACTTGGCACCCCCAAGGGTCTCTGCAGTGCCCAGCAGAGAGAGACAATCACTGCTCTGGGCCTGTGGCCACACTAGGCTGGTACCAGCCAGGTGCCATTTGCTTTCTTGCCCACCTGAGCTCATGTTCAATCACTGTCAAACAGAACCCCCAGGTCCTTTTCCAGCTTTCCAGTCACCCTGCCCTCAGCCTGGGGCTGTGGTGACCAAAGGGCAGGATGGGGCATTTAGCAAGCAGACCTGTCAGGTGTCTGTGACTGCCAGCATCATGGTGCCATGACAGCACTTTTCCACTAGACTTTCTCTCACTTTTAGCACAAAGGTACCCCCCTTGCATTGCCATCAGTATGGGAACTCACCCCATCTTTGACCAGGAACATTCTGTGTCACACAGCTAGCTTCCCAGTGGCCTGCACGCCTGCTCAGCACGTGGAAATTCCTCACACGACAGTGCTGTCCATCCTCCTCCCCAAAGCCTCCCGTGGTGACAATCACGTTGGGCTTTACAAGAACAGAGCGGTGACCGTAACGCCTCAGGCCAGGAACTCCTGAGAGCCCTGCACACACTGCTGCAGGGACACTGCCTGCCACCCCAACGGGACCAGCGTGACAAGGAACTGCAAGACAAAGAGAAACAAAGAACTTGGGCACAAATACAACCAAGGACTACATATTAAGCAAGAGATTAAGCACGTCACCTTTCCAAAATGACCTTTCATCTTTTCAAGAAGAAATAATTGAGAAGCAAGTTGACAGTGCGCACAGATAATCTGACATGCCCTAGAAATCAGGATGTAATGATTAACACCACCACTGTACTAACTGTAATTTCTACTCTGCTCACTCAGCTCCTGCAATTCTGAGAGTGCTTCCATGGGATGGACATAGGACTGGCCAAGCAAGTGCAGTATCCTAAACTGCTGCAGCAAGATATGAATCACTGCAGTACCTCCAAAAGGAGGATGTGTCTGATTTAGGGCAGCAGGGCCCTAAACTACTGCAGAAAGATATGAACCACTAGAGTACCTTCAAAAGGAGGATGTGTCTGATTAAGGCAATATTTGGCTACATGAACAGCAAAAAACAGCAGAAAAAGGACAAACGTCTGGAATCTGATTTCAAAGTTTCTTGCCAGATTTTGATCCTACCTTCACAGAAGCACTAAAACAACATTCTGAAGCATGACAAGTAATCTATTAATTCCAATGGTCCTACTATAGGAGAATATTTCCAGTGACCTAAGTATCTTCTCTCTAAATATTATATCTCTTAGCATGAAGCAAACTCTCAGCACAGGACTCTGGCTCACCTACACACTGTTTTCTTTAATCAGTTTGGAATCTGCGACTTCTTTGTTTTAATCAAGATCTTTATTCTTGTGTTGTAAGAGGTGATGAAGAGGAGGAGGAGCTCACAGTCCATTTTTTGTATGCCATAATCAGAAAAATTGCCTGTACTGATTGTTGCTTTGCACAAGATCCTACTTAATCATTTGATGAGGTAATAAATTTCATCTCCTTGGGCTTAAATATATTTTTACAGACTAATTTTTTAAAGATGAATGAGTTTTTTCACGTCACAAAATATATTTACCATGATCTCTTTGGAAGATTTAGCACTTGCACTCTCTTGAACTGGGAGCCCAGTCTATCTGAGAGGATAACTGGGGGCATTTATTGATATTAGAGACAAATCTTTTACATTCCGAGTAAAATACATCTAGGCATGGACAATTTACTGGACTTTGAAGGCTTTTTTTGCTATCAATTTTGAATACAACAGACATAGCAGCAGAAAGACCCTAATCCTGTCTCTAATTAATCAAATGTTTTCACTGTTATAAAGTCTGTTAAGAAAATGTCAGATTTTTTTTTCTTAATTTAAGGATAGATACTATGAATTTAGGAGCCTTCAAGGATTTAACTTAAGGACCAGTGACAATCACACGGTATATTAAATCCACCCACATTTATTCAGCTTCAATTTCCCNGGAATGCCATCCTGCCATATCATTTTTCAGCTGTGTTTCTTGCTCCCTAGAAGAGATTTCAACTCTCTCTTGAAGCTACAACTACCTGTGGTGCTATACTGTGAACACTAGTGATATAAAACAGGTTAAAATAACCTTCTGCTTTCTGTCCTGAAAAAGGAAGCAATAAGTCAAAGCCAGGAATTTCTTGGACTGCTACAGCCACCAAATCCTTTTTTTTTTCCAAATCTTGGAAAGAGAAACTTGGTCTTGGCTTTTCCCCAGCTGTACCACTTTTCTCCCATCTAAAGAAAGTTACATACAGATTTAAAAAGCATTTCAGAAACAGAAATATGGTAGGTACAACTGCACCCGCAAGGGATACGGAAGAAAAGCACAGCTTCATGTCAGGCTCCTGAGTGGTCTGCTGGACAGGGCAGTAAAGAAAAGAGAACAACCTTCCGGGAGCTGTAAGGAGAGAATGGCACGTGAAGGCAACCAGGAATAAATTCAAAAGGGAGATCCCAAAAACAGGACTAGGAGCAGGGTAGGCTGGCATTGCAGCCATGCACTGGAGGGGCTCATGTATGAACAAATGACAAGCTGACCAGACTGAAAGGGTCAATAAACTGAAAGAACAGGAGCGATCAGAACCAGCAGCATTAGGCCACAGCCCTGGCCTTGGTTTGGACAGCAGAACCATTGTGGAGGAGTGGAGAAAGCTACCAGACTGCAGCATCCCATCTGCCCCTTCCAGGATTTCAACATCTCCTAAAATCTCTCAGAGACACCTACATGAGATAAAAGAACAATGTGAAAACTGGTTGGTGTGTACCTGTCACACTGTGTGACAATGGAGTCCAGGAAGGTTCCATCCCCTTCGATGCAGCCAACACAAAGTAATGTGAACATTTCAGATGCCATTCCTGTAGCAAGCCCAAAGTAAAAAACAAATAAACAAACAAACAAACCAATAAAGGAAGAACCAAACAAAAAATCCCCTTCAAAATCTTAGGGCAAATAGTAGTAAGGACCTCAGAATAGCCAAGGTGACCAAATCAAATACCGACAGCCTAGGACTGTTCTCATCAATGGTCAAAATCAGAGGGGTAAAGCTGAATTGGAGAAAGAACTGGTGGGTAAATACCACTCTCAATCCAACTTTCAAAAATTTACTTCCAAAAATTTACAAAGCAGAGGATCTTCTAAGCAAGAAGCTGTGTCTTTGTATTGAACAATCCTTGATGGATTTTTCATCCATGAACCTACCCAGCTGCTCTCTGAACTCACATAAAGTTTTAACATGCCCAACATACATCCCATAGTTTAACTATGTGTTGCATGGGAAAGTTCTTTTTGGAATCAGCTTCCCCTTATGCCTCTGCGTTCCGATCATAAAAAAGAGTGAGGCCTTTATACCAGAGGGATTGAAGTGATTCCAAAGAAATCACAAATGTTAAAAGGTGCAACACACTCTGTGCTGGACAATAATACATCATTTTCAGTCTGACCTTAGAAACATTCTGAGGCAGAAGCACAAGCAAAAGGCAGGCACAGGAAGCCAGCAGCAATGAGAGTTCATTGTAGAGTTTATGGACATTAGGGAATTGAGTGTGAGCATTCCCGTGGGGTGGGATACATTCAGCCAACTAGCAGGTTGTGACTAGCAAGCCTAAACATGAATTTAAAAGGCACAAGAACTCATTGTATCAGCTTCATTGCCCCGAACCATGTTAGAAGTAAAAAGCATCTTTTGAAAAGTGACATCCAGAAATTAATGTTAATATTGAAAATGGAAAAATCCACTATCAGTCCCTAAGAAAATTATTCTAAAAATAGTCTCCCTCCACACTGGGTGTCTATTTTACATTTTTACCTAATTTGACCAAGCTTGTTTACAATAAGACCTTGGATCTTACTTAGTTTTTCTCTCAAAGGCTAATTGTAGAGCTCTCTGTTGTCACATCCTTTACTCCTGTGCACGTTTCCAGCTCGGATTCATGCACATCAACCTCCTTTGTAAGAAAAACAATACCAAGGCTTTACCTTCCCACTGTATGAGCAATGACCTTGATCTACAGTTCCAGCAGACATTTCTAAGCCACTTAGCAAATCTGCCACCACTTTCAGTCACCACTTTTCCATTAATATGGCAGAGCAGATCCTAGCATGCTGGCAAAATAAATTCAAGCACATTCAATTGTTTTCATGCTACAGTTATTCAATTTATAGAATTATAAACAGAAAACCATAAAACCAAAAAGGAAGTTTCTAGTAAATATTCCACAGGATATTTAGCTCAAAGTAACTCACTATCTTGCACTTATCTTCACTTCTATACTTCAAATAGTCAGAAACTTTGTCAGCAGTTAATATAAAAATGGCAAAGAACAGAGTCATAGTTGAATTTCAATCATTAATGCATGGCTGTACAAAGTCAGACCAAAAAAATCTGAAATTAGTAACCTGCATCCAACAATGACAAACAATAAAGTAGTCTATGGAAATGGAAGAGAGCAGGAAAAGTGCATCTGTTTTCCCCAGGAATGCTCTCAACCAACTGCAGTCAGGAACAGCAGATCAGGCGCATATTTATGTATTCATTAAGCCTTAATGGATGTCTCTTTCATTAAAGTAATTGTCCCTTGAATCCATGCCAACTTTTAGCATGTATAACTTCTTTTATACTGCCAGGTAGTTTGCTATGACAAGCCTGTCTCCTTGAGAGACTGCTCAAGGAAGGGAGGAAGGAACATGCAGCTTTTCTAAGATCAAAGAGAGCCTTCTTCCCATGCTGCTTCACCAGGCGCTCCCCATGGCCTCTGTGTTAACCAAGCTGATCCAAGCTCCTTTCTGCCTCCATGAACACCTGTGCCCAGCAGCTCTGTACAGAATTACAACCATAAGAAATTGCAAATACCTTATGATATCAAAGCCAGGTCCCTGATCTTCAGAATAATGGAGGGTTACCTCATACTCATCAAAAGGCTCCAGAGTCTGCACTCTTTGCTGCTCATCTTCTGGAATACAACGGGTGAAAAACTCATTCATATCCATGACACTGCACTCAGTCCAGCCCTAAAAGACAAATCCCTCGAAGTTATCACCCCTGGAAGGACAGAAACTCACTTCCCAAAGGAAAACAAAGACCCTAAATTAAACACCTGCATGAGCCACTAAGACTGTTTAGCTAAAGCAAGAGCTTCCTAAAAACTGGTGAAAATAGGTCTCTCATTTGTAAAGTTCTTAAAAATTTAACTCACTACATCAAAAGTCTCAGAGGAACCCATTAATCCCATATGAGGCAGTAGGCTGCAAGCCAGTTGGAAGCACCTTCTGCTGACAATTCCTGCTAGCAGAGAAGGCAGCAGCTCAGCCTCAGCCCTGTTTGCTTCAGCCCATAACTGAGACAGCACCCGGTGTTCCCCCATCCTCAGGTAAATCCTGCCTGGTGCCCGCCCTGGAGCTGCAGGCGCTCACCTTGGCCAGGAAGCGCCCATGCTGGGCCTGGCAGTCGGGGTACAGCGCCAGCGAGCGCAGCGCCGTGCTTAGCCGCCTGAAGTGCTGCTGCATGACGCGCCCAAAGGGGTCCAGCGGCTGCACCTGCTCATACAGCAGGAAGCATGCCCGAGGGAAATGCTCTGCTGCCCACTGAATCAAGGCATCTGACCTGTTGGGAGAGTGTGCATAAGGAATTAAACTGAGGGCCCATACAACAGATGCAGTGCATCCTTCTGCAACACCACAGAGCTGCTATTAAGGCATCCTGACAAGTGGCAGTACACTAACGAGAGTGCTGTGCTGAACATCTCCTCCCCACCTGCACAGACAACTCAGGGCATGAGAAGAACAAAAACTCAAAGTTGTTCATTTGAGATTTTTCTTCTTTCTTTCCTTCCTTTTAGTATATCATGTGGACATCAATTACATCATCATAATTACAATGTAGGGAGCTATCTGGGATGCCACAGAATTCTCAAGGTTTTAGTTTCAGGAGACCAGGTCTCCGAGCCCAAGGTGATACACTCAGAAAGAAGCTTGCTGTTTTCCCGTTACCACTGGGCAAGAGAGGAGAACCAAGCTGACCTGGTGTTCTCCATGTAGGTGAGCACCACCTCTGCGATGAAGAGGGTGGGGATTTCATTGTTCAGTCCTGCTTCCTCCAGGGTTCTCTCCAGCTCAGACAGCTCTGATAAATCCACTCCCAGTAATTTATACTCATCTCCAGAAAAGGCAATGGCTCCTGGGAGATAAAAATGATGCAACCTCACTATGGTGCTGCTGCAATACTGAGACCAAAGGAGACAAACGTGAAAATCAAACCCACAGGCAATCACTCACAAGGCTATGCCCATCAACTATATTTCTCTGGAACATGTACAAGAAAATCCCCATCACTACATGACCCATGAAGGGATAGTGCTATGTAATCCATTAACTGCAGGTCTAAAACTCCTGTATTCCTAATGCAAATTTTACCTACAGATTCCTCCTAGAATTATTACACTTACTATAACAACAAAACTTTATTATATTTAAGAGATTTTTTTTTTAAACCACTGTAATTCAAAATACAAACCTAAAGGGCTCTCATTTATACACATTTCACTTTAGACTAAGAAAACACCATTGCTTTGATAGAATTTCAATGGTTTCCCTCACAATCAGAACACCATTGTCAGGTTTCCTAGGCTTGGTTGGTTTGTTTGTTAAACAGATCTCATTTCTGTATAATGGCACTGAGTCCTGAAACTGCACATGCTAGCTCTCAGCAAACACCAGGACCTGACTCACAGATCACCATCCTTAGAAATAAGTTCCAGTTTATGATCTGCAAGCATTACCATACCTCTGTAACCCATCAGAATAGGATAAGTTATGGCCTGGTTTTGACCTTTTCAGTCAAAACCACATCACAAACAAAGCAAACTGTAAAGTACCTTTAGAAATCACCTACGCTGTCTCTGCAGCCCAACAACTGTATCTGTCCTGAGGACACTTAACCTACACTGCTGTCAAACACAGACACTTCTGGAGGTAAAATGGCCTTTTTCAGAAGTCCATCACAGTGTCCCATTCTAATTTCTTTTAACTTGTCCATCCATCCTTTGCTGACTTCTGGACACGGACAATAGGGTATTTCCAACTATCTGAGACCTTCCTTTAAGTACCTGAAGATACTTGGTATGGACAGAGTTCCCTGCCACAGGACTCTGCCAATATTAAAAATGTGAATGGATTCAGGAAGAAAAGGAACAAGCCCATGGAAGAGCTACTCACTAAGACCTGTGAGTCAGGAACTCACACTCTATAGTCTTCCATCTGTATTTAAATTAATCAATGCCATCTAAATGCAGGGGCTAACATATGTCCCTATGGCATTTCATTCCATGTTTGCCAGACCATTCGGGTACTTTGTCAAACTCCTACACTCACTCATCTTATTGCAAATCCCCCTGTTTCCTGCAGGTTTATGACATTTCATATTCTACAGCACATCATCTAGACCATTACTGGAAATGCTGGAGGAAAACAGATGCAGGAGAAACCTCTAGTAATCCACATGCTTTACATTCCTCCTTTTGCCCCTCAGCACTCAGCTGGCACAAAATTTGCAGTAGTTTCACAAGGATCATTTTCTCCTGCCTTGGAGGGCAAAAAAAAAGTCAGGAGATGTAACAACTAACGTTTTATTATAGTCAAGACACTTACGAGTCAAACCTTCTCTCTTACCCATCAAGCCCATAAATCATTGTACAGTTTAGGGTGAAAGGGAGATTTAGAAGTCATCCTGTCCAAATACTTCCTCATGGCAATTATCTGTGTCATGTTGCTCAAAGCTTTGTCCAGTCAAGCTCTAGCTCTGTAGTGGTTTTAGTCTCCAAGGCTGGAGATTCTATTACCTTTCCAGGCAATCTGTTCCCATTTTTAACTACTCATGTGGCACAATCTCCCCCAACATCTTCTTTATACATCACCGGAATTTCCTTTTTTTTTGCCACTTTCAACTGTCCCTTGACTATTTGCTTTATGCCTCCAAGAAAAGCGTTGCTCTGTCTTTTCTAACCTCTCCCAACAGGTAACCTGAAGAGTGCTGTAAGACTCACCTCCCTCCCAAACTCCTCCCCAGACGGCTGAACAAAACCAGCTCCCTCAGCCTCCCCTCCTACATCACCTGCTCCATCACTTCATCATCCTCATAACCTCCCACTAGACATGTTACAGTTTGCCACTGGTTTTGGACCATCTTTCAGAAATTGCAACAGAAAAACCTGACCTTGGTTTGATAGAATCAGCTCCTGACAAATACATCCTGGCTTCTTGTTATCTCCCAATGCTTACAAATTATTTGTTTCAACGTTTTTCATAAAATGAATATCCTTTTCATCTAGGATTTCGTAGTTCCCCTACTATAATCTCTTGCTTTTTGAAGACTGAAGCTGTGTTTATTCCTTCTAAACACTTTGTACAAAAAAAAATCTTCCGTGAATGCCATACCTATTCCTTCCCCTCCAGTGTCTCCCACCAGTGCTGACAACTCCTTCATTCCTTTGATCAGAGTAGCTTTTTGGCATGCCACATCTGGGAAATCTACCTCATATACCACAGTGTGATGCAGAACACCCATATCCTTCAAACGGAAGTATAAGGAATCAAGGCCAGCACCTAAAGACAGGATCTGCGGAGAAAGCATCAGAAAAAGTTATACTCGACTCTAGCAGCATCTAGGTGTGAAAAATATTAAATATCATCTGTAGAGTGACAAAATCAGGCAACCTCCTGCAAGAGGCAGAAGAATTTTGTGTGGATATTGCCCCCCACCCCGCCCAGATATTTCTGCCAAAATGACACAAGGACAGCCACAGTACTGCCAGTCAGATTTCTGTGCCCTGCTGGGAAAGGATCCCAACAGATGCACTAACGAGTCACTGCCCAGATGCCAGAGAAACTTTACACACATTTAGTGAGAGATGCCAGAAGTCCCA
>VZSU01000727.1:178819-188872 GCA_013398715.1 Nesospiza acunhae | reverse complement strand
CACAGCGCCGGGACGCCCGCGGCCCATCCTGCGCACACCGCACCGACATCGACCGGAAGCGCGAGCGCAGCGGCGGAAGCAGAGAGCGCGGAGCGCGCCCCCTGCGGCCCGGCCTGGCAGTGCCGGTGCCTCCCGCCGGGGCGGGAACCATCGAGTCCGTCCCTGTGTCACGGGCCGGGACAGCCTGCGCCGGACCCATCCGCCGGCCCTGATCGCTGAAAGCAGTCACAGGAACTTGGTCGCAGCACACATGCTTCCTGGTCATCGTTAAGAATGTAAACATCTCCAAAAATCCCCATTGCTGTCCAGGAAAATACCGTGATTTTCTCATTATTTGAGGTTCACTGGAATGTTGTCTCCATCAAAAAGAGTGATAGAAAGGAATTTTAGAAGATATCCTTAGATATAATGGCAGTGATGTCAGAAGTGAAGAAACAATCATCTGTCTTGTCACAGAAGCGACAAGGACAGTGCAGGAAACAGTTGTGAGGGTTTCAAGAGTGCTATGTTTTATTGCCATGTGGAGACTGCCGTAGAGAAGGAGGAAGTGAGATATGGATTTGCTGAAATGCTAGTCTGGATAGGTTTTGCACTGGTATTACAGTGAGATTTGTGAATCAACACTTGAGGAGGTGTGGCAAACAAGAATGCTGAAGATGGGGTTTTTGTTTTTCTGTTGTTCTTATTTTGCAGAGAACTTGGACAGAGGATCTGGGGGAAGCACCAGTGTGCTGACATTTATAGGATGAAAATGACATGTCTTGTGAAATTGTTCGATACTACAGTATCAGCCCTGGACAGAGTAATGGAAGGGCTGGCCACACATTGCAGAGGGAATGATGACTGCCATTAACTGTACAGCCAATGTATATTTCCAGGAAATGTAATTGATTCCAATTGATTTGGAATACCACCAGTGGAGGTACATTGCTGTCCTGGGATATTTTGCTTCCCTGTGTTTTATTTTTACTCAGTATTGTGGTCTTTTAAAATCTACTTGTTACTAATTCAGAACTTCTTAAAGTTGTGTTATGCAGTTCATGCTGAAAGACAAGAGACTTTAGGCACTGCTGGAACCAGCAATTTTGGAAAAATTACTAGAGTTCTGAAAATTATGTCTTCTTGCAGGAGGACAGTCTCAAGCTCCACATCAAGGGATGCCGAGCTCCAGCTGCCTTCTTTTTGCTCGGTGGGAGCACTCTTCATCTGCTCACCTTCCACAGAGGTGGAAGCTCCTGTGCCACCTGCTTCTTTCCCTGTTTTAAGGGCACATTACCTAATGCATCTGTTGCATTTACATTCAATGATTCTCCGCATTTTGTGAATAAACACGGATTGTACTCATGGCATGGTACTCCTGATAAACTGATGCTGCATGTGCTGCTGTGTTGCAGGTATGTCTGTGCTGTTCAGAGACCTCGAAACACTGGATCAATTTACTTTTGCTCTCTGTGATGCCTTAAGTTTTAGCTTTCATATTTTCCAGATTCTGTACTGCCTTAGAGTATAACTCTGAACTCCATATAAAGTGTCAGCAAGTTCTCCTCACAGCTCAGTCACAAAGAACAATCCTTTTCCAGCCCAGGACCAAGGACACCGCTGCAGCTTTGGGCCCAAAAAGCGCAAACAACAGGGAATTGAGGGGAGCAGTCTGGGAGGGTGGGACTACATCACCTGGAGCTGGAATTAACCCCAGTATGGAAATGGATCAAAACTTGTAAAAGTGTGAAAACTCTTGACCCATCATCCATCTTGGGTGTAGCCACAGCCAGGCTCTTGCACTGCCCAAGGTGTGTCCTTCAAAGGCCTTTTAATAAATCCCTGCTTTATTCCTGTAACTCTGTCCAGCCTCTGTTCCAGGTCTGCCTCTCTAGGCATCATCATCTGTACAGGCTGAACTGCAGTTTGAGTTATTGTACGGTGTGAACTTTTTCAAAGAGTTACTGAGCAAGACAGAAGCCTTTAACTGCCACTGTGGAAGCTGAAGTTCCAAGAGTAACCTTTATGCCTGTATTTAGGGACCTGGTGTTTGGGCTGCTGTTGCTGCAGCTGCTTTGATCAGCAGACTCAAGCCTCTCAGAGCTCCATTTGTACGTAAGAGATAAAGACCCTGCCTTGTTCTTCTCTCCAAATGTACATGTTTCTCACTGACTGTTTCACAGTTTCTTTGGTGACTTGAAACCTTTCAAAAATCCATTGTTTCCTCCTCACCTCTGTCTCAATTCCCTGTCTGTAAAATGGGGATAAGACCAAATTTCATACCTCCCAGGGGAAAAGCATGAAGGGAAAAAAAGGATTTTTTGACACATCAGAGAGAAGCAGGTGATGTCTGTGAGACATTTGTTGGTAGTACATGAAGAGCTGATGAAACGCTGATCAGTGATTAATGAACTTCTGACTTAAACTCTGTTGCTGCTTTTCCAATAGATGATTGTCAGCAGTAGGGCTGTTTCCAGGAGAGTGCCGCAGAGCACTTCATGGGTACAGACTGGTGCCTGTGTCCTGAAAAGCAGGAATTAAAGGAATTAGTGATTGCATTAGGTGACCAACAAAGCAGAGGTTCCACTTTAATTAGACAGCTAGACCAAAAGGTGTTTTGAATCAAATATGAAAAATAGAACAGTTGAAAGAGACCAATAATAATCTAGTTCAACTGCAAGAAGGATTGGCATTACTTACATTTATTTCCGTAAAAATGATTAGTGGCATAATGTCAGTGTTCTGGGATCAGCATTTCAAACTCCTCTTGGTTAGGAGTTAAAAGGAGTTGTGATTCACAATGGTCACCTAATGCAATCACTAATTCCATAAATTCTTCTCTGTATTCAGAGGTTGAGGGCACAGAGTCTCTTCAGTTGTAAAATGGTTGTAAACTTGACTAGTATGGATCTACAAGCAGACTTTCAGAAAACTAAATCCAATCTGTATTTGGACTGTGAGCAGATTTTGTCAAGCTCCCAGGTCCGTGATCCATCTACTCTGCTGGCAGCTGACATTATTTCTTACCGATTTCCTGATGTTTCAAGGATCACCAGTATTGTAATGTTTGTCAGCAGACGTAGTGCTGCTTTCCCCAAGTTAGAATTCCCAACCCACAGGATGTTTAAACCAGAATCACACATACCCATTTATTCCCAGCAGGTTTAGATGGACAGGACTAGCACAGGGAAAGTCCTTCAGCGTCCTGGCTCCCAGTTCTGCAGCATCTCCTTCTCACAGTTTCATCCTGCTATCATTTCTGCTTCCAGGATCTCCCAGCCTGACACAGACATCTACTCAGTCCCCAGGGAGCCTCTGGTCTATGAGTTTGGCCTTACAGCATCTGAGCCACAATGTCATCACCTTGGGGCCCCACACATGGATGGCAAGGGAGGAAACAGGATCAATTGTGCTGGCCCCTGCTTTCTTGTGGTGAGATCTGCAGTTGCCAGAAACTTCCAGCCTTTGTTCTGGGCTGGGAATGGGTTTCATAATGGAGAGGAAGGCACTTTCTATTCTGAGAGGAGAAAGCAGCACCAAGGAAGGTTTTAATTTTCTGCCACCAGTGCAGAGCAGAGAGTTTGCTGGCAGCTGCAGGGCTTGACAAACAGTGCAGTCCTGACCCAGTCTGTCACAGGGAGGGGGACTGCAGCAATGGAGCACGTTCTTATCCTGTGGGAAAGGCTCCTTGCTGGAGTGATGCCTAAAGAGTTTTGCTTTTTATACATTTTTCATAAATGTGCAGCTTTGTGGACTGTTAATACATAGTTATAATTTCTAATACTTTTTCTGCCCTCTCCCATAGTTTAACAAACCCTTAGGAATACATTCTTGAAATTCTGTTTAGTCTTAATTTTCATGCCTTCCCCTGCAATCAGGCGCTTTTCCTCTGGTACAGTCGTGCACCCTGATGTCCTACTATGAAAATTATCTGCTTAGTATTTTTCAAATGCTTTGAGGGAGGGTTCTTGTTTATATGCCATTCTTACTTTTTTATTCCTCCCATCTTGGTGATGCTATTTTTCCATCTTGTTACCCTTATCTAATAGTGGTTCCCATTGCCTTTGCTAGTTCCTTTCTCTGCCTTGTTTTGTTTTCCCATGATAAGTATAAATTTAAATTCTGCATCCATTTGGAAGAGCTGCTGCTTCCTTCTGTCCCCCTTAATTTGATTAATGTTTCCTTCCCTCTTTTTTGCTTATTCAACTGGTCATGTTGCTGATTTTAGTATCACCTTGCTTTTTCCTGCTGTTTCTGAAATGCACTTTGTAAGAAATGGATCTGTCCCTGGCACTTTCATGGTCTCCCTGTGTAGGTCCTGAGTCCTTTAGCAGCTTCCATGCCTTTATTTGACATTTCTCAGGTCTAAATTGATAACTCATGTTGTTTGAACTGAGTCAGGTGCCAGGAGAGTGCTGTGCTGCTGCTTTTCCATTGCTGCCTTTCCCTCTACCCTGCTTCCTTTCATCTTCTCTTCAGAGCAGTGCTGTGTTCAGCTTTTGGTGCTGCTCTCACCAGATTCGCCCTGCCAGCCTTTCTTTTTTCAGTTCCTGGCTCTTTCTCTTTTTCTGCTCAGCCATGGCTCACACTTCTCCACTGACTAGTTCTCTTCATGCTCTGACGTTCTCTGCCCTTGATTAACTTTCTCCTTGTCTTCCATTGCAATCTAAACCCTGAAAATCCTCAGCCTTTAAAGACTTCTAGGATCTCCTTCACCTCCTGCACTGGTCCCTCCCACTTTCACTTTTCCATCTTCCTAATTTAAAAGGGGAAGGTTCAAAGTTTGGCTTATTTCGTTCTCCTTCATTTCAGGTGGATTTGACCTGTTTTAGCTCATTCCTCAAATTCTTTCCTCTTCCTGTGCTCAGTTGTTTCTTTGTAAGAGCTCTCTGCTTCCTCCCACAGGAAAGGAACATGAAATAACCTCTTCTTTCTCTTTGCCTTGCTTCATTCTTCTGTTTCTTCTCCCGATCACTAATGCAGAAATTTCTTACCTATTTTGTTATTGCAATCTCAAGTAACACACTCTGAGGATTTCAAGTGCAGAATTGCAAAGAATTTATGTGACTAACCGTTTGCTCTAGAAGGGAAGATGAAGTTTGTAGGTGCTGTTTGTACAACAAGTGGTGACTTTGCAGCACGGTAGACTCTGTATCTCAGTCTCCAAGGCTACAGGCTACTGCAAGACTGAACTTAAAACCCGTGATGCACAAAATCACTCAGGCACAAAGTGAGTGCTGTGAGATGTGCTAATTTTCTGTAAACAACTCTTAACCCTTATGTTTTGCTTCTTTATTTGAGAAATAATCAATTGTACAAATAAAACAAAGATCTGCAGTGGTGTGTAATACAGGTGAAGGATTTTGTTTGTCAGAATCATGGCATTCTGAAAGCTGCATATTGTCCATTGTGGCTGTGACAGAGGCTGCTGAAGCCACTGCAGTCCCAGGGTTCCTTAGGTGGGTGATGCTGGATATGGAACCTTCCTAAGTGCAGATCTGGACACGATGTGGAACAGACCTGGGAAGGGGCTAAGAAGAGTCCTTCACCTTTGACAGTAATGAAACCAGAAGAATTATTCGTATTTTATATTGGAATAAAGTAGTTCCACTTGGAAGGGATCTGCAGGGATCATCTAAACCAATTGCTCAACTGCTTCAGGGCGGACCAAAAGTTAAAGCTTTAAGGTATTTAGGGCAATATCCAAATGCCTCTTAAACACTGACAGGCCTGGGGCATTGAGCATCTCTCTGGAAAGTCTGTTGCAGTGTTTGACCAGCCTTTCTGCTAAAGAAATGCTTCCCAATGTCATCTGAACCTCCCTGCTCAGATTAAGAAACAACACAGATTTTTCTGAATCCTCTATTGTGGTGCTCCCTGCTCATGTGATTTTACTTTGAACACTTTTTCAGGTTTGTCAGATCCAGGATGAATGGAGAATGTTCGGTTGCTTGAGATCGTATTTTGCCTTCATTAAGGAAGCACAGAACCTGGAGTGGGACAGCCCCCAGTGCCAGTGGAGGCTGGGGATGGGGAGGCTGAGGGCAGTCCTGCCAGGATCCCAGGGGATGGAACAGCGGCTGTGAGCCAGCCGTGTGTGCCGGCTGCCCAGAGACTCCATCAGGGCTGGGGCCAGCTCCAGGAAAGGATTCTCCCCTCTCCGCAGGTGAGACTGCCTCAGCTCTGGGCACCAGCAGGAAGGAGGACGTGGTGGGAGCCCACAGGAGGCCAGAGGGTCCCAGGGCCGGAGCCCCTCTGTTGTGGGGACAGGCTGGGAGAGCTGGGGAGCTCGGCCAGGAGAGGAGGGGGCTCCACGGACACCTCGTTACAGCTTTTCAGTGCTTAAAGGGGGCTTGCGAGAACAGCAAAGATACTTTTAACCAAGGCCTGCAATGACAGGACATGCAATAATGATTTTAAACTGAAAGAGGGTAGATTTGGACATAACAGAGACATGCTCACATAATTAAGGTTGGGGGTTTTTTGTTTGCAATCCATGATAATGTAACACTGAATATTCTTATCCTCAAAAAACTCCAAGCCTTGAGTCTTCTTGACCCTTTTGTTTAATTATGTCTGGTAATTATAAGATCTACAGTCTAAACACAAATATAACTGTGGGTATAATCTTCAAAACTGTAGGATTTAAATGACTCAGCGATGCAGTTGCTAGCAGTCATAAATCCCAAACCAACAGAAAGAGTACTGTGAATTGGACTGTCATCTTGTAAAACACATGCCATAGAACTTCACTGAATTATCTTTTCCTTGATTTAATAACATATATTAGGAAAAAAAAAACCCTAACCCACAAACAAAACCCACCAAAACACAAACAAAAAATTAAAACAAAACAAAAAGAAACCCAAAGCAAAGCCCCTCACAAACATGTTTTCACTGAGAAGTTACCAGTTGCCAGAAATTTACAACATTTTCAGTTAAGTTGCTCACAATGTTAATTACTTAGGCTGTTCAATTATGTATCCTGCTTTTGAGCGGAATTGGTCTGTTTTATAAGATTGCATCCAGGACAGTTTTGCGTTCTGTTCCATTCAATCTAAAAGACCGGTAATTGTTCAAAACACTTTTTAAGAAACCGTCCCCAAATATATCTACTGCATTGGATATTTACCAAATATTTCACCTCTGATATGGTAGAATTGATTAAAAATTGTTTCCATTACAATTGCTGCAGTTATGTATGCCCATTCTGTCCATTCTGGAATGCGAAGACAATGTAAGAATCAAATTAAAATAAATTCCAGTTGTTTACATTAGAAAATAAGCATTTCCACACCCTCCTTGCACCTGTGCTGTTAACAACACGCTTCTCAGGTACTGAAATCAGCCTCTTCATTTCTGTGGATTCTAGGTTTCTGTCTATTACCTTTCTCATACAGGGAACTCTGATGCCTTAGCCAAGGACAGCAGAGTATTGGGCCTCAGTGCAACAACAGCAGCAACTACATGAGCAAAACTGGGTGCAATTTCAGGCTGTAAAATACAGAATGGGAATCAGAGTGCTGAAGGAGCACTGCAGTAAGGGAGCTGCTGCGTGGGCAATGCAGCGTTTGGGGCAAGGCTGCTCTAAGGGAGCTGTGGCTGCTGCTGGGGGCCTCTAAGAGGAGGACGAAGCTGTGGAGCAAACAGGCTTGTCTGTGGTTTCTGAGAGAGCTCTTCATGCACAAGCAGTAGTTCAAGCTGCTGCTGCAGGGTGAAATGCAATCCACCCAGATTTTCTGTCTCCCTGCTCTATACTGGGCCATCAGTTGACAAAATAAATTTCTGGTTTGTTTGGTCAGTCATCAGGGTTCAATGCTCTCCGGCCTGTTTTTTTTAGAAAGACCGGGTGAGGAGAATGTATTGTTTGGAAGCAGATCTGCTTATTTGAAGATATTTGGCATTATGTAATTTGATTTACAGACATGCCCCAGCTTTTACACCTTTCTCACTGTACCCCTCACCTCATGGACACCTCCAGTAGAGCCCATCAGAGAGGTTTGATAGCATTGCCTAATGAGCTTCTGCAAAGTGTTTCGATTTTGTAAGACAGGCAAGTATAAATGCTATAAACTGGAAATTGTACCTTGTCTGCTTTGTGAACTTGTGAACCCATGGCAAATTAGTGGCAGCCAAAGGCTTCCATCCTCAGTAATAGATAGGAGCCTGTTCTTGGTCATCAAAGAGAACATCATAGAGGAGAAGAGTATCACAAACTTTGAAATGTTAAATATAAAATTACACTACAACTTGTGAAAAAAAATATTTTTAAAGGATAAGTAACACCCTGGCTTTAAAATCAGTGACTGTGCACTAGCTGTAGGACTGACATTCTCTGCAGTTACCTAAGGTGTCATTCAATTTAAATGAAAGGAGGAAAAATCATCCCATACGGGTGTTCATAAAGATGATGTGAGGAGGGTTTAGCCCATCTGGTTCCTGGAAGAGATCAAGGCCAGTTTGGGTGCGGCTTGGAGCAACCTGGTCTAGTGAAGTGTCCCTGTCCATGGCAGGGGGGCTGGAGATAGGTGATTTTTAAGTTCCTGTCAATCCAAATCACTGTGGAATTGTGACTGTGGTTATCCTTCCTGACTAGAGCCTTACTGAAGCTGAGCCACCAACATCTGCTGATCTCCTCTCCTACCCTAAATCGTCTCCTTGTAGGAGGCTATTGGGTTATTGAGCATGATTTTCTCTTTATAAATCACAGAATATTCTTAGCTGGAAAGGACCCACAAGGATCACCAAATCCACCTCTTCAGTGAATGGTCCATACAGGGGTTGAACCCACAGCCTTGGCATTATTAGCACCAGGCTCTCACCAGCTGAGCTAAAATCTTCACCAATTACTCCCAATCACCTTTGTGCCTTCTTGTGTTTGGAGTTGCTTTTCAGGAAGGTTTGCTGCATCACCTCTCTGGGGGCAGAGGTGAGGCTGACTGGCCTGTAGTTCCCTGGATCTTCCTTTTTGCTCTTCTGGAAGATAGGAGTGATATTTGCTTTCTTCCGCTTGTCAGGAGCCTCCCTTCAGCACCAGGCCCTCTAAAAGAGAATCACGAGTGGCCTCACAGTGCTGCTCCCCAGATCCCTGACTATCCGTGGGTGCATCTTTTCGGGTCTCTGTTAGCAGTGGTCCCCGTGTCAGTCTGCTGCACTGAAGGTTCCTTGCTCTCAAGCTCCCCTTTGGTCCCAGAGCCCTGCAGTCCCTGGAGGCTGCTGATCCATGTCCATCAGCCCTGGGCTGCTTGCCCTGTTTGGTCATGGCTCCATGTTTTCCTTGGTTTTCCTGTTGCTACAGACATCTCTGCAGAAGTCTCTCTTACTGCACTTCACATCTCTTGCCATATTTGACTCCACATGGGCTTGGGTTTTTCCCACCCCTTTTCTTCTTGCTTGCATAACACCTCTCTATTCCCCCTGAATCACCTGTCCCTTATCTCACAGCACCTCTCAGTGGCCCAAGTTATTTATGGATAATTAAATCACTAAATTGACTCATAAGCCAAAATTTCTTCCTTTTTCTACATCAGTTATGGCCCTTAAGGTTGTGTAAAACAGGATCAGAAAAGTAATGGTTTGTAGCCTGATTCTGTTCGTGGAGGAGCAACAGGGCTGGGATTTAACCTGGAGGACTGAGTAACTTTTAAAGTGAATGGTAGGCTCATGTGTGCACTTTTAACCTAGGGATGTTTTGGGATTGTTACTTGGATTAGATCACGTGATGTTACCTAATGGTCATGTTTGTCAGATTATGTGCATCACGGTAAACTGCAAAGTAACAATCTATTATTGTGGGTTTTTTTTAATAGCTCAAACATGATATGTTTAGCAGGCACTGGGACTCACAAGCAATGCTACACCACAGATAAATAAAATTCCTGAGATCAGCATTGAGATCAGTACTGAGAAACTCCCACAAGATGGAGCTGCACCATGCCAGTCCATTCTGCCTTCCTCTGGGCGGTCCTTGTGTGTGTGCGTGTGTGTGTCTATGTGTCTGTGTGCGCGTGTGTACGTGTGTGTCTGTGTGTGTGTGTCTGTGTGTGTGTGTCTGTGTGTGTGTGTCTGTGTGTG
>VZSU01000727.1:150336-161159 GCA_013398715.1 Nesospiza acunhae | reverse complement strand
AGGGGCTGGGGCTGGGGGCACCCCCAAAGAGTGCCCAGCACAGGGGCTGGGGGCACCCCAGAGAGTGCCCAGCACAGGGGCTGGGGCTGGGGGCACCCCAGAAAGTGCCCAACACAGGGGCTGGGGCTGGGAGCACCCCAGAGAGTGCCCAGCACGCAGCACTGGCTCTGCCCCGTGCAGGGACACGGCTGGCCTGGCAGGCCTGGCAGCCGGCGGGGGCCGAGGCTTGGCCACGTTTGATGTCTTGGCCGAGTGCGGGTGTTTCGCTTGGAAACAGCGCGGCCGGGCTGAGCACAGGTAACTCCCGCGCGGCCCCGGCACAAAGCAAACAGCTCACACATCTGCTGCTGTTTCCTCTGAGCCAGGAAATGTGAGAGGATGGGAAAGGAGGCTGGCCAGGCCCAGGGCTTGATCGAGGATGCAGCAGCAGCCAGCCGAGTCTGGGAGCTGGGCAGAGCCAGGTCAGGGAGCCCTGGGCTTGGAGCACAGCTGCCTGGCATGGCCACCCCTGTTGCCTCAAACAGGAAGGCTTCAGAGGTGCTGCCAGGGCTCACGGTGGCCAGTGCCCAGCACTATTCCCCATGAAGCTGCGCATGTCAGGTGTGCTGCCCTCACAGCCCTTTTGTGCTGTTGCTCCTGCTTGACTCCATCTCTCTATGGCTTCCAGGTACTGGAGCTCACCCTGCCTCAGGACAGGAAAGTATCTCTGTCAAAGCCTGGGTTTTGTCCAGACCCACACAATGGTCATGAGTGCTCAGGTCACAGGCAGGCCCTGCCAGATGAGGTACAGGACACAGGACAGTCACCAGGTCAGCACAGAACTCAGTGGGTTTGCTTCCTTGTCAGCCTGCCCCATTTTTAAGCAGAAAAGCCTGGGAGGACCAGGCCTGTTTTTAGACAGTGATGTCTATTCTCCATGGACAGGAGAGAAAGATGGGGAAGGAAGGAGTCCCCGAGAGTGAGCAGGAGAGACCTGAACAATTGCTACAGATGACCTGCTCCCTTGCAGACTCCATTCTGTCTGCCGGGACAGTCTTTGTGTCTGAGTATGAACAGGGATGAGCAGAGCAGGTTGCTGGCCTGAGCTTCTGAGAAAGAAAAAGGAACTCATAACATCTTCTCTGTTTATTACTCGTGTTTACTATGGGCCAGGTCCCACAGTAGCAGACTGAGCATGAAGCAAAGGAAATAGCTAACTCGCTGTTCAAATTTGAGATGAGAAAGAAACACTGGTGGAGACAGAGCCCAGGGTAGCAGTGAACATGAGACCAGCAGAAAATGGAGTAGGAGATGGTCCCCGGCTGGCTGCCCTGCTCCTCTCTGCCGCCATGAGCTGATGGTGCAGGAGCTTTAGGGTGCTGGACCCTGCTCCAGTGCTGTGCTCCATGATGTGAAGCACTGCTCTGGTATAAATTCACCCTGCTGGTTTAAATTTGCTTTAAACATTTGACTGTGTACCAACACACTGCATGCATGGTCAGATAGTGTTTTTCTGGGACTTTCTGACTTTTCATGCTAAATCAAGTATTGTCTGTGCTCTGGCAGAGAGAGCTTTGAGCCCCATGTGGTGAGCATGGGCTGGTTGGACAGCAACCTGAGTGACATGGAGTGGTGGATTATTGATTCTTACATATATCCAGTATTGATTTTGGAACCAAGGTTTACACTCTGCCTTTGCACCCATACACAAATGCTGGGGAATGTCAGAAATTAAAAGCTGACCAGCAATGCACCTAATTGTAGAGTCTCTGTGGTTTTGAGGACAAGTCTGATGAGTTTTGATGAATTCCGTGGGACATTCATGGGCAATGCTACATGCATAGCACTGGGACAACCCCATGGGCCATGCCCCAGGGAGGAAGATTTGGATGAAGAGCTGTAGGCTACACCAGGCTACATACACTGTATTACCCAAAGAGGTCTGGAGGGCTGTTCCTGGCAGGGACACGGAGCGTAGCCATGCACGGGCCCTGGGGCAGCACGAGGACTAATGCTCACCAACTGCAGGCAAGGAGAGTGCCAGAGGGAGGGGGCACTGCTGCCTGCCTGCATTTGTGTTCTTAGGGCAAGGGATTTAGTATCAACCTATTTCCAGACCTTTGCACAACACAGAACAGGCCTCCCCCTCCTTAGAAACAAGGCAAGCTTTCCAGAGCAAGATGGGGAAACGCCTGGGAGCGTGCTGCGGGGCAGGAACAAGGGGAGGGAGAGTGTCTTGGTCCTGAGGCACAGGCTGCCATGGGGGGGGATCTGGGGTACGCAGGAGTGTGGGCATGGGGGCGATGCTGGTACATGGGGAGGTTGTGGGGGGATGTGAGTGCTGTTGTTACCGCCAGAAGAGCTGCATTTGTTCCAAATTCCTGTGAAAGTTATTTCCTTGCGCTGCCAGCAGCCTCCTCCTGGGCTTGGCACAGCAGCCAGCGCCATGATTAATTCAAGTAGCATTTCCCCTGGAGCTGCAGCAGCTTTTCCACTGCAGCTGAGAGGCCCCAGCCCCTCGCGCTCCTCTCCCCCATCCTCTGCTCCTCCTCCCAGCCCCCTGGAACAGCTCCCTCCTTCCTCTATGCGATCCCCAGCCCCCTCACAGCTGCCCCTCTTCCCTTACCTCTGCCTCAGCCCTAGGCCCCACAGAACTCCTCTTTCCACCCCTGCCCTTGCTCGCACCACTCGCTCATCCATGTCCACCCACACCCCACCCACAATGCAGCCCTCCGCAGGGCCAGTCCTTCTGCCCCTCCCGTGGCCCCAGTCGCCTGTGTGCTCCCCCTGCACCCCCGTTCTGCTCCCTCTTGTTCTCCCCACACCCCTGGTCAGTGCCAGCTGCAGTTGTCTTCTCCTTGCCACTGTGACCCAGGGCAGCTCTCCTCCACCTACACAGCCCTTGGGACACGCCAGCCTCTCCCTGTGGAATCCCAGAATGGTGTTAGGTGGGAAGGGACCTTAAAGATCATCCAGTCACAACCCCCTGCCATGAGCAGGGGCACCTTGCGCTAGACCAGTCCTGGCCTTGGACACTTTCAGAGATGGATCAGCCACAGCTGCTCTGGGCACCCTGTGCCAGGGCCTGCCCATCCTCACAAGGATTAACTTCTTCCCAAAATGCCATCTAACCTGGTCCTCTGGCCATGTGAAGCCATTCCCCCTTGTCCTGTCACTGCAGGCCGTTTTCCAAAGTCCCTCTCCAGCTCTCTTGGAGTCCCTTAGGCACTGGAAGGGACACTAAGGTTTCCCTGGAGTTTTTTTTTGAGATTGAACACCCCCATCTCGCCCAGCCTGTCTCCGGAGCAGGTCCATGTCCTGCTACTGTTGGGGGCCCCATCCTGGCCTTGCTCCCTAGCCTCACCCTGCCTGGCATGCTCAATCCTGTGCTGACCCCAGCCCAGTCTCTCCTGCATATCTTATGGATGTGTGTCCCATCTTTTTGTATAGACCTTCTCTGAGCGCTCTCTGCCTGAGCTCCACATGGCTGAAACCCAGCCCCATGCCTGGTTTGGGGTCATTCTGGCTTCGGTGTTCCCCAGGGTCCTGCCATTTCTGCCCTGTACTGTGGCTGCCCCATTTAAGCCCCCACCTTGAGCACTCTTCCCAGCTTCCCAGCAAAGCAGCCCTGCTCTGCTATAGGATTCCCTGCCCCTTTCTGTTCCCCAGCTTCCAGATCCTGTTCAGCTCCCGCATCTTCTGTGGGGCTCCCTATGCCCTGTAGCTCCTGGCTGCAGATGCCATTTCACTGGCAAGGGTACCCACATGCAGAACCTCGCTCCTTGTCCGTCTGTGCCCTGGTCTGTCCCTGTGCTTGGTGGCCCCTGGGCTCCTGGAAGGGTGCTGGGCACTCCCAGGCTCCCTCACCTCTTTCCCAGCCCCACATTCACATCCTGCCTCCCTGCCAGTGTCTGTGGTTAACCCACTTCCCCTCACCCTCCGACCTGAAGCTTTAGCCCGTCTCAGGGCAGCCCCTGCTCCGCATGCCCAGCTACACGTGTTTCTGGCAGCCCTGTGTCTGTCCTAGAATCACAGAAGGGTGGGAAGGGCCTTAAAGCCCATCTCGTTGCACGCCCTGCCGTGGGCAGGGACACCTTCCACTAGAGCAGGCTGCTCCAAGGCCTGTCCAGCCTGGCCTTGGGTGCCGGGGCTGGGGCAGCCCCAGCTGCTCTGGGCAGTGTGGAGGCCTTGGCTGTGGGACCCCCAGCCCCATGCCTGGGGCCCTGGGGACCCAGCAGTGTGACCCAGCAGTGCTGGCAGCTGCGCTGGGGCTCCCTGCACGGGGGCTCTGGGAGCCATGGGGGCCGACCCTCGCCTTGGCCACGTGTGCTGAGCTGCTGCTGGGCCAAACACTGACCCTGCTCCCTCCTCTGGGACCCGGCCGTGCTGGAGGCTGAGACAAAGCCCTGGAGACGGGAACGGCTCCTGAAATAGCTGTGTGGCTGCTCCCTGGCCGCTTTGAGCTGGTCAATGGCCGTGCCAGGGCTGGGAGGGCAGAGGCTGGCGTGCACTCAGGCGCAGGGAGCCGTGCGTGGGATCGCTGACCACACTGGCGCCAGCCTCCCCTCCTCTCCCACCAAGAGCCGTCACTCAGAGGGGCGGGAGCCCCAGAGCCAGATGTTTGCCAAAGCCACAGCACAACATGTGCGCAGCAGAGCCCCAGCCATGGCCAGGCTCCAGATGAGTTCCCTGCCTGCTGACTGCGCTGGCTGCAGTGGGGAGCATGGCTGAGGACTGGAGCCTGAGCAATGCTCCATCACTTCTCAGCACTGTGGGCTGGTCTGGGGCACGGGTCAGCAGGAGGTGTGTACGAGGGGCTCTGGTGATGGCTCTATGGGAACAAGCAGCTTTGACTCCCGCAGGGTGAGGGACCTTGGTGTGGGGCTGTACCTCATCCATCCCCATCTCTGGGAGATGTAGGAAGTCTGTTGTGCCCTGGCTCCGCTTGTTCCTCCTGTCTTGCTGGGGTCCTGGGAGGACCGTGTGAAATTGCAAGGCCTCCATACCCATCACTGCCCTCCCAGCTCTCCATGCAGTGGGGAGAGGCACACTTTGCCAGGACCCCGCTTCCTTTTCAAAGTCTGATGCTCTGGTTTCTTGCTGCCTGACCCTGAGTCACCTTGCTGTTCTCCTTTGTTGTCCTCTTTGCTCCGTGGTGGCCACAACCCTCCCCCTGCATGCTCTTCTGCCCAGCTGCAAGGCACTCCAGCAAAGCCTTCTCACCACACCTGCGGGCAGGGAGCAGATGCTGCTGCCCAATGTGGTTGAGGCTGCTCTGCAGGGACGGGGAGCAGATCAGCTCTCTTGGAACAATCTGAGCTCAGTGGGGAACTGGGGTGTTCAGGAGGGTCTTTGGCTGGAGATCACAGAATGGTTGAGTTTGGAAAGGACCTCTTGAGATAGTCTAGTATAACCCCCCCATGCACAAGCAGCATCGTCCAGAGTTGGCTGCCCTGGGCATCCCCACTTTCCTGGGAAGCCTCATAAAGGAAAAATGCTTCCTGATCTTCAGAGGGACTCTCCTGTGTTCCAGTGTGTGCCCATGCCCTCTGATCCTGACACTGGGCACAACTGGGAAGAGCCTGGATCCATCCTCTTGTTGCCCTCTTTCCTGTATGAATGATACCCCTTCTCCAGGCTGAACCACCCCAGCTCCCTCAGTCTTTTGTCGCAGGAGAGGTGCTCCAGTCCCTTCTTCATCTTTGTGGCCCTTCACTAGACTCTCCAGGATGGCAGTCTCTCTCCTGTATTGGGGAGCCAGTGCTGCAGTGTAGGAGTACTGAGGAGTACTGTGCTGTACACAGTTCCAGCAGTGGCCTCACCACTGCTGAGGAGAGGGACAGGATCCTCTCCTTGACCTCCTGGCCACACTCACCCTGAGGCTGCCAGGACACCATTCTCCTTCCTTGCAGCAAGGGCACATTGCTGTCTCATCTTCAGCTGGGGGCCTCTCTGCTGAGCTGCTCTCCAGTGTGCAGCCCCCAGCCTCTGCTGCTGCAGGGGGTTGTTTCCTCCCCGGGTCAGAACTTTGCCTTGTCCCTTCAGGAGGACTCTCGTCCCTCCCTGCAGCCTCTCAAGGTTGCTCCAGATGCAGCATGACCCTCTGGCAAATCAGCCACCCCTCCCAGTTTGGGGTCATTGGCAAATGTGCTCAGGGTACGCACTGCGCCATCAAACAGGTCATTAATGGAGATGCTAAACAGGGCTGGAGGCAGGACTGACCCCTGGGGTACGCTGTTAGCTACTGGCCTCCAGGTAGGTGCTGTGCCCCTGACCACCACTCTCTGCACAGGAGGCATTCAGCTGTTTTTCAGCTGGTTTTCAGCTGGATGGGGATCTCATGGGGGAGAGTGTCAAACAATTTAGTGCACTTCAAGTCGACATTATTCACTCCTTTTCTGTCATCCACCAGGCCCGTCATTTATCAAGTGGATCAAGCACAATTTGTCCTTAGGGGAAGCTGTGCTCACCACTCCTGATGACTTTCTTGTCTTTCCCATGCATAAAAATGGTTTCCAGGAGTAGCTGCTCCATCGGTTTCCCAGGGATCAAGGTGACCCTGATTGTTTTGAAGTTGCCTGGGTCCTTCTGCCTTACTCTTGAAGATGGGAGGTATTTACCTTCCCACAGTCTTCAGGCACCTCCCAAACATGATGATTATTGTGAAGGGCCTGGCAGTGATGTCTTTCACACTGTTCTCTGAGACCCGAGCCTCCTGAAGACCCCTCTCACTAGTAGAGACTGGGAGGGCATTAAGTACGCCAATCTTTTACATGTCCTGTGTCAGCAGGTCCCTAGTGTCCTTCAGCTGTGGGCCTACGTTTTACCCAGCCTTCCTTTTGTCACCAAGGTACTTACAGAAGCCCTTCTTGTTTACTTTGACATCCCTTGCCAGGTTCAAACCCAGCTGGGAACTGGATGCCAACAGCAGCGTTCCCATGTAATTGCACTGATCAGTGAGTGATTTCAGCAGAAGGTAGCCCAGATGTGATCCCCAAACCCTGCCATGGTAGCAGCCTCTTCTACACCTATCCACAAAGTCTTCAAAACATTGGGGTCATGCCTGGGTTCCTTAACACATCCTCTGGTCTCGAGGGCATGTGCCTTTTCATTTGCATCCATTTTCTGACAGAAATTGAGTATTTCTTCTGTCACTTTCATGCAGACCCTTTCCCTCACTGCTCATGAACCTTTCCCCAGGGCTTGTCTCCCAGCACGTCTTTCACCCACCCAATTGCCCAGCCCTCCAAACTCTAACATCCTGCCTTGGATATGAGGACAGTGGGAGAAGGTGTCAAAATCCTTCCTAAAGTCAAGGCAATTGTCAGCCACAGCTGTCAGCCCTTTGAGCCCAAATGCCATCACCACAGAGAGCAAAGAGGATGGTCAATCCATGATGGCTCTTCCCTTCCAGGATCTTTCATGTGGCCTAAAACATGCTGGAAGACTCACTCCATGATTCTCCCAGGGCCCAAATTGTGGCTGACGAGAACACAGACCCTTGGATTATCCTTTTGGCCTTTGTTGAAGGTGGGATGTGAGACTTGCATTCCTCCGGGTGTCAGGGATCTCCCCTGCTTTGCCCCCACATGTGAAGAGCAGCCCCACAAATCCATTTCTGTCAGCATCCATCGATGCAGCCTGTTGAGTCCCATGGATTCATGTGGATCAGTCTTTCCAAAGATATGCTGACTCTCTTCACCCCTCTCTGGAGGCTCTCTGAAGCCTTTTGAACAGCATGGAGGCCTGGGAGGCTGGTGGAGACCGAGGTGGAGGAGGCACTGAGTGTCCCAGTCTAAGCTGTGCCTGCTGCTGCTGAATCCACACTCAGAAATGGGCCCCTCTTCAGGCCTTCACGGCCAGCACAGTGCAGAGGCTCTTCCTGGCATGCTCAGGCTTGAACTTTGACTTTGCTGGCACATCCTGACATGCCTGGCAGTGTCTATAGGTTCCTACTGTGTCTTGCCTCTGTGTCCATCTCAAAGAATTGTGGAATGGTTTGGGTTGGAAGGGACCTTCAAAATCATCATCTTCCACCCCTCTGCCATGAGCAGGGACAACTTCCACTTGACCAGGTTGTTCCAAGCCTTGTCCAACCTGGTCTTGGACACTCCCAGGGATCCAGGGGCAGCCACAGCTTCTCTGGACCCTATGCCAGGGCCTCATCACTCTCACAGGGAAGAATTTCTTCCCAATATCCAATCTAAACCTACTCGCTGTCAGTGTGAAGCAGTTCTCCCTTGTCCTGTCTTTTGAGGCTCCTTCAAATAGCCTCCCTCTCCATCTCGCTGGCTCCCTCCAGGTTCTGAAAGGCCCCAGTGAGGTCACTCCAGAGCCTTCCCCTCTCCAGGCTGGACAGTCCAAATCTCTTAGCATGCACCACCTTTTGCATGGCAGCTTAGCCCGGAGGCCCCTGCTCATCCCTGCTCAGCCCAGAGCCCAGGCCATCTGCTGAGGTCTCTGTGTTTTCCTGAGCACTGGGATGGGCTGCTCTGGAGTGTGCTGTCCTGAAGGCTTGCCAGCTTTCCTCAGCTGCCTTGGCCTTCAGTGCTGCCTCCCATGAGATCCCTTCCATCAACCAGTTCCCTGTAAAAGCTGAACTCTGTCTTGCAATCCAGGGTCTGTACTCAGCTTCTCTTCTTCCTCACTCCCTTTAGGATCCTGAATCTGCTGCTTCATGGCCACTGCAGTCACAGCTACTGCCAGCTGCCACATCCCCAGTTAGCAGTCCCTTCTAGGAACAGCAGATCCAGCTGTGTGCCACCCCTGCTTGGCAGGGACTCTGGAATTCTTTGTGAGACCAGGGGTCTGTGATCCTAGCTTCCTCAGGTACTGCTGCTTCCTTGGCAGCTTCAGGTCAGGGATCTCCTGGCAGGGCATTGCTGTCCTTGTGCTTAAAGCCTTTGTGGCTGTGCGGGCTCCGTTCAGAAGTCAGAGGTGAGAGGGCAGTGGGGCTGCTGTTCAGGCTCAGAGCCCTGGCTTCTGCTCCCACACATTCTAGGGAGCAGCAGGACTGGCACAGCCCCAGTGGAGAGTTTCCTGGGCAGTTTCACAGGCAGCTTGACCCCATTTCCCTCTATTTTTCAGGCAAACATCAAGAGTCTCATAAGTGAGCTGCAGTAAAACCAGCTGTGGATCCAAGATTTGGGGCAGATGCTAAATACAGAGCCTGGGGCTGCCCTGCATTAGCTTCTAGCAAAGTTCCTGGAAAAATGTCCATGCTTGGTTTAAAAATTTCCAGAAGTGGTGAACTCACCGCAGGCCTTAATGAGCCCTTTTGGTGGCTAATTGCCCTCACAGCTAAAAATGTGTCCCAGTCTCAAAGTGCGTGTGCTCTGAGTCTGCAGCAGTGCATGCAGCTGAAATGAGGTGGTTGCCATACCTGGTGGCTGGGGGTCCCTGTGGTTTCTCTCAGGGGTCCCCAGGAGGCATCACCCAGCTGCAGGGGGATCCTGCTGTCCCTGGGTCTCGTGTCAGGCCCTGCTGAGCGTGGGCTGCCCACAGGCAGTCAGCCAGCCCCATCCCATGGGATGCACACATGGGATATCAGCAGCCTGCAGGCAGGGAGCTGGGACTGGGGTGCACCAGCCACAGCCTCCCCACCTCTGCATGCAGTGGCAGAGCACAGAGCAAAGTGTCCAGTGGCCCCAAACTCAGCCAACCGTGACCTGGTCCAGCAGGTGTTTGCTGTTCCTGTGGCTTCTCTCTAGGCACCAGTTTAGCATCTCCCATCCAAGGGAGACAAGAACCAGGCGCAGGGCTGCAGTTGTGGTAGCACCAGTGATGTGACCTCTCTTAGATGCTGTGTAGGCTCATATTGGGCAGAGTTTTGTGTTGGACCAGCAGTTCACAGATGGTCCCACCACAGGATGGGGCAGTGAAGCAGTAGATACATGGGATGCCTTGTCCTGGCTGCACAGCCAGGCCTGGTTCTGATCCCAGACTGCTGGCTCCACCAGTTATCATTCTGGAATGTGGCTCTGGGTACCAGGAAGCCACCAGGGAGATGGTGCTGCACTACACAGTAGTGAGAGCTCATCTATTACTTGCCTGTTCCTGAAACCTGGCCCAGGTCTTGTGGCAAGTATTCCCCCTTTGAGTATTCCTAAGGGTGGCACCCATCAGAAGATGGTTATGATGGAGGAGGGAGACTCTTCTGGAAGCATCAGAGCCCCTGGGCTAAGGAGCCTGCAGCTGCTATCTCACTCTGCAGCAGTGAGTGTGGCTGTACAGGGATTAAAGCAGCTGATGTGCATTTTGGAAAACCTTCAGAGTGAGAAGTAGTTCATTCTGAAGGAAAGAAAAGTCTTTGTTTACCATATAATACCTATTCCACTCACTATGGCAGCTGGGTATGCATTTATATCTGCAGTGGTGGAGAAGGCTGGCAGATGATCCAAGGAATGGCAGAGGCACGCAGGGTGTGGGTACAGGGCTGTATCCCAGGCAGGGCACAGGCACACAGGGTGTGGGTACAGGGCTGTATCCCAGGCACAGCACAGGCACACAGGGTGTGGGTACAGGGCTGTATCCCAGGCACAGCACAGGCACACAGGGTGTGGGTACAGGGCTGTATCCCAGGCACAGCACAGGCACACAGGGTGTGGGTACAGGGCTGTATCCCAGGCACAGCACAGGCACACAGGGTGTGGGTACAGGGCTGTATCCCAGGCACAGCACAGGCACACAGGGTGTGGGTACAGGGCTGTATCCCAGGCACAGCACAGGCACACAGGGTGTGGGTACAGGGCTGTATCCCAGGCACAGCACAGGCACACAGAGTGTGGGTACAGGGCTGTATCCCAGGCACAGCACAGGCACACGGGGTGTGGGTACAGGGCTGT
>VZSU01000727.1:132487-150314 GCA_013398715.1 Nesospiza acunhae | reverse complement strand
CACAGGGTGTGGGTACAGGGCTGTGTCCCAGGCACAGGCACACAGAGTGTGGGTACAGGGCTGTGTCCCAGGCACAGGCACACAGGGTGTGGGTACAGGGCTGTATCCCAGGCACAGGCACACAGGGTGTGGGTACAGGGCTGTACCCCAGGCACAGCACAGGCACACAGCGTGTGGGTACAGGGCTGTCTCCCAGGCACAGCACAGGCACACAGGGTGTGGGTACAGGGCTGTACCCCAGGCACAGCACAGGCACACAGGGTGTGGGTACAGGGCTGTACCCCAGGCACAGCACAGGCACACAGCGTGTGGGTACAGGGCTGTCTCCCAGGCACAGCACAGGCACACAGGGTGTGGGTACAGGGCTGTATCCCAGGCACAGCACAGGCACACAGGGTGTGGGTACAGGGCTGTATCCCAGGCACAGGCACACAGAGTGTGGGTACAGGGCTGTACTCCAGTAATGACAGGCAGCATGCAGCCACTGTACTGGTAACCTGCACACGAGCTCCAGTGGTATCAGCAGGGTCAGATTTGCTCTCTCTGCTGAGCAGCTCCCCAGGAAGATGGGCTGAGTCAGTAGGCACGGGGGTGGTGTGCTCTAGGTGGGTCCAGTTTCCCAAAGTGCCTCCTGACCCAGTTCTGTCACAGCACCTGTGTTTCCAAGTGCTCTGCAGCTGGAGTGGGGCGGGGGGATCCTGTTCCATAGTGCTTCTTCTGGCAGCTGCTGCAGGGTTGGATCCTCTGCACAGGAGCTTAGTGCTCACTGGAGATGTGGTCTCAGTTTCTCCCTGCAGGCAGCCCCTCAGCCCACAGGCAGCAGGGCTGCTGGGGGTGTCGCAGGTGCTGCCTTCTGTTCCTGCTCAGGACAGGGTGGTCCCACCCCTGGCCATGACTGTTCCCTGCAGGCCCTGTGTCCCTGCCCTGCTTGCTGCCTCCCCGGTGAGCGGCTCGCAGCCCCCAGCCGGGCCCTCGGCTTGGCGCAGCCTTGCTGCGCTCCTCCATGAGCGAGGCCCCATGGCTGCTGCGGGGAGGAGCTGTGGCTGACGAGGCCTGAACTCCACTTCACCCGGCCTGGCCCAGCTGCCTTCCCCAGCTCTGTCCCCCAGCTTTGCTCTCCATGGAGCTCCCAGCTGGTGGAGGAGCTGTGGGCAGGGATGTGGAGTCAGGAGTTGGTTTCTGCTGACCTGAGCTCTGTGGGAGCCCGAAGGAGGAGCTGGGGAGGGCAGGCAGGAAGCAGCATTCCTCCTCCTGACATGTCTGTCATAGTGGGTGCACTTCTTGTGCTACAGGCAGCGTGAGACTGGACTGTCACAGGACAGTGCCACCCTCCATCCTCATGCCCTGTCCGGGGCTGCTAGACACAGAGCCCTGAGAGCAGGACAGAGCCAGGGCCATGGTGACAGGGGGTTGACTTTCTTCCTGTCCCATCCTGAGTGTCTTTGCAGAAAAGAAGGAATAGAGGTGCAGGCACTGCTGCTGCTGCAGTGCTGCATGTCCTGCAGAAAAGCAGTGGCTGGTCTGGGACAAGAGCCACAGTTGCTGTCATGCTGTGTGTGATGGCCAGCTCTGAGGGTGGCATGGTGGCTGTGGCCATGGAACAGAAGGTGGCACTGGGGTGTGGTGGTGGGCTGGGCTGGCTCTGGCTGGGTCTGTTCTGTTCAGGTGGTGCCTTCCCTCGCACAGGTGACAGCCACAGACGCAGACAGTGGTGCGTTTGGCTCCCTTTCCTACTCCATCGGCTCTGGCATCGGCAGTGTCATCCCCACGCAGTTCAGCATTGACAAGCACTCAGGGCAGCTGTGCACGGTGCAGCCCCTGGACCGTGATGAGGGCACGGCTGCCTACGACTTCACCATCACTGCGGTGGACGGGGTGAGTGCTGACGAGGCTGCGCACGCAGTGCTGCTGAGCCATCCCTGTGCAGGCAGTGGGTGCTGCTGTCCTTGGGCTGTCCCTGACCCGGTGCCTCCGCAGGGCGGCCTGAACTCCATGGTGTACGTGAAGGTGTTCCTGGAGGACACGAACGACAACCGGCCGGTGTTCTACCCTGTGGAGTACGCTGCCAGCATCAGCACGCAGAGCATGCCGGGCACGGCCGTGCTGCGCGTCACTGCCCACGACAAGGACGAGGGCCTCAATGGCAGGGTGACATACCGCATCGTCCGGGGAAACTCGCCCCCGCTCTTCTCCCTCAACAAGGACACAGGTGAGCTCTCGGACAGCCAGAGCAGGCGGTTGGAGCACTGTGATGTGGGAGATATCCTGAAAACCAGCCTGAGTGTCACTGCTTGGCCACCTCAGCAGTGCACTCTGTCTTCAGAGTGCGTCTATTCCTCTCCCTGCCACATCTTTCCCTGCTAAACTTCCTTAGCCTCTGGCAACCCCTTCCCAGACTCAGTCCCTGACTTTTTGTTTCTGCTCCCTGTTCTGTTCTTCATTTGTCCTGTCTTCCTTCTTCTCCTCATTCCCCATCTCCAACTCACTGTGCCCTTCCTCTTGTGTGCTGATCACACAACTGTATGATCAGCTATATGATCAGGCTGTGTCATGCTTCCTTTCTCGTCCCTGCCAGTCCCTTCTTCTCCAGCTCAGTTAACTCTCCTCTATAACTCTGTCACTCTTGATCCCACTGTTCTCATTGGCTGCATCTGCTGGAAGCCAGAGCAGTTGCTGCTGGGGAAGTGGGCGCATGGGTATGTGATGCCAGGGACTCTCAGCAGGACAGGAAGGTGCACTGGGGAATCTGCACACTGGTTCTCAATTCTCAGCAGGTGACTGGGAAGGTGACAAGCCCTACCAGCCCCCCTAATGCAGGGCCACCTCCTTTGTAAGGCCTGTCAACTATGGTCCTTCACTTGTATATTCCCTCCCAGATCCTGTCTGCCAGCCCAGGGCCTGCTTGCTGTGTTACGACACTCACCCTGTGCCCCAGATTGGAAGCCCTCTCCCTGCCTTTCCCTCTCCCAAGACCTGCCTTCTGGCTCATGTCCCCAACCTCTGCTGCTGCTAAACTCAGAGCTGGTTGTAAGACAAAGCGCGGAGGAGCTGGGGAGGCTCTCCTGGGAGAGCTCCGCTCATTCACTCCAGCTCCTCCGTGGTGGGCTCCCACTGTGATGCATGTTGTCTCCTACCCCTTCTGGTCTGTCTTTTTCACCTTATGGTTTGGCCTGTCACCCGGTGCCAGGTGACAGGGGTGCAGCACA
The DNA here is from genome assembly GCA_013398715.1 of Nesospiza acunhae. NCBI lineage: Eukaryota > Metazoa > Chordata > Aves > Passeriformes > Thraupidae > Nesospiza > Nesospiza acunhae. Next base: position 147,108 of record VZSU01000727.1, on the reverse strand, counting down.
ATGCCCCATCAATTACTTTCTTCCTCAGGTGTCATTTCTCTGTCATGGTCTCTGAGTGGCAAAGCCAACACCCTGGTGCAGCTGGTGATCTCTGCTCAGGACGGGGGCGGCCTGCAGGCACAGCCGAATGCTCGGGTAAACATCAGCATCGTGGAGGGCACAGTCTCACCCCCTGTCTTTGAGCAAGCTCAGTACTTCTTCAGCGTGCCTGAGGACATGCCACAGGGCGCCACTGTGGGGGCTGTCCAGGCCCAGAACCCGCCAGGTATGACCTTGTCCCTTTCGCATGTGCCACTTTCCCTGTCCCCACACCGTCCTTGAGGTCCAGCATCCGCCACACTTCCTCATGGAGTGGCCCTGCTCTGAGAGCTCGACACACTGACACCTGAGTGTGCACCCAGCTCAGCAGCTGTGCTCACACAAGTGTGTTAGCACACCTGGGGTCTGTGCACATGGGCACTGTGCTGCTGCACCCCTCGAGCACAGCTGCCTGACCCTGGGGCTGAGGTAGTAAGCTGGATGGAACCTCATTCCTTCTGTCTCCATCCTCTTGCCCACAGGTCATGCTGATGACATCTTCTATTCCATCTCCTCGGGGGACCCTCATGGCTATTTCTCCATCGACTCTGCCTCGGGGCAGCTGCGCACCAGCCTGCCTCTGGATCACGAGTCCCAGGCAGTTCTCGTCCTGGATGTCCAGGCCCGGAGCGGTTCCCCCCCTGCCTACAGCAACACGCGGGTGAAGATCTCCGTGTCAGATGTGAACGACAACGTGCCGGCATTCCCAGCTCCCTCTGACTCCATCCTGCTGCCAGAGGCCACAGAGCCCGGCACTACAGTCTACACCCTGCAGGCTGAGGACCGTGACAGTGGTGCCAATGGGCAGGTGGCCTTTGAGCTGCTCTCGGGGGGTGAGGGCACCTTTGTTGTGGAGCGTGCCTCGGGGGTGGTGCGGCTCCTCGGGGCCCTGCAGTACGAGGCCATGTCAGCCTACAGCCTGGCCATCGTGGCCCGGGACAGTGGCGTTCCCCAGCTCAGCTCCACCTTCACGCTGCTGGTGCACGTGCAGGCCGAGGACGACAACGGGCCCATCTTTGACACTCTCACCTACCGCGTGGAGGTGCAGGAGGGCGTTCCCATCTCCACCCGCTTCCTGCAGGTCAGGGCCCTGGCACACGATGTGGAGCCCACGGCCCTCACCTACCACCTGCGTGCGGACGGGGATGCTGCCAGCTTCGGCATCGTGCCCGAGAGCGGCTGGCTGTACGTCAAGAGCGCCCTGGACCGGGAGACGCGGGACTTGTACGTGCTGACGGTGCTGGCCTCGGTGGGAGGCACTGGGGCCGCGGCGGATGTGCGGAAAACCGGCACCAGCACCGTGCGCGTCAGCGTCACTGACGAGAACGACAACAGCCCGCGGCTGAGCGAGGAGCGGTACTTCTTCACCGTGTCTGAGAACCAGGCTCCTGGCAGCACCGTGGGAAGGGTGATGGCGAGCGATCGTGATGCCGGGCAGAACAGCCGGCTCACCTACCGCCTGCTCCAGCACGACCCCAACTTTCTGATCCACACACAGACAGGTGAGAGACTCCCGGCTTCCCAGGCGGGGCTGTCTGGTGAGAAAGCCCAGGGCAGGGCAGCGGTGGTGGCAGCCAGGCCAATGCAGCAGCAGAATATTCACCTTACTGCCCCCACAGTGCTGGGCTCCAGCAGCACACCTGAATAACACAGCTGAACACAGGCTCTGCTCTAATGCAGCTTGTGGCCTGAGCTGGGTCCCTGCTCATCAGTGTTCTCACTTCTTGTGCCTGCCCCATTCCTGGAAGCATTCAAGGCCATGTTGGATAGGGCTTGGAGCAACCTGGGATAGTGGAAGGTGTCTCTGCCCATGGCAGCAGGGTGGAACAAGATGGGCTTGAAGGTCCCTTCCAACCCAAACCCTTCTGGGATTCTCCCTCACAGGAGAGGTCAGCACCAAGCACAGCTTGGATCGGGAGCAGCAGTCCAACTTCCAGCTCCTGGTGATTGTGCAGGATGGGGGAGCACCGCCTCGCAGTGCCACCGGAACCATCTATGTCACTGTGCTGGATGAGAATGACAATGCTCCTGCTTTCCTCCATGTGGGCAGCGGTCAGGAGCTAACTGTGCAGGTAGGGCCGCAGGCTGCAGTGCCCATGGGGCCTGGTGGCCTCTGGCTGTGGGGTAGGGAGTACTGCTGGGGAAAAGGGGGTGGGCGGGGGGACCCAGGAGAGCTTCAGGGTAGGAGATGAGCAGGCACCAGTTGGATCCATGCAGCAGCCAGGACAGTTTGATAAATCTGAGATGTGGCAGGAGGGGCATGTCCTTGGGCAGGGCAGAAATCCTGGTGCAGTGCAGGCAGGGGCTCTGGAGGGCTCTGGCACAATCAGGACTGGCCAGCAAGCAGAAGCTCTTGGCTCACACGTGCCTCTAAGGAGGAACAGCAAAAGGAGCCCTGAACCTGACACAGGCTCAGAGAAGAGCCAGGGTGAACAGTGGTGAGCAGGGAGATGCACGAGGCTATCACCCTCTAGGCCTGGGGATTTTGGGTACAGCCACTTCTCTTTCTGGGAGGTCAAGAAAATGTTGTCCAGCTGGGCTTGGCATGCACAAGAGTTTTCTGTGAATGTGCTGTGCCTGCCAGGCAAGCTTTCCCTGCACACTCTGGTGGCAGCAGTCCCCGGGCGCTGCATGTGCTGCAGACCCAGCTGCATGGGTACTGCTCAGGAGAACTGGGAGGGGACCTGCCCCCAGCGAGGGCTCGTGAGACCAGCTGAGGGCCACTGGCAGCAGCAGAGCAGGAGGGCAGCCAGGGCCCTGGCACAGAGCAAGGGCAGCCCACAGCTGGGCAGCCAGGCCTCTCTGCACGTCCATTGCTGCATGTCAGGCTGTGTGCTCAAAGCCCCTGGCTCTGGGTGGCTCAGAAACACCACGATAGTGACAGTCACCCTCTGCGACATGTCCTGCCCAAGCTGGGCACCCCTGGCAGGTCAGAGCAGACAGGACTGTGTTGGTAGCCACCTGGGTGACGCAAGATCTGGGATGCTCTGCAGCTCCAGGCAGGCCTTGCCTGTTTATTGCTGCTTCCCCTGCCATCCTAGGGTGCAGCCATTCCTTGCCCAGCCATCTTCTTGCATGCCCTGCTGTGCTGGCAAAGCTGCTGGCAGGGCTTGGCTGGTGTGAGCACGTCTCCTAGAGCCTAGAGGAGGCGAAGGGGGCACAGTAAGGCTTGCCCTGTCTCTGAGCAAGGCTCTGGGAGCAGAGCAGGCCAGGGACCAGCCAGCCACAGCATGGCTGAGGGAGCACTGGGTGGGCTCTGCGATATGGCATTGCTCCATCTGCCAGGAGCCTTGTGGGGACACGTGTGACACACCACACGGCAGGATCTGCAGCTGAGCCCGTGTCTGGGGGCACACAGTGCTGAAAGGGCCCTGCCAGAGCTTGGGAGGGCTCTGCTCCTACAAAGAGACCGCGAAAGCAGATGTGTCCTTCAGGGAACAGGACAGGCCTGAGATGGGTTCAGAGTTCTGAGGGCAGGTAAATGCTGCAGCAGCTCTGAGAAAACACCTGTTTGGGTCCTTTGGTTTGGGCACTTTGGTTTGCAGGTGCTGGAAGCAGAGGTAGAGAAGGGTGGAGTACCATAACAGCCCACTGTTAGCCATGTTTTGGATGTAGAAGAGGCTTGGAGGAGGAGTGAAACTGGATGATGACACAAAGCTCCATGATTTCTTGTAGACATGCTCAGGGCACGTTCATGCCAGGGTTCTTCAGGCAGAGCAGAGGAGGGTTCTGTGTCCACCTTTGAGCACCAGGTGTGGCGTGCTGAGGTGAAGCACTGGTGATGTGCTGGCAGTACAGGGGGAGCTTGCAAAGGGTCTGCAGTGATGGATCCTCCAGGGAATGATTGCTAGGAGAGGGGAGAGGGAGCACAGGGAAAGGAGTGCCTGTTTTCACTGGGGGCGTGCCCGTGGTGTTTTGCTGTATCCCCTCAAAGATATGATGGTTGATGTCACTGGTCTGTTCACAGCATTCAGGGCGAGGGCTCCCTGTGAAGAGCTGTAGAAGGATCATGTTGGGTCAGGGAAGAGGATGGGGCATGAAATCACTGCTGCCACCGATGGCACCTAGGGGTGGGCTCTGAACTGGCTGCTTCAGTTTGGGGAGAAGTCTGGAGCTTTGTGAATGTGCCACACCAGGCTCAGGGCAGGCAAAAAAGCAAATCAAATGTTGAGTTTAATTAGACAAGAAACAGAGAATGAAAGAAAATATCATCACCCACATCTCAGATTCTGCCCATACTCTGTCTGGTTCCGTTCTTTAAGTGAGCAGAAGTGATAGAAACTGTTTAGAGAAGGATGTTAATGGGATCTCTGGTAGATAATGGTTCCAAGCAGGAATAAAACATTCTTTGGCATGGGCAAAGCTGCAGGAATATCACAAAGGTATGCACAGAGTCATGGGGCAATGAGAAGTTGCTTTTTTCATAACACAAGGCTGGGCAGCTCCGTAAGAACTGACCAGGCAGCAGGTTTAAAATAAACACAGGCAGCATTTCTTCATGCAGAATGTAATTAAATTGTGAAATAATTGTCCAGAGTTGCATGGGTTCAAAACTAGATGAATTCATGGAAAGAAAAAAAATCCATCAAAGGCTGATGAGCACAAATACGATCTGTGGCTCAGGAAGTGTCTGAGCCACAGTGGGCTGGGAGCCAGGGAAGTTCACCATACGTACCATGTTCCTCACATTTCTGTGCATCCACTGCCAGCCCTGCCAGAGCTGTGCTGGTGGCCAGAAGGGCTCTGTCAGGCTCTGCAAGCTGGGACCAGGCTGGGGTTTGCAGCAACCTTTGGGGAGCGTGGGCAGACCCAGATATGCCCACATGGCCTCTGTCTTACCAGTGTGCATGGGCAAGCTCACTGCCATTGCTGCTTGCTCCTGTCTGTGTGACCAGACTGGCATTTGTACATGTGGCTGCTGCTCTGTAACTCCTCTGACATGTCTGAGGAGGATGCTTTGCTCAAAGGGCTTCTCTCAAAGGGCTCTGACTCCTTATGGAAGGGAGAGGAGGAGCAGGAGCTTCTCAAGTCTGGCTTGAGGGCAGTGGGGGTAGATGTTGCTCCGGCCTGTGGCAGGGAGAGGTTGGAAGGGGCCTCTGAAGGGTGGCCCCACATCGAGGTGTCCACGTAGACCTTCCTTTCATCAAGGGCCAGGCTATATTTAGGTCTGTGCCTCCATCACTGCTGTGAAAGGCTGTTCCAGATTCCTTGATCTGGTACTAGAAAACATCTCTTCATTTCCAGCCTAAACTAATTTCTGACCATTTTATACTCATTTGTTCTTGTGCCAATATTGTGTTTTTGCTTAAAAAGCTGTCCTCTCTCCCTGGAATTTCCCTCCCTCTCCCAGTGTTTACAGAGCACAGTCCCAGCACTGCCTAGCCTGGCTGAACGAGTCCAGCTCCTCTGGTCTCCCCTCCCAGGGCTTCAGCACAGTGCCAGCAGCTTGGGCAATAGCTCTGGCCCTCAGCCTCTGCCCAGAAACCTGCGCCCTCTTGTCCAGAGTCGTGCTTGGATTCCACTTGTCCCTTTCCTAAATGCATTCAGTGGTGCAGATCACCCTGCACAGCTGGGTCTGGGAGGGTGGTCTCTGCCCCAGGATGTGCTGATGGGATGGGAATGTGAGGTCTGTCCCCTGGGGTGGGAATTTGGCCTCTGCTGGGGTGGAAGGAGCAGCGGAGCCTGTGCCAAGTGGGAATCCTGTTCCACCAAAGAGTGTGTGCTGGAGGGGGCAGGTCTGCAGCAGGAGGGGATGTTTGCTGAGGAGGATCCCACAACCTGACAGGTGCTGGGGGACAGTGATGGGGGTGCATCCAGTTCCACAGCTATCCAGAAAAGGTGTGCAATGCTGTAATGTGTGGTCTCGGTGGCAAAGGAGGTAGCTCCCCTCAGGACATGAGGTTACCTGAGCACGTGTGATTGATGTCTCAATGGTCTTGTGCTGCACTGGCATAAATTGGGGTCTGAAGTACCTAAAGACAGGCAGTGCTACCCAGGAACAAAGGAGAGAAGGAAAAGGCCCAGGCTGAGGTACCCGAGCCCCAGAAGATCTGTGCCAGCTGCACTTCTAGAGGTGGGAAACCTCCCTGGCTGACTGTGGGAACTGAGAAGATCCCTGGCTGTGGGCAGGGAGGATGGCACTGGGCTGCCAGGGCTCACCACTGGCATTTCCAGCTGAAGGTGTCTGTTGGGGCAGGGAGGAGCAGGACTGGTGTGGTGCCCTGCATTTAGCTGCCTGCAGAGGCTCTGGGTGTAGCAGGGTGAAGCAGTGCCCTCCTCCATGTGCCCCCACCCTGCCGAGTGGGTTGTTAAACGGGACACCAGGGGAGAAGGGCTGGTCAGGCAGAACCTCCCCTGGCCAATTGCCGTGGGCTGCTCCATGTTCCCAGACTCAGGCACAGCTTGTGGGTGCTGTGGGGAAGGTGTTGTGGGGAAGGTGTAGGGCTGGTGCAGAGCTCATTGGGTCATGCCAATGCTTGGGGTCTATGGGGTTATCTGAGCGGTTCCCTGTGCCACTCAACTGCTCCCTGGGCCATGCTGCAGGTGCTGGAGGAGAAGCCATCAGGACTCCTGGTCGCCTCCCTGCAGGCCAAGGACCCTGACGAGGGGGAGAACGGGACCATCATCTACTCCCTGATAGGTACGAGCTGCAGAGCAGCAAACCCGCGCTCCCCGCCTGACAGCAGCAAACCCGCACTGCCCTACCCGGCAGCAGCAACCCCGCCCTGCCCTACCTGGCAGCAGCAAACCTCTGCCCGGCAGCAGCAAACCCGTGCTCCCTGCCCAGCAGCAGCAGACCTCTGCCCTGCAGCAGCAAACCCGCAGTGCCCTACCTGGCAGCAGCAAACCTCTGCCCTGCAGCAGCAAACCCGCACTCCCTGCCTGACAGCAGCAAACCCGCAGTGCCCTACTCGATAGCAGCAAACCCGTGCTCCCTGCCCAGCAGCAGCAAACCCATGCTCCCTGCCCAGCAGCAGCAAACCTGCACTGCCCTGCCCAGCAGCAGCAAACCCATGCTCCCTGCCCAGCAGCAGCAAACCCGCACTGCCCTGCCCAGCAGCAGCAAACCCCTGCCCAGCAGCAGCAAACCCATGCTCCCTGCCCAGCAGCAGCAAACCTCTGTCCTGCAGCAGCAAACCCGCCCTGCCCTACCCGGCAGCAGCAAACCTCTGCCCTGCAGCAGCAAACCCGCCCTGCCCTACCTGGCAGCAGCAAACCCGCACTGCCCTGCCCAGCAGCAGCAAACCTGCGCTCCCTACCCGGCAGCCATCCCCCGGGCAATGGTGCCCGCTGCTGGGATCCCCCAGCACGGTCCTTCCTTGGCACCCTCCCCTGGCCTCCCTGTGCCATGCTGCCTGTGCCATGCTGCCCTCTCTCCGCAGGGGCCTGGGCAGAGCGCTTCAGCCTGCACGTGGCCACGGGCGAGCTGCGCACAGCCGCGGTGCTGCGGCGTGCGGAACGGGCCGAGTACCTCTTCACAGTGACGGCCAGCGACCGTGGCACGGCGCCTCGCAGCACGTCAGCCATCGTCCGTGTGCAGGTACAGCCCCTCCCCTCCCTGCACGTCCCCTCCTCTTGTCCCTGTGCCACCTGCACAACACCTGCCTCTTGGAGCTCACCATCCACACCTGGCAGCTTTTCTGCCCACCCTCATCCCCTACCGCCCTCATCCGTGGGCACCCTCTGCTCCTGCTCAGCTGGTGATCCATCCCTAAAATCCACAGGAAGAACGTGGACAGGAAGGGATGACCCTGCACCTGTTCTCATGTCCAAAGAACTGCCAATTGCAATTCTGCCTTCTCCAGGCTTTAGACAGCTGACCCTGTCCTAGATACCCTGGTCAGAGGTTACCTGCACAGAGACTTCCACTCTTCCCAGTGTCTGCTGAAACTGGTGTTCTGACCTGCAGGGTGTTTATTCTGACCTGCAGGGTGCCCCTCATGTCTGTGTCACTTTGGTACTCCCTGCCTGGTGCTGCCCACACAGCTACATCCTTTCTTTACTGTTTGTAATGAGCTTCCTTTTACAGCAGAGGCTCTGGTTCCCCCCACCAAGGCACTCCCACTGAGCATTGTTTCACATCTTCTCCTCCATGTCCTTGCAATTGCCAAGGCCATTTGACTGTCCTTGCTGTGCCACCTCCACCAGCCCTGCCTATTACTCCCTTGAGCCAGCTGGTCTCTCAGTCCTTTGTCACACAGCATCCCCACTCTATGCCTGCCCCTTGCTAGTGTGGGAGCTCCAGAGCTGAGTTCTGAGTTCAGGCCCAGGTGGGTCTGATATACCACATTGCTTTGAGGAGTGGAGCCTGTTGTTGGCCTGCCAAAACTGCCTTCAGCCACCAGCAGCATGTTTTATACCATTTCCTTTTTACACTATGTCTGTAACTGTTCTTGTCATCAGAGCTGTTCTGCAGCCTCCAGAGCACTGAGGCTAGGCTGGCCATCCCCACCATGCTGGTTTGCATCCCTGTAATAGATATTTGCTTGACAGTTACTGGGTTTGATCCCCTCTGGGCTGACAGGTTTGTTGTTACTACTGTTTTCCTCAGCTCCTTGACAGGAATGTGCTTCTTCAGTTGGTTTTCCCTTCAGGTCATATTGTGGTGGCCTTTACAGCATCCTTTCTCCATCTGCGCATGCCCCTTATGCCCAAATTAACTTCAATATCTTTAATAAAACCAGTGATTGTGTTTATTTGTCTTGGGGTCATACTGGGTTCTCTTTCTGTGCCTCCCATCAGGATGAGCATGACCTCTCTTCTCATTCACTCTTGCTTATGTTTGCAGAATTGTTTCTGCTGCTGTCCGTTGGCTTTGCAGGATCGGACCCAGCCACAGAGCCCGAGGGTGGCTGAGGGAAGGCGCCTGTGAAGGTCACTTTCTCCAGCCCCCTGCTCACATGGGGCTGTTTGGGTGACTTCTGGCTGTCTCCAAGTCTGGAGACTCACCACCTATGGGCAACTAGCACCAGGGCTCAGGCACCCTCACAGTGCAAAGTGTATTCAGAGGAGCAGAGGGACCCTCCTGTGTTGCAGCGTGTGCCCTGGCACACAGCCCCCTGTGCATGCCCCTCACTCCTTCTCTCCTCACAGGTGTTGCCATCCTCCCGTGTGCTGCCACGGCCTGATGCCACCGTGTTGACCCTGCATCCCCTCGAGGGGGTCAAGCCGGGGTCTGTGATTGGTTCAGTGGCCCCCCTGGATGCCCCTGCCCGAGGACAGCTGACCTACACGGTGGTAGGAGGTGGTGGGGATGGCACCTTTGTGGTTGATAGTGTGACAGGGGAGATTTACGCTGCCCGTGAGCTGGACTATGAGGCTGGGGCACGGCACATGCTCCAGGTGAGTACTGAGGACACGCAGCACGGCTATCCCTCCAGCAGGTTGGTGCTGGTCCACATCCATGTGCAGGACTGCAATGACCAGGCCCCCACCTTCCCCGAAGACCCCATTACCATTGTGGTGCCTGAGAATGCCCAGGCTGGCTCCTCCATCTTCACCTTCCAGGCGCTGGATGGGGATGGGGTGGGCCCCAACAGCCAGGTGCGCTATGCTCTGCTGCACCTGGAGCCCCCCGGAGCCCCCTTCCAGCTCGATGGCCGCTCGGGGCAGCTCACCCTGCGCCAGGGCCTTGACCGCGAGGCCGCCGCCTCCTTCCTGCTGGTGGTGGAGGCCACGGACCAGGCCCGGAACGTCAGCCAGCGCCGCTCGGCCGCCGTCACTGCCCGCGTGTTCGTCACCGACGAGAATGACAACGCGCCCGTCTTCCTGTCCCCGGGCAGTGTCAGCGTCATGGAGGACCAGCCCACGGGCTTTGTGGTGCTGCACGTGGTGGCCCAGGACAGCGACCTCGGAGAGAACGGACGCGTGAGCTACTCCCTGCGAGCAGGCAACGCTGATGGCCGCTTCCACCTGAACCCCAGCACCGGTGAGGGCTGGAGCGTGCAGAGGTGGTGGCAGGGATCCTGGGAACCGGAGGCTGAGGAGGGTGTGAGGGTATGCGAGGACATTGCACGGTGTGTGAGGGCCAGGAGGGTGCAGAGGTGGTGGCAGGGATCCTGGGAACCACAGGCTGAGGAGGGTGCCGGGGTACGCGAGGACATTGCACGGTGTGTGGGAACATGGAGGGTTGGGCTGGGGAGCCCCAGGAGGGAGATAGGGGGTGCAGGGAGTCCCAAGCACAGCATCGGGTTGGCACAGTGCTGCTGTCTCCTGAAAGCCATCTGTCCTGCAGTCCAGTGCCTGCAGCCTACAGTAGTCCCGAGGCATAGGGCCCAGTGCCCCTGGTGCCAGCTTGCCCCTCTCCTGTGCCCACAGGTGCCCTTTCCATCGTGCGGGCCCTGAACCGGGAGGAGGTGGCACAGCACAACCTGACGGTGGTGGCCACGGACCATGGTTTCCCACGCCTCTCAGCCACACAGCTGCTGTCTGTGCTGGTGCTGGATGTCAATGACGAGGCTCCTGTCTTTGAGAAACCCGAGTACCAGGCCCACATCATGGAGAACCTGCCGGCCGGCAGCCCAGTGCTGCAGGTGCTGGCCACAGACCGCGATCTGGGTGAGGACGCAGGCCAGGGTCAGCTGCCCGGTTCAGTCAGGACCTGTCTGGAAATGCAGCCCCAGGCCTGGGCATACCCTGCTCCCTTCTGCCAGTCTGGAGAGCCTGGCTGACCAGAGGGAAGCGCCAGCACCTGGCCTGGAGCTGGGAAGTGGGCTGAATCCTGGGAGAGTGTGGGAATGGAACCTGTGGTTCCCTCTGGTTCTCTGGCCCCTGGGTGAGGGCCGGGAGGTGCAGGACTGGGAGCCAAATGAGGCACTGGGGCTGCTGCTGGGCTGCCTTCAGAGCACCCTTGTGCCCACAGGTGCCAACGGGCAGGTGTCCTATGGGGGTCTCTCTGGGGGGCCGTTCTCCATCCACCCACAGACGGGGCTCATTGTCACCACACGTCCCCTGGACCGGGAGGAGCAGGAGCAGCACGTGCTGACAGGTAAAGCAAGGGGAGGCAGCGGGCAGGGGGTCAGGGGAGTACACAGGGCCTCTGCTGGTGGCGTGGGGAGAGATGCAGAGGGCAGGCCATAGGGAGGGAGGGAGGAGTGCCGATGCTCACGTGCCTGGCTGCCCCTGTGGGTGCCTGGGTGTTGGCACACGGGCTCTATGGCTGTAGCTCCCAGTCAAGGCAGCCTCTGGCGCTCTCGCTGTCCTGCAGTCTATGCGCGGGATGCCGGCCTGCCGCCCAGCCTCACCAAGGCCACGGTGTGGGTCACCGTGGGGGATGAGAATGACCATGCACCCCTCCTGGAGAGGGAGTCCTGCTCCGTGGAGGTTCCTGAGAACCAGAGTCGTGTGGCACTCTACACCCTGCGGGCCACTGATCCTGATGGTGGGGAGAACGGACGCCTGGAATACCGGGTGGCAGGTGAGATGTTCTGGGAGCGTGAGACTGGGCAAGGACTTCTCCCTGGGCTTGCCTGGATCTGGGGACATCAGCTGCAGCAGTCCCATTCCACGTCAGCTCTCTCCTGCTGCAAACTGCATGGCATTGCTGTCATCTCTCAGCTCTCTGCCCCTAGTGAAGAGCACCCGAAGATCTGGACAGGCTGCACTGCTCATTCCCCAGGCTTGTGTCTAGTTGCCCAGGCTTAGACCAGTTCCACACCTCTCCTGGCTGCTCTGACCTGTTAATTCACAGGTTGCCAAGTCATATTTTTGCTGTATCCTGTCACAGGCTGCCTGGCAACTCCCCATGGAGCAGCACTAGCCTGTGAGTGGTTAAGAGTCAGTTCTTCATATGGAGCTAGCCCAAGGAGTTTGCTCCCAACTGGGGCTCACTCTACCCACCGGCCAGCTCCCATGGTGGTGGGCTTCATGCTCTCTGGGGCCTTTCTCATTCCACTTACAGGCATGCTGCATTGTTACTCCCCCCCTTCTCTTTTAGGTGGAGACCCTGGGCAGGATTTCAGCCTAGACCCCGTCTCTGGTGTCCTCTCCACTGCACGTGCCCTCGACCGAGAGCAAATTGCTTCCTACAGCCTCACTGTAGTGGTGCAGGACCATGGCTCCCCTCCACGCAGTGCCACCATGTCAGTGACTGTGCAGGTTTTGGACCTCAATGACAATGCCCCCAGTTTTGCTCAGGCCAGCTACACGGTGGAGGTGCCAGAGGACTTGCCGGTCGGTGCCCTGGTACTGCAGCTGGTGGCTGAAGACCCGGATGAGGGCACCAATGGGCAGGTCTCCTACTACCTGGGCAACGAGTCACTGGGCATGTTCCAGGTGGAGCCGCAGAGCGGGCGGCTCTGCAGCGCGCAGGCCCTGGACCGGGAGCGCCAGCCCAGCTACAGCTTCCTGGCCAGGGCGGTGGACTCGGCGCCATGGGAGCCCCGCAGCGCGGCCGTGCGCGTCACCGTCGTGGTGCGGGACGTCAACGACCACGTGCCGGCCTTCCTGCACAGCCCGCTCACCGTCAACCTGTCCCGCCACACACCCCTCAAGCAGGTGGTGGCCACCATGAGGGCCGAGGACAGGGATGCCGGTGCCAACGCCTCCATCCTGTACCGCTTTGCCACCCCCAGCTCCGCCTTTGCCATCAACTCCTACACGGGGGACATCCAGCTGCTGCAGCCCCTGGGGTCCCTCAGCCAGCGCCAGCGGACGCTCTTTGTGCTGGCCATGGACCTAGGGCAGCCGGCGCTCTCCTCCACAGGGGTGGTGGTGATCCACGTGCAGGAGGAGCCCTACCGCGGGCTGCGCTTCCCTCGCAGCACCAGAGATGTGGCCCTGGCCGAAAATGCTGCGCCAGGTACCCACGGGCAGCAACCAGCAAGGGCTGGGATGGAATGGGATAGGTCACGAGGGGAGGTGGGAGCAGCGCTGTGGGGAAATCCAACCAGAGAGCACTGTGGGGTCTGGGGAAGTCCTGTTGTGCTTTGGGCAGACCCAAGGAGCTGCAGGGTCTGAGTGGTGCCCAGGCCGGTCAGGGTGGTGTCCCTGTAGGCTGGCCTGAGTGTGCTCAGATCACTGTAAGCAGCCACAGGTGTCCAGGTGCTCCCAGAAGGTCCCCAGGGTCACAGTGAGATCACTGAGGAGCCATGGATAGGCACCATGACACCAGGCTCCCAGCCCAGCATTAACCTTAGCTCTTCAGTCCCCTGTCCCAGTGTCCTCAGGCAGAGCAGTGCTCCCGTGGTACAGCACGTGCTGCCCTGTGTCACCCTGACCCTTTGCCACATGCTCCCAGGCTCTGTCTCTTCATACCCTTTTGCTCTCCCAGGCACTGAGGTGGCGAGTGTCCAGGCCATGCACACGGGGGGCTCCTCGGGGCACATCACCTACAGCATCATCAGTGGCAACGAGAGGAACACCTTCCTGATCCAGCCCAGCTCAGGTACGGCTCCAGGAACACCTGGGGAGCTCTGCTCATGCCTGCTCAGGTGCTTGGGGCCCCCCAGGCACAGGAGCACTGTCCACACTCTCTGCCAGTTAGGTGAGAGCTGTTAGTACTGGAATGTGGACACTGCCCTGTCACTGGCCAGAGGCTGTTAGCGCTGCTCCCAGTGCCATTGTGGTCCCCTATAATGAGACCTTTTCCCAAACCTCAGAGAGCAGGGTTAGATGGGATTTTGGGAAGACATTGTTCCCTGTGAGGGTGGTGAGGCTCTGGCCCAGGCTGCCCAGAGAGGCTGTGGCTGCCCCATCCCTGGAGGTGTCCAAGGCCAGGCTGGACAGGGCTTGGAGCAGTCTGGGATAATGGGAGGTGGCCCTATGTGCCCATAGGAATGTTGTCAATTAGTTCAGTACATCCTGCTGGCTGCCCTCCTCCTCCTCAGGTGGGACAGCAGCACTTTGTCACTCCAGCAGCCTGGCTGCCCACAGTTCAGCTTGGTGGCAGTGGCTGTTTGTCCTCAGAGCACTTTGTAAGGCTCTGACTGGACTCAAAGCAGCAGTGAGTGTCTCTGGCTTGGAGCGGGATCAGCTTATGTCATGGTAGGAACAGCTCTTTCTGCTCCACACCCTCAGGGGCGTCTCCAGATGGGAGGATGGTCACATGCTGTAGTGCCAGCAGGAACTGCCTGTCCCCAGCAGGGTGTGGGTGTCATCACTCAGCGCAGCTCTGGAGAATGATGAGAAGCTGGCAGTGTGGGGAGGGCTTGGAAAAGCTCAGTGTGGCAGTCCTGTCCACCTGAGAAAGGGTAGAGGGATGGATGGATGGATGGATGGATGGATGGATGGATGGATGGATGGATGGATGGATGGATGGATGGATGGATGGATGGATGGATGGATGGATGGATGGATGGATGGATGGATGGATGGATGGATGGATGGATGGATGGATGGATGGATGGATGGATGGATGGATGGATGGATGGATGGATGGATGGATGGATGGATGGATGGATGGATGGATGGATGGATGGATGGATGGATGGATGGATGGATGGATGGATGGATGGATGGATGGATGGATGGATGGATGGATGGATGGATGGATGGATGGATGGATGGATGGATGGATGGATGGATGGATGGATGGATGGATGGAT
>VZSU01000726.1:387052-445504 GCA_013398715.1 Nesospiza acunhae | reverse complement strand
CCCAACAATAACTCCTAACTGGATACCTGCTCACCCTCCCTCTCCTAATCACAATCCTCAACTCACCTGAAGCCTCAATCTCAAACATAGTCTTTGACACTGGGCAGATCCCTCTTGTGACATGATGAATCTGCTGAAAAAAGAGTTGTAATTGACACAACCTGGAGTCTCTGGAAGCTGTGCTCCTCCTAAAAAACAATACAAAACAAAATAAGAATAAAACCAGAAATTATAAATGCACTTTACCCCCACTAAACATAAAACCCAAAACCCCAAAACTTAAAATACTCCCTGTATTCCATGCTATTTTCTTTACAGTATCTTCCAAGCCTCTGTTGCTTCAGATGCCCAGAAACACCTGCTGAAAACAAGCTGATATAACCTGAAAGAACCACTTTGCTGAGATAAGAAGAGAGCTCTTATCCCAGCACATCCCAGAGAGGGAATGCAGCCCCTCAGCAAAGGCTGGGGTTAATATACCCCTGATTGTGCCCGCCTCTTGTATCCATGGCACCCAGGAAAAGGGAGGGGACGAATCCCACCGGGTATAAAAGCCCTCAGAGCAGCTGCAGCTGTTTGGCTCCTCTGAGTCAAATTCAAGGGGAGTAAAGGACTTGTTATAGAAGAAAACTCTACATGAAAATAGCAACGCTTTCTTTTTTTGCAACAACTACTTGGAGCAGAAGAACAGAAAACTGGTAAGACATAAAACTTAGTGTTTAGGGAGCATAGCTAGATAATTGGATGTTTGCTGTTAACTTACGTAATTATTCCTTGGTAATTGTTAAGTAGTACATCATGTGAGATTAAGCAGGTTGAAGAATACTAATGATATAAATAGTCTAAGTCTCCTTGGGACTCCTAATTAGGCCTATGTACATTATAAACAAAAATAAGAAAAAGAAAACCTCCTGGCCAGCATAAGGGTTAGATACATGCCAGGCTTACCCTTCTCTGAGATAGCTGGTCCAAAGGCACAGAAAGAAGAGCCTAGAAATAAATATTTAAGTCCTTAAAATGCTGAAAAAGACAGAGCTTCCTTCAAGTGAACCTGTGAAAATGAGAAACCAGGGCAGTTAGCTCCACTGAAACTGATCAAATGGCAAATAAACGAGCAGGGGGCGCTGTGCCTGTATTGCGCCGGGGCAGACGGCGGGGGGTGGTGTGCGGGCTCGCAGCAGATGGGTCCGGGGCCGGACGCGGCGGCGGCGGCGAGGTTTTTGTGTGGGGTGGGCTTGATGATGACTGGTAGGTGTGGTGATGGGTTGCCGGTTTATGTAATTACATAATCATGTTGCAATTACGTCTAAGTTGTGTCATTATTTGACTGGTAATGTAGATGGGAGTACTGATGACGTGGTTAAAGGATATTGCTATTCCTTACTCATAGCTGTAGCAGTAATTGGGGCCCTGTAAAGTATATATTAAAAGGAATAAAAGCTATATGTCTAGTGCAGCGGTAGATAATTTCAGGCTCCCCGGGAATAAATGGTTTTCTTTAAATCATTATAGTTTGGGTTTTCTTTTTACTCCCAGGTAGCATGAAAGTTTCTACTGCTGCTTTTTTAATCTAAAGCTAGAAAGGAAAACAAAGTTAGAAATACAAGTAGCAAAAGAGAGAGGGAGAAAGATAGAAAGAAAAGGTTAGAGGAAAAGGGGAGCTAAGGAGAGAAAGACAGTGAAAAAGGAAAAGGGTGAGAGTGAAAAAGGGGGTGAAAAAAAGAGTTGGAATGAAAAAGAAAGGGCATTCGGGAGGGGCGGTGCTGCCTACGGTCCTTCCCCGCTCAGGAGTGAAGGACCCGTTTGATCCCCTGGCGGGACTGCAGCTCCCGGTGGCGGAGGACGGACCGGTGGCTATCAGCCCGAGACTACAACTCCCGGCAGGCCCTGCTGACGGCGCGGCGTCTGACGCAATGACCGACGCGGCATATGAGTGGTTGGCGGGCCGAGGTGCACGCGCGGGGCCGTGCGCCGGGAGAGCGGGATGTGCGCGGGGAGCTCCCGGCGCCTCTCCCGCGCGGGACGGAGCCGCGGCAGCGACGCTGGAGGGGCGAAGCCTCTGTCTGGCCGCCCGCATGGAGCTGAGCAGCGCGGAAGGGGCGTCCACCCGGTTCCTCGGCCTCACTCAGCGGTACCTGTGGCGGGGGCTCAGCTCGGGCGGGGCGGGGCGTGCTGCCTACCGCCGATGGCGGAGTGCGAGGCGGTGCTTTGCTGCCACGGGCCGGGAGCTGCAGGGGCCGCCCGGGCTCCCGCGGTCACTGTGGGGCGGCTGGCCCTCGGGCTGGCGGAAGCGCTGGAGCCCCCGAGCTGCAGCCGTCTCCCTCGGGATGCTGCCAGTGCTGCGGGCGGAGGCGGACGAGCGTCTTCGGAGTCGGCTTCGCAGCGTGTTCAGCGTTGCGAGCAGATAGCGCTGCGATATCGCTGGAATTACGCGGCTGCCGACTGCGTTAGTGCTTGTGACTCTTTCTTAAAACAGATGGACCGGTAATGACTAGTAAACACATAGAAGGCAAGGAGTATGGCAAGCCCAAGAAGCATGTAGGCTGTATCCTCTTGATGGCACAGGTGCAATCGGCAAACTTACCCCCTCCTGACTCCCAAGTAAAATGCTTTCCAGTGTCGAGCTTCTGAAAGACAAAACCTGTGATTTGGCACTAGGATCCAGAAAACGTTTATGTTTAGATTAGCAAATGCGTTTAATTTTGCTTCGTTGTTCAACTTTCAGGACTGTTTTGTAGGAGCTTCTGTTGAAACGGGAAGAAGCTCGTCCTCTCTGCTCTTCATTGTTGCTGTTCATTTATACAACTGCACCTATGTTTCCAGAAAAATGGGAAAGGGGGGTGGAATATACTGTGTAGATGCTGTGCAAATGCATGTAAGCTGGTTAGTTATATTCATATGAACAAAGGTGCATCTGTATTTAAATATTTTGCAATGTAAGTAAATTTTAAATTATTAAGCCCATGTAATGCGAAGCACTGATGAACGAACCTCCTCAGTGCTGGCAGTTCATCTTAATAAGATGAAAACTACTCTAGAAGTGTTATAACTGGAGCAGCCATTTTCCTTACATAGATTAGGGCTGAGGAAGGATGTAATTCAATGAAGAAAATTAATATGAACAGTTGATTTTAATCACAGTGTATTTTTTAAAGTAGCAGATGTGATATGTTAGAGAGTCGAGTACAAATCTTGGTGGTAACAGAGAATGGAGAGCCAAAGAGGTATGCAGGCGCAAGGATTCCTTAGGGAGTATATGCGCTTAGGCAAATTGCATGATAATGTGAATCTTACCTGTGCCTAAGTTGAAGCCTAATTTTTATGAGGTTGTCTCTGTAGTATTTATGTTGATGTGAGAGTCTGCTTTAATTACAAGATATGAAGCAGGTGAGGTGTGATATAAAGTAGTTAGGTTGAGAAGAGGCAGAGATTTGCTCTTGGGTATATTTCTGATTTTTAAAAGGACTGCTAGTGTGTTTGAAGTTTAGGTATGTTTTAGGTGGTTTGAATTGGGATGCAAATGACAATATTGATATTTAAGCAGTCTTGTTTTAATCATTAATGCAGATGTACTTGTGTTTTATGAATTATTGAGAGTGCTGTCAGAAAAATGCTTTTGATATGAGAGGGTGTGGTTTGTGGCAAGGCAGTCTGTCTTCAAATTAGTGGAATGTAGTTTGTGAAGAGGCGGTGAGTAATGCGATACCACGGTACGAGGTTGGTACTGCGGGCGGATTTTGCACTTCGCGTTCCAGGATTACTTTTGTTTGCTATCTTCGTCAGGGTGGTGGAGGGAAACCTCCGAAATGCTGTTGTTTCCTCATGCTCTTAGGTTAAAGTGCTGGTTTCTTTTTCCATTGTGTGTGCGCTGAAAAAAGACTGAAAAAATCAGTAGCAACCTACTAAATGTGGTCTTACCGAGTTGTTTAGTGCAGTTGTCCTCTTTGAGGCTTTAAGTTTACTTTTTGAACGTGGTTATGAGCCACCACCTGCTTTGGAACTCTGATTGCGTCATGCCTTAGTATTTAATTTAATCACAGCTTTTGCTTCCAGTCAGGACATGGACATTTGCTTTGGGTGTAATGTGAAAGCCAGACTGCGATGGCTGCTAGAGATTGTGCATGCTGTTAGAAGTGTTCCCTGCAGCAATGAGTTTATGTTCTGTGAACCCTGTTCAGCACAGATTATATTTTTTTTAATGGCAGGGTATAAGCATTGTGGGAAATGTAAGACCAGTTGACTTATGTACGCTGATGAAGTGTTTCTGTTCCAGCTCCGTCTCTGAAGATCTGGGTTGCAGACGCGGAGAGTTTAGCAGAAAGCATTACGGATCTGTGGAGCTTGTAAGTATATGTAGCCTGTCCTTCAGTTTATCAGCTTATAATGCAGAGCTCTAATCCTTTTCTTTTCCAAGTAAAAGAATTGGATCAAGTTTGGAAAATGTGCATTCTCAGCTAGACTTGAAAGTTATAACCTAATATAAAGTGGCTTCTGAATAGATATATATCAGACCTGTGATGGGACATCTTTTTACTACCTTATTAATTAAGTTTTCATTGTGACAGGAAAGGAAGCTTTATATAAATACTGTGTTTACCTCCAGATGGAAATTGAGCCTTTTTTCCTCTTAGAAACTGAGGATGGCAAAATATTAGGGTAGTATTTAATGAAGTACTAACAATTATGTAAGCTATAAACTGTGTACCTGCTTATGTGTGTACATATACGTGTATGTAATTTTATATGTACATGACTCATAGTAGTAGGAGAGGGCTGAAAACTAAATGACCTAGTCAGAATTAGGATTTTGAAAACGGTTCCCTAGAATCTGCCAGTTATTCTGCATTTTCTCGAAATTCAGAGATTAGGCTGGCACTGTTTTTCTCATATATCAATTTCTTCTGCATTGTGAAAATATGTCAGCAGTGTCATAATGAAATTACATAAATTTACTGTAGGATAACAGAAGTGGGGAGGAGTTAAGAAAATTATCTCCAGCTCTGTTACTATGGGATGAAATCACAGGTTTTCTACAAGCTGAAGTTGTAATTTTAAAGTTAGTATATTTACTAATGTGCGTGTAAATTGGGTGTAAAAAGGTGGCCTAGTTGCTGGAAGTTGTATTGTGGGAACACCAGGTTCCTTTCTCTTCTTTCCGTATGTTCTACATAAAAGATGTGAGTTTTAATCCAAAAATGCAAGTAATTGGTTTTCTGATAAGAGGCTCTTTCATTCCTAGTACTTAATGTCTTTTGGTGGAAAATAAAAAGTTATTTATAATTATTAATTCATAGTGAGTTCACATGAATGGTCTCGTTTCTTCGTTGTTTTTCTTAAAAATTCTGCTAGCATTTTATGAAAGTGTATCATTTTTCGAGTACAGATGTTTAAAGGTTCTTGTTGCCCTTTCAAATTTCTGAATGTTTCAAACTTAACTTTTCTTACTTCATGAAGCATCTCATTTGTCTCAGAGTTCTTACTGGGTCATTCAAAGTCTTTAGTCAAATTGGTAATAGCTAGACTGATCTCTTCTCTGTGGGGAGTCCTCATGCCTGGAACAAAAAGAAATGGTAGTAAGTTTTGATTGCTGATCGTATGGCTATTTTTTGAAATAGAACCTCTATGTTAAACTCTCTTATAGCTTATATCTAGTGATGCTGATGGAGCCATTCAAAGAGCTGGACGGTTCCGTGTGGAAAATGGCTCCTCTGGTGAGGTAAGTGCCCAGAAATACTCATAGAATGCTGAAGAAAATGATTCAGCTTCAGTTATTTTTCACTTACAAAAGATGCATTTGCAGTCATTTTCTAAGGAAGAGGACTTGGAAAATTCTTGCATTTTGTTTTGGTAACATTTTTGCTCACTCGATCGTGTTAGGAGAAAAATATCTCTGATTGACGCTTCCCAGTCTCTAGTTCATCTCTATATCTATCCTGTCCTGTTGGTACTATGATGTTCAGGCTGACCTCTGTGCTTTAAAGTTTGCTCCTTGGCTTGATGAGGTTTAGCTTCATTTTTTTGACCCTTAGCTGTCTTTTGGCAGCTGTGCTTATCTTTTAATAAGAGAGAAAGAGGTTGAGTGGAGCCTTGGAGAGTAATACCCTTCATCTTTCTTGCTGCTAAACTCACAGTGTGTCCCTGCAACTACTCCAGTGACAATTAGGTTTCCACTTACCTTCATGTTTTATCTTCCTTTGCAAAACTTTCATTGAATACCATCTTAATATTGCAAGAAAGAAGACCTCATATTCTAGAGATACTTGTAAGGCTTTGGTAAAGTGTGTATTGAACTAATAGTAACAGCGAGCTGTTACTGATCATCTGCTTCTATCAGCACTGGCTGCAGAGTTGAAAGCAATCTAACTATTCTGCATTGATTCTTTGGAGAGTTGTGTTTGGTCCTCTGTCTTTTTAGCTCAGTTTCATGCAGTTCAAAAGCTGATTAGCTCATATCGTGGAAAGGTTTGTAGAGTGGGTAGTGGACGGCCACATGGTCAATGAATGTGGAGAATGGCTTTTTCTTTGCATGTTAAGTCATAGTGGGAAAGTGCTTGAAGGATGCTTGGGAATTTACCTTAATTTATGAGAAACAGCACTGAAGAACTTTCAAAGCATGCTTTGGTCAAGCAAGGAGACTGGGGATTAATTTGGGAAGAACTGAGAAAATGAAAGCTGAAGGCATTAATTTATTTAAGTTTTAAAAATGTTTGTCTTCAAATTCTGCATTGAAAGACCTTCTTTTCACTGACATTCTGACATTAACCCTAAGAGTGGTACAGTAGGACAAGACTTCCCTACTTACGGAGAAATTAGAAAAAAGGGTAAATGAGAGGTAAAAATTTTTATTTCAGCTACACACCAACTGACTTCGCAAAAATAATTGCTTTTTAAGTAGCAGTGTACAGCTAAAATTTCACTCTTTATTTGCTTTTGCCTACATTTTGTCCTTTTTTTTTTTTACTTGGTATTTATGTAACAGTCTCCCAATTCGATTTCAGAATACGGACTATGCTCCGGGCACGTGGCACAGAACAGATGTGCATTTGGAAAACCCAGAGTATCATACGAGATGGTACTTGAAGTATTTTTTAGGGAAAGGTAAATATTTTTTTGCAGATGGATTGGAATTTGGACCAATGAAAATGTAATTTGCAAAAATGCTGTTGCTGTTTCTGTAGTTTTGAACTGCTACTATTTCAATATGAAAAAAGGTATGGTGTTAATTTAGTATTAAAACATTTTCTGTCCTGTACATGAAACAAGTCTTTGCTTCATGTGTTTTTAACTTGAAAACAGAGGATGGGTGTCTGTAAGGAGTGAAACCCCTGCTACAAAAAGGGATGTTTTGAAATCCTTCATGGCTTTGAAAACTGTACCGGTCTTTTTGGGTGGTTTTTTTACACAGCTGTATATAAATACACAGTTATTTATGCAGACAGTTATATACCTTTATGTATGAATGTGTCTGTTTACAGGTGTCTCTCTGATTCTCTCTGATTCTGCAAGAGTGGGTGGGTATGTCTTCCTTATGACTGATGGTGCTGCTTGTTTTTCTTCCAACAGTTCATCAGAATTATGTAGGTACAGATGCAGAGAAGAACCCTTTCTTTCTGTCTGTTGTACTGTCTGAGCAAAATAATCAGCGCATTCCTCAATACCATTCAATACTTTGGAGAAAAACAGTAAGAAACAAATACTTAGCTGCTGTTCTGACTTTTGTTTGTTTTGGATATGTTTATCGTATGCTTTTTCTTCTTTCTTCAGAATTCCAGTATTGATTAGATATTTTTATTTTGTATAACAAGAATATATTATTCTACCATAGTAGATAACACTAAACATTATACTAAACTTTTTGACAGAAATATGTAGTGTCAGATATTTTCTAATTCTTCCAGCAACTGTTTTTTTTAAGAAATGATGCCTAAATTGTTCTTGGTTACATCCTATGATCAGTTTTAGGCACTGACTTAATACTGCTTTTAGGATTTTCTTGTACGATGGTAAGAAAATAGACAGGTCTGATACTGGTTTCACTTTTTTTCTACTTAATGTTCCATGAGATTCTTTTATCCAAGCAATTGTTTTAAAATTCTACTGTAGGCATTTATGGTTCACTTTTTTTTTCTTTGCAGCATGCATGACTTTTTTTTTTTCTCTAAATCAGCAGTGAATATAGCTGAGTAAAATTACCTTGGTTTTCTTCTTTCTTTCTTAACTTAATTGTTTTTATTAATAATCCTATTTGAATATGCAGAAAAAGCAAGTATGTCCTGTAATATATCCTGGCTTTTCTTGTTTGCAGGGTACTCAGAAAATATGTCTCCCTTACAGTCCCACAAAAACATTATCAGTGAAATCTATATTAAGGTATGTATTTACAAATAAGTGATCAGTTTAGATATTTGCCTGTATACCTTTTCCTGTAATTCAGAGCTTGCGTTCTGTGGTTTTTATGATAAACCTATAGAACATGTAAAAATGGTTTTGCAAGTCTTAATCATTGAAGGCAGCAATAAGTGGCTTTAAAGCCTGTTCTTGACCAGACAAAGTGAAAAAGTGTGAATTTGATGCTGAACTTCGCATTTTTCATTTGACTTGCCTTGAATTATTTAGGAAGAGAGAGAACTAGAAAAAGAGAGAAACAGAATTGGTTATTGAGCCCTCTTAAAAGGCTCACCGTGATTCTGTGTGGAGCTGAAGTGAAGGGTGATGGAACAGAGCTCGGTGCTTTATAAGGAAATAAATTTAAACCTGATCTCCACACAGAGTCTTACTAACTTCTGTTTATAAAACACAAAATAAGTTTAGGAAGTTTTGGATGTTAGTATTTTGGGAAAGAAATGGCAGTTCCACAAAACATTCCATTTAACAGAGGCTCTCCGAATGATTCATTTTGTAACCGTTGTAACTGCAATCAGTTGGTGGTTCAGTGTTGAAATGTGTACTTGCCCTTCTATAAAGCACTATTTTGTTTGCATTTCAGTGCTATGAGTCTTGATAAATTTGAGAAGAGCCCAAGAGAAATTTTTCATCCTGAGATACAAAAGGTAGGAAGTGACTTTTTTTTTGTTTGGTTCTTTTTCTTTGTTATTTTCGGGAAATATAAGTAATTAAGTATAGATACTACTGGTTTGTTTATTCCAGTAGCAGATGATGATGATGATAATAACAACAATAATAATAATGTTGTAATACTACTTCAACTGCCTTTATCCATTGAACTGGCCATTTCAAATCAAAACTTATAAACACAAATAAAGCCATCATCCTTGTAGAATCTTTAATAGAAGTGGGCTAAAGATACTCTTTTTGTTTACAGGATTTATTGGTTCTTGAAGAGCAAGAGGTAAGCATAAGCCGAACTACTTCTAGCTCACAGACCCGTCCACTGAATACAGCTTTGTATTTTGATGGGCTTATGATGACTTTGAAATCAATTGCTCATTAAGGAAAAAAAAATTGTTTTTTTGAACATGACAGCAAAAATAACTTTAAGCACCAACTTAATAATAATAGATCACCAACTTAAGTTAATACTTTTATGCTATACTGTCAAAGTTTAAAGGTAAATTATTATGTATTAGGAGATGGTATAGAGTGTATGCTCTAATGTGTAGGATGTATACAAAGATAAATACATGCATGAAAGTCCTTAGAGGATACAAACTTCTACATCTTCTGTTTGACTGTTTATCATATAATATTTGGTTTTATTTCCCAGGGATCGGTGAATTTTAAATTTGGAGTCCTTTATGCTAAGGATGGTCAGCTTACAGATGATGAAATGTTCAGTAATGGTGAGTTTTTCACCTTCTCCTTAATTGTTTTGTTCATCTGAATTAAAAAAAAAAAAAAAGCAAGATAGTGCCTACAGCGGGAAGCAGGGTGGGAGGCAATGGTTATATGAACGGTCATTTTAGTTTGGTTTCATGTGTTGGGTGAAAAATTGTAGCTTAGGGCCTTCGATGTCTGTAAGAAGTTGCAGTAGGAAGCCTATTGTTACAGCTTGAAAGAGAGCGAAATGTGTCTTCTAGAAATAGACTGTGTGACATGAACATTTAGAAAAAAGAGGTATTTGAAGGAGGCAACTCATTAACTCACTGCGTGTAGTTCTTTCACTCTTTTACAGCATGATCACATTCTCCTATGCGCTTGAACAGCTTTGGTGCTAGCAAAAGAGGTCACTGTTTAATGTTATGTGATGATGCCTATTCTGCACGGTCGGGGTGCTGTTTCTGGAAAGGCAGGAGGCTTGGAAGACATGAAAGGAAACTAACTCAGCTGAAGCTTGTGTCCTGGAAGCAGGACCCATTTCCTCATTTTGGTCATTTTTAAGATATGTTCTATTACTATGGGTGCGCTTTTTTGGTAACATTTCTCCCTCCCACATGTAGAAACTGGAAGTGAAAGCTTTCAACGATTTTTGCATCTCTTGGGTGACACAATTACTTTGAAAGGCTGGTCAGGCTACAGAGGAGGACTGGACACTAAAAGTAAGAACTAATCTGAAGCAATGAAAGGGGGGTGGAGCTGCATTCTAAATGTTTCCTCTTACTGCGTGCAGTGCTTATTGTATATATCGTGGTTATGAAAACATCCCAAAATGGGCTTCCTCGTATGTGTATTAAATGCTCTGCTTCACCAGAAGTAGAACTCGTTCACCAGGAACGAGTCAGGTTAGCTTAAGTCACTGGTATGGAATGCAGTTATGACAGGTATTGTCAAGGTGAACAGTTTCATTTTAAGTTGGAATGAGATGAACAATAACCTGACATGTTACTTGCCTCATGGTAGAAGGACATTGTGGCTTGAAGACCCATGTGATTTCAGGAGGGTAGGTGAAAGGTGTAACAGCTTTTAAGTGTGAATATGCAGGTTAGTTGCAAAGTTGGTTTGGACTCACATGAAACATGTGGTGTGGACATTTTCTAAAGTGGATCAGACAAAAAAGGGTAACGGAAGAAGATTTGGTAGAAAGATTTGAAATATCTTTTGATTTTCAGAAAACTTGGAGGAGTTACTCCTCCTTAAAATGTTGCCTTCCCTTGCAGATGATACAACAGGAACCTGTTCCATCTATACAGTTTTTCAAGGGCATGAAATTATGTTCCATGTTTCAACCATGCTACCGTATTCTAGAGAGAACAAGCAGCAGGTACATGGTTCTCTCTTTATTTCCCTATTTATTTGTTAAATCACGAACTCCAAAACTTGGTAAGAAATAAAGGGCTTCTTGTCTGTTCATATTTGAGAGATGTAAGCCTTGAGACTTTTTGCACTTTTTTTCCTCAATATCCTACCCGATGCTGAAAATTTCATTCTGTTTATTAGGAATAATGCATCCTATCATCTCCATTAAGGTACGAAAGATACTTGTGAAGATCTAAATTGCTTCAGTGAGAAGCGATTAAGTGTGGTGTTCAGATGACTTGAAGAGCTTCACTGCTGTAATTCTTACCTCAAAGACTTTAGGAAAACTGGAACTTAGCCTTGTGTGTGAATTGTAGGAATATTCACATGCGTAATGCATAACTCCTGCTTGAGTAAGCAAGTAGTTTTGCTTGAAAGAAATTCCCCTTGTGAGCACGTTAAGGTTGGTAACCTAAGAAGTGCTGTCACACTGCTATGGATTAACTAGGCGGGTTCTTGTTCAAATGTGCTGTCATTCATTGCTCAGGCCTTTCTTTGTATTTATGATGAAAAAAATATTTTTTAGGCACATGTGTTTACTATACATCATACATCCATAATGATTTACCTAAATTACTTACAAATGACTTGATTTATTATTTATTATGCATTCTTACATTTATTCTTATTATGCATTCTGACATATGGCAGTTTTCTCATGCTTTTTGCTTGGACTGATGACAAGATCACAGAAGAAAATGGAGGCCAATCACAATTTTTTTCAAAAGAAAACCTCAGCACCAGAGTGTTTGTCCTTTTATTTCAAGCGGTGGATTTGCTTTTTTTGGAATGCTAGAGTTTCCATGCCCAATTCATTAATATTAATTGTGGAAACTATGACTGCTTATCTAAACATATGCAATATCTGTTCTTCTAGAACCTGCCTTGTGTGCACCCTGTCATTGCTAGATTTACTTGCTTATAGTTAAGTAATGGTTTTATACTGTCCTCAGTCATATTGACTGTAATATTTCTGTTTGCAGTTTAGGAATATTGTTCTATTGTTCTGTCACAGAATTGCTAAGATACTTATGTATGTCTTGAAGTCACTGTCTTATCTCTTTTTTTCCTTTTTTGTTTTGCTTTTTTTTTCCAGGTAGAAAGGAAGCGACATATTGGAAATGACATTGTCACTATCATATTTCAGGAAGGTGAAGAGTCTTCTCCAGCATTCAAGCCATCCATGATTCGCTCTCATTTTACACGTATCTTTTCCCTGACATTTTCTAATGATTTTTCTTTTTTTTAAGATCAATATTACTTTTAATTCTGCCCTGAATTCCTCCCTCTATACTGTCTATGGAAGTGGAAATTATTTTACAAAGACAGTTGCATTCTTGCCTTCTTGACCTTCAGCTTCTTAACTAGGAGTTTCCAAGTCTGCAGCATCAAACAGTGTTTGTTAAATTCCTTAGAGGATAAGGTAAAAGTAAGAATGTGAGTTTTAAATACTTTTATTGAAAGCATTTATTTGTATCCTTCACAAATCTAATTCTATACCTTTTCAAAAAATACAACTTTATAAATTCATTTCTCTTGGTTTTATAAATTATTTTGGCATTAAATGTTGGCATTTTACTCAATATTGCCTTTCAACGTTTAGGTGCTGTTTATTTTAAATTTGTATTTTAGATCAGTATTTGTCAAAATTTTCAGACTATTTACCATATATTCTCCAGTTTTTTAACAGCCTATGTTTTCCAGGCTTCTGGTTGAAAACATTTTGTAGACTATATGATTGCAGAAACCAGTGGCCAATACCTTGGAATTACCATGGGGTCACAGTAGTAGTAATCTGTAGTCCCCAATCTGGCATGTGTTGAGATGGAATGTCTGGCATGTGACTAGATGGAATGGAATGAGGAAAAATGAATTAAAAGAAGAAAACTCTAATTTCTGTCTGTACTCTGTTGCTGAGTTTTAAAGCTTTAGACTTCCACACCTAGTTCTCAGACAGATTAAATGTTCCTAGAGCCCACTTGCTAGGGGTGAATGAAAATGAACAAAGTTTGAAAACATAATAAAAATCTTTACATATCAAAGGAACCTAAATACTAAGAAGAATTGTCTACCACATCAATATAACTCTACAATAGAGCATCAGCCTTAGTATAACTTGCACTTTCAGTCATTCTCTCATTTTTCCTATAATTCTGTTGGTGAAATTGTTTCATTGGAATATTTTCTTCAGTGGAAGCTTTGGTACAAGCAAAGTTCAGTATCAGTACTGCTTTATCAACTAAAAGTATTCTTAATCACAAATATATCAAATACAAGTAAGACAAACTTCTATAGCATATCTTATGCTGTGTCTGTGGTAGTAGCTTGGTTTTTAAAACTGTTGATCAAGCAATAACATTTTCATATAGAACCCCTTTTATAAACAGTGAAATCTATATTGTCTAGAATTGTTTATATATTTACATTGACTTGATTAATATATTGTACCTTTATTAAATCTGCAATGTACTGCACGAAAAGAAAACTTTATTAAAATACATGTGAGCTTTATTAGAACTGGTTTAACTTCCTTAACTGTATGGCAGATATTTTTGCTTTAGTGAGATATAATAAGCAGAATGATAGTTACAGGTAGGTGCTGATTGTAACAAATACTTTCACAATGAATAACTGATGGTTTAGAGAAAATGGGAAAACATTTTGGCAATGGGAGAACTTTCTGGCATACAGACAGATCCACCTGTCTGTATGCCAGGAAGCCAAATGTGCTTTAGAAACTGAAGAGCAATATGGACCTCCATGCAGATGTCACTAAACTGGCTATAAGTAGCCAGTTTCTTAACATCAGAAACATTAAATTCTGCAACAAGCATAAGCTAAGGGGGAAACCCAAAACTAGTTTTTAGATGAAATATAAAAACTTATGAAAGATATGCTTGGAACTTTCATACCTGGTGAGATCAATGACATAGTAAACTACGTGGATGGTGACAGTTATTTAATGCATGTGATGCTGTGATAGCCACAGACTACAAGTCCTTACAAATCGCAGTTTGGCTGTAGCTGAGCAAACTAGTTCATTTTTGGGGATTTTAATAGAGTACTCATATAGATGAATGTCACGTACTTAAAACCTGCCAGAATTTTATATATTGCTGTGTTTCTTCAGCATTTCATTAAATCTAACTCCATACAAGAATGATACTTGAGTTTGTGTGTGGGAGTTTTTTTCCCCTCCCTCTTATTTACAGCTAAGGTTTCTTTGGGGTCATGTCTGTAATGCAGTTAAGTAAAGGAATAGTTTTATTTTGCTACATGATCTTGTCAGCTTCCTCTTGCAAATTTGTTTAAATTGATGTTCAAAACACGTTCATGATTCCAAAGTGAAAATACATTCACTTCTTTCTTTTTCTTCTTGCTTTGAGATAAAAACCTGGGCATACATTCCTCATTACCCTTTAAGAAGTGACTGTTGTCCTGATTGTAAACTGATAGTCTGTAGATGGGTTAGCCATGGTAAAATGCTTTTTATATTGCTGTTTATGTGGGGAAGGACATGAGTTGCAGTACATAAGATAAATTTCTCTCTTGCATTAAGTAACTGGCAACTTTTACTAGATCAGTCCATCTTAATTGCTTCATTCTGCCAGTCTTGACACATCTTGCCGTAGTACATATCGCCTAGTATTTTTTTCCTGTATGACAACCTTAAAACATTATATTTCAGCTTGCCTCCATTACATTTCCTCCTGTCATTTGATTGTAGGCCTGAATAGAACTCGTTCCTTCTCTTACTTTTGTGTGTGTGTGAAGACAGTCTTCAAGTGGTCAAAATTTCAGTGAAAAGGGATAGGGGATGCTCTAGGCTTTTGAGGCAAATTTTCCTTGTTTCAAATGCAATACCACTATGAGGTCTGATGCTGAATTTCTGCTTAGAATGCCTTTATATTTTATGTCACTCAAGAAGTCTATTTTTTTAGTCAGTCTTGTTATGGCTTTCCCTGTTACAATTCATTCTGATGTAGTTAAGGAACATTTCACACCTTTTGTAGTTACAAACGATTGCTTTTTTACCTGGACGTAATTAAATAGACATAGGGCATCTATGAAACAGCTGTCACGGAAGCTGTTCCCAAGCTACAGATTCATATGTTGTAAGCTGTTGTTACTTTGAAAGCATCAAATATTTCATGGATGTGGCGAATGCATAGGGAAAGTGGAAATCTATAAGGAGAACATATTTTGTACATGAAGATCTGTTCTTTTACAGTGTTTTTGAATAGGGCTGTATTTTGCTAGTGCCACTAAAACTATTGCTGCATGAGTAGAACTGCAAAGTTCTGTTGTAATTCTATGTCCCTGTGTTAGTTTGTGTAAAAAAAACATAACTTTGCTCTGCTGAGTAATTCCAAGTGAATCTTTTTTGGTTATGCCCTTTGAAATTCTTATGTAAGACACCCAGATAAGTTCCTTTTTTTTTTTCTTCCGTTCTGAATAGTGTCTATAAAAAAGGTAGGGTTTGAATGTGACTTTCAATGTAGATAAAGATCTGTACTTTCAATAGGCTGAAAATATTTTCAGAAGAAAGCGTTCCTCTCTTTGGGCCTCCCCTTCCATCCCCACCTGTGTTTACAAATCACCAGGAGTTCAGGGATTTTGTGTTGGTGAAATGTAAGTCAGTTTTTCTTCTGCTAGAAACACTCTTTAAAAAATTGTGCTAACAAATTAAAATTCATGATGCTTAAAATGTATATGCATTTTCTTGTGTATTCTGCTGATCTGTATCCAATTATTTTTTTCACATCTGTAGCGTAGTTGGGATGTCAGTTCCATCAAACTGTTACAGTCAGATAAAAATAAAAATTCTGGGGCTACTAGACAGAGGCTGACTTTCACGTTTGCAGAACGTGCAGCCATATTTAGCTTTGCATTTTTGTAAAGGGCTTGGGAGATCTGAAAGGATTTTTAATACTGTGCATTATTTAGTAATAGAAAGGGTTAATTTAGTACCTCTGAAAACCTGAAAATAGCATCTCTTCCGAATATATTCTTAAAGGTGCTGAAGGACGCCTGTGCAGCACTTTTTAATTCTGTAATCATTCTGTTTCAATTTTCATTGACCTGTATTTGCCCTTCTAAATCAGCAAGAAAGGAATCTTTCAGAATTGACCATGTTGATTACAATTAAACCTGACAGGAGCTTGATGGCTCATTTTGTCTATTTAAATTGTTTAGTACTTAAGTTGACCAGTAGTTTGTCTTCAATTTTTTTTTAGTTAGGTATGTATTCTGATGCCTTGTGGAATTCTTCTATTACTAATTTTTCTCCTTTAACTGAAGGGAGAGTTATTCTTTAAAAAGGCAAAAAGAAGGCAATTTTAGATTAATAGGGGCACAGCAGGTGTTTTGATACAGAGGCAAACTAGAGTTGGTGGATATTGTTGAAGTTCATTTACATAATGTCTCTTTTCCATAATCATTTAGTAATAAATGGTGAAAAAGCCACCTTGGAGACACCAACATTTTCTCAGAAACGTCAGCGCACTCTAGACATGCTGATCCGCTCTTTATACCAAGACATGATGCCTGACCTACACAAGGGAAATGTAAGTCAGAAGTTTCTGCATCCCTCACATGTGCTAGACAGGACATGTGCTGTCCTGTTCTAACTAGTAGCTTGAATGTTCTGTCACTTTAAAGGACTGTAATCTTAATGAGCACTGAATTGCATATGACTAAGCGAAATGCTGATTGTTGTATAACTTACTTTACAGTTATATGAAAGCTGACAGACAGTCCTTTCTGGACAGGACTCTTCACCAGGTGTGAGGGGAAGCATTAAAATGTCGTACTTGGTGTAAGCTTACCTGCGGCGAGGGAACAGGGAATTTAGATACTATAAATACTGGCATTAGTCTCATCACCATAAAATCTGCATTTGTTCTGTTATGTGTAAATTTAGATGATTCTTACCCCTGGGTATCTATGAGGTAACTTTATTTTGGATAATGAAGACTTAAGGTGATTCTAAACTAACTAAAAATAAATTCAGTACTTCTAAAACTAACAAGGTCCTATTTTTTTGACCAGTATTTATTTCTTTTATCTATATAGATCTGCTTAAACTTTTTATTTATTCATGTCACCTATTCATGTGGTATGCTTGTACAGAACATGACAGTGGTAAACTATGACAAGCTGTAAGGTGAAGCACTGAAGGATTGGAAGAGTTGCAGTTTCTCTTCCCTGAGAAGCTGTGCAGTTAGAAAGAAACATTTTCTGTTTTAGAATATGCTTAATAGAAGATCCTTCAGTGATGTGTTACCAGAGTCCCCAAAATCAACACGGAAAAAAGAGGAAGCTCGACAAGCAGAGTTTGTTCGTCTTGGTCAGGTAGGATCACTTTAGAAGGTATGCAGCTATGTTTAAAAAGGCCGTGTCACTCCTTTTGTTAAACTTTGATTACCGTGCAGTTATATTGGGATGTAATGCAGTTTTCTGTGACCAGAAATAGTTTTGTAGTATTGCATTATTGTAAGTTACATTAAAATAAAACATGAATAGAAGTATTTATCTGTACTGCCTGAGATATACATGTAGAAATACTTATACATTAGTTAAATGAAGGTTGTAAAAATCATACCTTAGGGGGATGCCTGGCAATATATGTAGACAGACTATATATATATATGTTAGCCTTAGTGTTAGGAAGTTTTGCAAATCAAAGGTGAGTTTGTATAATTGACAAGAGGATCCTCTATCTGGCTACTTACAGTAAAGTAAACTGTGTAGATGGTTAGATTCTGTAGTTTGAGGTGGAGGTTTTTCTCTGTTACTACATTTGACTCTTCTGGGTTGCCATTTAGAAAGCAAGCAAACAAGAAAAAACAAAACAAAACCAAAAAAACCCAAAAACCAAAAGCAAAAATACCCCCCAAAACAAAACCAAAAAAAAACCCTAACCAAGAAACAGCCAAGGTATGTTTTGGCTAAGATACCTAATAACCATTTGACATTGTTGAGGATACAGAATTCTGCTTCTTTTTTCATTACTTAAAATGGCATAGAAATTCCAAACTGGAATTACTTTCTAGTCCTAAATTGTCCTTTTAATATAGTCTTTAGTTTGGGTATTGCTGACAAAAACTCAGTTTAAATAAAACATCTGTTTGTATTAGGCATTGAAATTGAAAACCACTGTGAAAGGGGATACCACAGCTAACTTGGCAACCACAAGCTTTTGTAAAAAGGAGGTGAGTGAAACTGTCAGAGAAGTTATGGAACGTGAAACGTTATGTAGTATGGTGTATATTTATTTACTTCTGTAATTAGATGCTGCAGCAGAAAAGAGGAAAGGTACAGTGCCAAACTGATTCTGCAGTCACTATTAGATTAATAAAGGATGAGCGTGGGGGCAGAAGCACTTCCCAAAAGTTAAAGCAAGTGTGGACATTTTTATATCTGAGAAAATTCAATGAAGGTGATATCTTCCATATGCGATCATCTTTTATTTTAATTTCAGCACTTTTGAAACAAGATTCAGTTGTGTTTTCATTTCCTTTTATTTCATTTGGATTTTGTTTGAAGTCATTAGGGAGTGAAATATGCCAGCTGCACTCTTCTGCATGTGTTTTATATACAGAAGCTTCAGAAGTGCTTCTAGAATTTCAGAGATACAACTAATATATAAATTAGGAGAGGAGGGGCAGGCTCTTTGAGGTAAGTACAGAGAACACAGGATGGAAGAACAATTTGGCAGAAAGGCAGAAACTGTACCATGTGCTAGTCACTAAACATCACAAACTGAACCATAAAATATAAGCAAACTGCGTATGTGTAGTGGTACATACATTTTAAATATATAGGTTTGGGATTTTTAAATGAAAAAAATTATTGCGTGATGATTGTGCTGAGTTTCAGCTGCATGTGTTTTAATACTAGCGTTTCAGGTATGTGTCTTACTAGTCTCCAAACCAGAACTGATGCAGGAAATCCTCTGCCAGAAATTATTTCAGTTTTGATATTTCTAATTCCAGCAATATACTGTTTGGAAATGTATCCTGCCAAAAGCATTTACATGTTATTGCCATTGTCCATCACATTCTGTGTCTGTATGATCTGTATTTTTTAGTGTACTTAATATGTATCCCTTATGTTACTTCATAGCCTTGGGAATCTCAGTCTTTCTGCAGTAATTTTCCTCATGAGGTTGTCTGTGCAGATTCTTGGGGCCAGTCCTTGCTGGTTTCTACAGATGCTGGCATCTTGTTAATAGATGGTTAGTAAATGATCTAGTGTTTTTGTGTCAATTTTTATGTATCTGACCATTTTCTTGAAAATGTGTGTTCATAAACTCTGTTCAGGTGTTAGTAAGTCTTTATGTAGGGGGATAGTTACTATTCCAAGTTAGATCTATTACATTTATGTAACCTAGTTGCAAAAATTCATTCTGCAGTAGAATCAAGCCATACTGGCGAGCTAGTGTTAATGCAGATTTCTGAATGTGTTCTTATTTCAGATGTTGTTTTCTGACCATCTGAAAAGCTGTGTAGGAGGTCGCATTCAAGAGGTGTTCAAGAGGTGTCTAAATGGCTTGTCTGGTTTTCTTAGCCCTTGATAATAGTGAGCATGAAGCCAAGGGCTTATGTGACAGTGATATCCTACTTCTTCCCTTAGCATTGATATTGCTTCTCTGACTCCTTATAATCCTCTGTGTGCTACGTAAGGCCAGTGGGACTGAGGGAATGAAGTTAGTGCTTGGTCATAATTCTCAAACTTGCCAAAGGAACATCACTTTTAGATTTCAGTCACTTTATCTGATTCATGACAATAATAAAACTCTCCTGTGAGGAAGTATTTATTGGCTGTGATGCTGTGGCACGTGTCGGCACTTTGTGCCGTTCTTTTTGGTTTTTTTTCTCTTCATTTTTGTAAGGAAAAAAACCCAAGACTTCAATTAGAAGAAAGAAATGGTTCAAAACCAGCACCTAGTAAGTTTTAGTAGGGTTTTCAGTACATGTGTGTTTCTTTTTTAGATGGTCAACCGTCAGTGCAAGTATTTGATAAAACTCTCCAAATAAAGCAGATGAATGTGTTGGAAGCTCTGGATCTTTTGATTGCCCGAACAGACAAAGGTAGGAGAGGTCCCCGTTCTTGGATTCTTGTCTGACTCTGGGTATGGCTGGATATGTATGTCTCATGACAATTTTGTCTCATGCAGAAGGCTTAAATGTGCACTTTTTCAGTGAGGTAGTTTTTACCCAATAAAAGAGTAGTCTGTGATTGGGTTTCATAAAGGGAACATATATAAACCAAGATCAGGATCTTTATGTATAACTCAGGAAAGCATTACAGATATGGCTGGATTATTATTTTTTACCCTGTTATGTCTGTTTCCTCAGTATTTGCTGAAGCTCTGCTTACCCAAGCTTTGGGTAAAACATGGCTCCTTCTGTCTCACTGGGAATTGCCCAATTTGGTTGCATCTGGTGAAATTCACCCTGAGATCTTACAGAACTAGCTCAAACTACGTGAGAGCCATTTGCAGTTCTCTCCAGACACCCGGAGAATGGGTGACGTTTCTGAGGATCGGGCAAGTGTACTTCTGTCAAAACTCAGTCTGTGCAATTTCTGGAGAAAACCCTTCTGTATCCTGAAGGGTTCAAACTCTGTTGAGGATCCAGTTATCAGTTGCTCACCTGAATGGTTCCAGCTCTTAACGTTAACCCTTTTACTCTTGCCCTGTAGTTTATATCTATTGTATTTTAGTTATTTTGCAAGATTTTATGTATTTGCAAAATACTGTGCATTTCACTCTTTGGAACCTCTCAGATCATTCTTTGGTGCAGCACCACCTAATGGGAAACTTGGCTGCTCTACTGAAGGGGTTGATTACAATTGTAAATCCTAGAGAGTTTGTAAGTCTTCTGTCTCCAGAGAGGTATTATGCTTTGTTTACTTTTGCTCTGCTTGTTAGGTGCTGCTTCTCATTGGAAGTATTAATTTCAAACTACCATGTTCTTTTTTTAACTTTTTTCCTGGTTCTCTCCATACGGCAGGGAAAGACTCTCGTATCCTTGTCTTCAGACTCAGTGCTGTCCAAAAAGATATAGAGACTAAAAAAATCATAAGAAGCAAATACGACTGCAGAGAAAATAAACTGGAGAGAACAAAAGGTGATATTGTTATCCTTACCCTGAATTAGAAACATCCACTGTGCTTTGATGCTGGTAGCTGCCAGGGGCTTGTTAGCTCTTTTTAGGCAGGTGTAGGGGTTTACTTTTAGGTTTTTTCTCTGGACAAGTCAATTCAAACTTTGCTAAGCTTATATTTGAAAATTACTCTAGTACAGTCCAGCATGACGTTTTTGAATGTTGTAAAAAAAACCATGTTACTTGGAAATTGCTAATGATGAGAAGCTTTAGGGAAAAATAAGATTTCGGGGTTGGGAAATGTGCGAGGAATTTTGTGGGGATGTTGGACTGCAATAAAGCACGCTTTAAGCTGGGCTGGCGCGCTGGCAGATCCCCTGTTTAAACAGTAGTGCTTAGATTAGTCTGGATGTTGCCCATTATTTTTGTAGAAATAAATGTTTCCTGGTCTTCAGAAGTAAGCTGCTTTGAAAAGCTGGAAGGTGCAGTATAGTGACAATCCGTGTGCTTCGGATTCAAAGTAGATTCCAGAAGGGTGATAGGCTTTTGTCTTTTCCTAGAAGTCGATGTAATCCTATTGAGGAGTTTTTAATTCTGTGTTGCCAAGTCATCCGTCAGAGCCCTGTTGTACTAATCATCATACGAATACAAAACAAAAAATCATACCCTATCCCAACCACTTAGAGTCTAGAACATTATTTCCTCAGGCTGCCATTTGTATGCCATTAATACTCACCATGGAAGCGAACTGAGGATTGTTGCAGCTATTCGGAACAAACTACTTCTCGTCACAAAGAAATATAATTCAGACGACACTTCAGTCAGCACCTCTCTGCTGTCGTCTCCTGAATCTCCAGTAGAGGAGTTCCAGTACATCCGGGTATGTGTAATCCAGTTACCGATTATCTGAACACACTGAGCAGCACTTGGCTGCTGTGGGGGGTTCAGGCAAGGCAGAGTGTGCATTATCATCTTCCTGAACCTACAAATCCAAGTTAGAAGCCATAGGGTGGAAATTGGACGCATATATGCTAAATAAAACTTGCAGATGTTTTTAAGAATTGTTTCTGCTTGTTCTTTGTTATGCTTCTGTGCTCAGAAAACATCCCTTTAAAATCATGGAGGACCTGCAGCACCCACAGTAGGAACTTGAAAAAGAGTGTAATTCTATTGTTTACATTATAGGAAATATGCCTTTCTGACCCTCCAGTGGTTATGACACTGGTGGATGGACCTACTGGAGACAGTGACAATATGATCTGTGTAGCATATCGGCATCAGTTTGATTTAATCAATGAGAGTACAGGGGAGTCCTACAGATTGCATCATGTTGAAACAAATAGGGTAAGTTTTCATCAGTTGAAACTTTTTTTGCAGACCCTCGCTGAGCATAATTTGTTGCAGACTCAGTGCATGCTGTGCTGATCTCCTAGGAGTGTAAGGAGCTCATGTGTGCTAGTTTTTGCTTTAGGACACTCTGAGGTATTTATTCCTTTTGGGATACATGATGATAATTCCCAAGAGAGGTAGTTATAAGATCTGACATTGGGAAAAAGCCTGTGTTGTTGTAATGTTGTTGTTGTCAAAAGTTAATTTTTCTTTCTTTCTGAGCCAGTAGTTAGCTGTGGTATCAGTATTTTATTGTTTATAAAATTGCATAGATAGTGGTTGACCACCAGTATCTTGTTCAGATTTGCCTATTTGCATGTAGCTAAAATGTTTACATATTGTTTATCATTCTATTTAAGAAACTGCTGCCCAGTCAACTAATAACCGAATATTTATCTGTCTAGGACATAGGGAGAGGATTTAGGTAATGTCTTGGTTTTCAGAAAAAAATTCCAG
This sequence comes from Nesospiza acunhae, assembly GCA_013398715.1. Lineage (NCBI taxonomy): Eukaryota > Metazoa > Chordata > Aves > Passeriformes > Thraupidae > Nesospiza > Nesospiza acunhae. The sequence goes on along the minus strand of VZSU01000726.1, from coordinate 422,354 downwards.
TATAGTTTCTAAATAAAGGTGTGGACATGTAGCTTTAGACCCAATTAAAAAAAAAAAAAAGGACGATTTTGCACAGGTAATCTGTTGTTGTTAATGAGATAAGGGACTACTTTTTTCATTTGATGGTTCTTGATAAGTTGTTTTCTTTTTAAATCGTCTCTGTTTTTATTCGGATCTGGTGATGAAGAGGTGCCCCTGGCATGGCTGATGAAGTGTAAACTTCTCCACAGCACTGGGAATCAATCTTAATCTGGATGAGGAGGAACTAGAAGTAAAGAATGGGGATGGAGAAGTACATCACCATCCACCACTCCCATTTCTTTTCCACACCGGAATCCTTATTTCCTTTAGGAAGACAAATAAAGCAGACAGTTAATATGAGCTGAGCTAGTGATTTTTATGATGTTGAAATGGGTTGCCTGCTTATTTCTCTGGACAACAGGGCAGCAATGGCTTTCAGTCACTAAAAAGATGGGTCAAAATGCATTCGGTATGGATGCGTAAACTTTCAGGTTTTCTTAACAGTTCTTGACTTGCACAGTAATCCTAAGTGAAGGAAAGTCAAAGAACTGCTGTTCATGGAATCAGTCTCTCAGCCTTCTCCCTGTCCAAGCAGTACATATGGTTTGGGAAGCATTTGTCTAATGTAACCTTATGCATTTCACTAATAAGATCTCATTTCCTGAACAGATATCCTACTTTATGTAACTGTTTTGGTTTGTTTTTAATCTAAATGTAAAAGACAAAACCAAAGTTTAATTAAGAGAATTTATGTAGCCTAATCTATGTAAAAAATACTGTGATTTAATCAGTGTTGCTTTTCAGTTTGTAAATTCAGACTGTTCGGTAATCCGTAGGTACGTCCCTGTTGACCTCTGTAAATGTTTGTGGTTTGTTTTTAATCTAAATGTAAAAGACAAAACCAAAGTTTAATTAAGAGAATTTATGTAGCCTAATCTATGTAAAAAATGCTGTGATTTAATCAGCGTTGCTTTTCAATTTGTAAATTCAGACTGTTCGGTTATCCATAGGTACGTCCCTGTTGACCTCTGTAAATGTTAGTGGTTTTGAATTGTATCTGATCTCTTTGCTAGTCATGATGTGCATTTGAAGATCACTTTTTGAAAAGAATTGTTATCTTTAATGTACCATGTTGATTCACAGCTTTCTGAAATCATCCTATTTCCCAAAATTTATATTGCTAAGTTATGGTTTTATTGCTTTACAGTGTGGTATGGTTATGAGTGTTCGGTACTGTACCAGAACCAAATACAAAGGAAACTAATTTTCATCTTGAGAACATCCTAAAAATTACATCACAAAAGAAGCTATTTTTATAAATTTCTTTCTTTCTTTCTTTGTTATTTTTTTCCCTTTTACCTGTAGTTGTGCACTTCCCCAACTGATTGTATTCCTTGTTAGTCACAACGCAGTTGTAATAACCACAGTATCCTCTGCCTGTTTGTTAATCTTTTCCATTATCCTTGCAGGTTAATTTTGTTGCAGCTATTGATGTATATGAAGATGGTGAAGCTGGTCTACTGTTGTGCTATAACTGTAAGTGTTTAGGGAGGGCCAGAAATGGTAATGGCTCAATCTACATATGTAGATGTTCTTTCATTGGAGTCTAGGTCTGTATCTGAAAATAAATTTTAGTGTTTCATTGAAAGTTTGTCGAAATACATTCTTTGGAACTTAAATGCATATCGGAGAAATTACAAATGCAAGTATTTTAGTCATACTAGCTGTTTTATACATGTGCAAGTTATATAATCAATGAAATCTTGGTGTCTCTAATAACCCATGTGCATAACAGTCTTCAAAGAATGTAAATTACATGAACATATGGCTATTTGAAGAGAGATACCATTCTGCAGACACTGCTTTCTGAAGTTTTCTTGCCTGTTTCTGTATCTTTAGACAAATTAGGGACCTGGTAACTATTGAAACAGTAATACTTTGTGAAATACGACAACTTATTAAAACATAGGTCTTTTATTTTGATCTTTCCAGTGTGTTCACGGAGAAAGCAACTTTTGCTTAGCTGTTTGGCTAAGAGGGGTTTTTACGTGAATGTTTGATTGTGTGCATAATGTCCACCCTTCTGCAAAATCTCCCTATAAAATGGGTGGTGGTTGGTTGCAGTGTAAAGTGATGGATACTTCTTGTTTCTATTTTGCTGCAGATGTTTGTCAGTACAGAAAGGTATATCCTTTCAGTGGACATTCTCCACTTGTCCAGCCATCAGCTTATGACTTCCACTTCAGCTGGAATCAAGTTCCTTATGCTGTTGGTAAGAAAATACCTCTTTTTAGTAGATTATTTTTTCTACTATTTTTGCCTGCACTTGGCTCTGGTGGAATTACAGTGTTCTGGGAATAAGCATGTTACATTCATGATGCCACTTGACTTAAGTTTCTGATAATTTTGAAAAGTGGAGCCTTGGTAGCAAGTTCATCCTTTGTTGAACTTTTTTCCCCTTTCTTTTTTGTGTTTCTCATTTTCCGTTCCCTCTATATTCTGCCAGGCATGAAGAGTGAAATTTTCTTCAGTATGTTAGACAACACTTTTCATAAGAAAGGAACATGCCAGAAGAGGTCAAGAACAGTTTTCGTGGAGCATCCAAGAAACTTTTGCTTTAACCATTTTTCCTTGCCAAATAACTTCTATTTCATTGCAGTCTGTGCTTTCCCTTATGTTCTTGCCTTCACTACTGATTCCATTGAGATCCGGTTAGTGGTGAATGGGAACTTAGTCCACACAGCAGTTGTGCCTGAGCTTCAACTTGTAGCATCAAGGGTAAGACAGAAAAATCATGTTTGACTATTTCTATGATGTGTTAGGATCTAATTAACATAAAAAGTTGCTGCCGCTAACAACGTAACAAACAAAACCTAAATACATGCTTACTTTATCTGCAATAATTGTTCATCTGTCTGCTCCTAGTTTATATCAAGTTCAAAGAGAATCAGAGGATGACTAAGAAAGTCTAACTGTTCTAATGATTGGTTATTTGTCATTTCAGTCGGATATTTATTTTAAAGCTACTGCTGCAGTAAGTGGATCATCTGACGGCAGCTCTAAGGAAATGAGTTCAAAGAGTTCTCCTCAAACACCGACAGCTTACGAAAAGCCAGAATTACCTCTTCCTTCTCTAGAAGGTAATGTGATCTCTAATCATTCCAACAGTTATCAGATCTTGGTGCTGCTGGTCTTAAGTAAAGATGGTAAAAAAACGTGAGTTCCTAGCTGAAAGTGTGGAGGATAAGAGATTTTCTATTTTCCACACATATAAAGCACTTGGCTGAGCTTTTGCACTGTAGTATCCTTTCTGAATACATGGTAGCACTGTTCTGAAGAAATAAATTCTGTAGGAAGGGAAGAATTAAACCTCAATATCTTGATGACTCTTTCACAATGTGATCACAAGTCATAATGCAAAAAGGGGCATAAAATTGTGAGACAGCTTGACATTTCACATACGCTATTCCTTTCGTTAAAGAAAAGCAGAATAACCACTGAATGGCTGAAGCTCTTTTGCAAAACAAAAGTAAGAAGACTTGAAAAGCTTTGCACAGACAATTTAGTGTAACATGATGTATGAGCGGTCAGTCTACAGTGTAACAATAAAGGAGAAACAAGGGAACATCAGCTAAATAATGCAAGATGTGTGTACACTTCTCTTTCTTAAATCTGCTGCTTTACTGTTAGCAGATAGGAAAAGAAGGTAATCACGAATTTTTTATTTGATGATAAGTTTGGGACTTTGTTTTTCGTCTAGGAATTAAGAAAACATGGTATTTTGTGTTACCTAAGAGGAGTTGCCATAATTTAAATCACTTGGGATCCAGGCTCCAATGTGTTTGCAGCACTTTAAAACACATGGGAAATACTGCACAGAGTGCAGTGTAATAGTCAGAGTACCAGACACAGGTCATATAAATTCACTTCCTGGTTCCCCTCCTGAGTCATCGTGTTGCCAAGAGTCAATCTTCTTTTTGTCTCTAAGTCAAATTGCTTGTATTTCTTCCTTCTCCTAGCTTATTTGTTTTGAAAGATCTCTAGAGCAATAAAGACTTTTGTCACTTCAGTGCTCAGCTCAACAAGTATAGCTTGTCTTTATAACTTTTCATTTGGAATCGTTAAGAACTGATTCTGTTGTGCAAGTGTAATGTTCTTTTTTCTTTGTGTTGCAAGTGTAATATTCTTTTTTCTTTGTGTTTCAGGTGAAGTTCCATGCAAAAATCTGTACAAAATACCTCTGAGCAATCTGGTTGGGCGAAGCATTGAACGACCTCTGAAGTCACCTTTGGCTCCCAAGGTCATCACTGCTACACCATCGAGTGGCATTACCTCTCTTCCAGTTATGCACTCACTACCGTTATCTCGTATGGAAATTAAAGAAATTGCAAGCAGAACACGTAAAGAATTGCTGGGTAAACTCTCCTCATTCCTCAGTGTTACATATCAGTTGCCAAACATATACTTTCTAATCTTTGCACCATCACAGGTAGGTTTGTAACATGCAGGTAGTATTCATAAATTATTAAAATAAAAAAAGGAAACAGTGAGGAAGCATTATTTGCAAATAGTATAGCCATTGTTGGGTTGTGTATAAGATGGCCATATTCCAAGTTAGGTAGAAATTGTTAGTAATGGAAACCAGCAACAGATACCTTAACCTTTTCATGAGTACTTTGTTTTATGTTGAAAGTATTAAGTCTCTTATTCCTTTATTGAGGTCTCTTGGATGAGCCTATACCCAAGACAGAAAGTGCACAGAAGCTGAAAAAGGTTTCTCGAAGACAGTCAGACCCTAAGCAGGGAGCTGTAAGATCAACTAGTAGTGACAGGTAAATATACTTTAGAAAAGAGCCTAAGTTAGGCTGTAAATATTTTCAGAATTGATTGCTCATGCTTATCTCAGTTGGCATGAGGCTGACTGAAACCTTTATATATCCATGTGCATTTCATGCTAATGTGTTTGTTAGAGTATCTGAATACCATAAGTACTGAAGCAGTTACACTGTTTGCTAAAGACATGTTAATAATAATGATAATATTGCAAGACAAGACTAAATGGCATTTTGTGGGACCTGCTGCAGCTGAACCTGTTATAAAGATTTGGACTACTGCAGCTGCACTGTGCAAACTCTCTTGTTTTCTTTGTATGCTCTTGTGTTGCTATTTTCAGAATACATTTTGTGAAAAAGTACCGCAGCATTTGTCTGTTTGGCACTCTCCCAAATTTGCCCTGAACCAGGACACCCCCAGTGCCATTCTCTTGTTTTCATTGTTTGCATAACCTATGTTTGCCTAGAGTACTGGCAAGAATACAGAGTAGTGGCAAGATACAGGAGACTGACGGTAACAAAACAAAAAATCTCTCGCAGTGTAAAATTATGTTTGATATATTTCCCTACTTGGAAATTACTTGGGTGAGGGGCTTCATTAATACTGCCTTTTGATTATTTTTAGTAGAGTAAAACAGGAGGAAACTTAGTTGTAATGGTCTGTCTGTCTTTAGGATAACTTGATTGGATCTAGAAGTAGCCATTGTTCCTTCCTGCCCTGACCTCTGTATTTTTTTTAGTAACTTTTGTCTTCCTCTTTGCAGGATAATCTCAAGCTCATTTGAAGGCTATTCTGAAAGACGTCATCTTTCCACTAGCTCAGATCCCGACACTTCAGCAAACAGGGAGGAGAACTCACCATCTAGCTATCCATTTCAGCTGATTTCTTTATATGATGAAGACATCATTGACTTAAAATGAAGACTCTTTTAAAACCTTTCTTCCTTACTTCACATTTTCTTACAGCTCTGTAAGCTCTATGGCAATGTCACAAACACTGCTTCTGGTAGTAAAATGTGGCTGCAAGTACTGGTGATAAATCCTTATGGAATCCATGTTCTGGTTAGCACAGCCTGATTTGGCAATGCTTATATCTTTGACATAGGTATATTCTCTCAGTTAATGAAGCATTACTTTTCATGGCATTTTAACAGTAGGTAATCAGTGGGAGATTTAGGCTGAAACTGAAGTAAACAAAAAGTATTACTTGTTCTAAGCTTCTTATAATTTGACTTACCTAAATGACATGCAGCAAAGTTAATTGCTGTTATTACTATCATGAGTTGTTTTACAACAGTGTATGTCATGTTGGAAGAGGAATTTTATAACACAGATCACTACTTTTGGTTTTTCAGTCTTTGAAAAACAAAACAGCAACAACTAAAAAAAGACTTGCAGGCAAGGTCATTTCAAACACTGGAGTCAGTCCCAAAATTGATGCATCTGTGGTATGTTCACTGAAGAATCAGGTGAGATATGAAGATGGTGTGTTCTTGGCTCATTGTTTAGAGAAACTTGAAAACTCTTTTGGCATAAAAAAATCCCTGAACAGAGAACCTTTCTATAGGACACAAACTTGCAGAATATTTCTCGAAAATTGGAAACTAAAAAAAAAAAAAAAACTAAAAACCCCACAAACAAACAAAAAATGCGGAAACAAAAACTTCGGTCCATCTACTGGAAAACTCTTATTGTAGTGCATCTGCAGATTTTTCCATTACAGGCAGAAGAGCCAACCCAAATTGTCTTTGGCTACAAAAAGATTCTTATGCAGACATCATCATTAGCTGTTGTCTGTGCTTGCACCAACAGTGTAAGTAATTATTTTAGATAGTTGTATTTTTCTAACTGGATGCAGATGGGAATTTCAGTGCTAATAAGGTAGTCTTCTGTGATGAAACAGTGATCTTGTCTCTTACTGTATTAAAGGGGTTTATATTTAAAGTTCGATTTTTAATTTTTTTAAACCCCTTCCTCTAGAACACCTTTGCAAGGATTTTGTTTAGTTGGGGTTTTTTTTTCATGAAAGCCTTTCAATAGATGATGTTTTTAGCTTTATTAGCAAGTGTTTCTTGTTCTGAATATAGAAATACTTCTCTATCCTTGATTTTTATTTAATAATGCCACCTGTATGTCATGATTTCACTTCTGTTCAAGCATGATGATCTGGAGATGCGTGCCTTTTGCTGCCATCTGTCTGAATGTAAAACTGGTGATTGCAAAGTGATTTTTCTCTCAGATAATTATATAATATGATTGAATTACTTCACTTAAGAAAATGTGCAAGGTCTTACTTGGAAGTGTAATTTCTTACTCTCAACTGGGGTGGCTAATCCACAGAAGAAGCAATATTTCCAATAATAGTTAGTCTTGGAGATGAAGGCTATTATTACTTTAGTGGGTTTTGAACTCATAGATGTGTGGGGTGAACCTCTATAAGCATCTAAAAGGAAGTACCAGATTGAAGTATTTGCAAAAACTTGTAATTATTCTTTGAGAATGTTGTTTCGAGACATTGTGTTACTTTACCCTATCCTTATTTATTTGGACAGTTAAGGTTTAAAGAAAATCTGAAAGTACCACATGGTACTCATTTTCCTGGAAGTTGTAAACACTTCTGAATCCACTTTTGGGGTCACTGCTGGCACTTACATATTTTTAAAAAGGAAAAGAACCAGCTTTTTCCAAGAACAGCTCTCTCAATGTAGTATTTGATTTCTGGTTTGTGGCTATTTTTGAAGACTGTACCAGTGTGTTTCAAAACTGGGGCTTTAGTTAAAATTTTAACTGGAAACTTTGCTTTACCCTGTTAGGATACTGGATTTTAAATATATTCCAGATGTTCACCTGTGCCATCACAGCATGATTTAAAATTATTAACCATTGTTTGATAGCAGTTGAAGCAATATATGGAGATTTTTAAACTTGTTTTGAAGAACCTGTGCAAACACATCCTTAGGTATAGCCTTAGAGATGGAGCACTAGGGAGAACAAGAAGAATGAGAAGAGCATGACAGAAAGCTTGACTACTGGCTATGATGGTAGTCAGAATGCATATAGACACACCATTTGCATTATATCCTAAGCATGATTATAGAAGAAAGGGCTAAAAAGCAAGAGTTCTATTCTTGAACCAAAAGTGCAGTAGTGGCTGTAAAATATTACCATTAATTAAGAGAATGTTGCGGGGTGGGAATGTGTGTGTGTGTGAGAGGGAGAAAATGACCCTTTGAAGGTTTGCCTGTAATTACAGCATTGATGACATCTAGCAAATTAACTACAAGGAGTACAGATACCGGATTACTGAAGCACAAAACTAGATCATACTGGCTTCATGGTACACACCTGGAACAGTATTTGAAGACGGAAGCCCAGCAGCAACTGCATCCCTGCCCACCTCCCACCTGCTTTTATGCTATAGCTTGACTTAATGGGTCTGGTACAAGCTGCTAAGCGAGTCACACTATGAACTATCAGACCTTAACAGATCATTGCTCATGTAGGACAGGAAGGAGCTGAATTCTGGGAAAAAAAAAAAAGTCTTAATGTATCCAGTAAGTGCCTTGTTAAGTTTTTGCTTTTGTACTTAGAGTGTCATAGAGGGCTAATATCTAATGTGGCAAAAGAAGTAGAGAGCGATACAACATTTTGTTTGGGTTATATGACACCGAGAGTTGGTAGCTGAGGCTTTAGAGCCATGTATATGTAGTTTACTACCTACTTATTGTAGGAGAGCAGCTCAGAACATAGGTAGAAGGCAGAGAACATAGAAATAATATTCCAATTTTATTTGACACAAGGCACAGGAACCAAATTCTGTGAAGATCTTTGTCACATTTATTGTATCAAAAAAACAATTACCAACACAATCATGTGAAATTGCTGGTGTACACAACCTTGTACAAGGATGTGGCTTCTTTGAGTTTTTAGTAGTCTGAACAGACAACTATGATTTCTGTGTCTCTTCAAGTGAGGAGAACTAGCTTCTAGCCATTGTTTCTCTCAAAACATCATCCTTAATATTTAGACTGCTAATTAAAATCTAGAGGCAGTTGGTGGGATTGATACCAAAGCTCTTGTGCATCATTTATAAAGGGCAAAGTTCTTATGCACCTGCAGAACCTCTCCTTAAGACTGGTGTAAGATGACAAGGCTTGTTGAAAGGCTCCTGGGATGGCTATGGTGTCATTCACTGCAGTGTTGGAGCCATGTTGTTTGCCCTCTGTTTTTCCAGCATGTGCATGCATATACTCTCTAAGACCTAAAAAGTAGTCTTGGGCACAAACTTTAGCCATGTCCACTGTAAACATAGCCCTTTCTCCTTTCACATTGGGTGTTAAAGCTGCCTGTAGGCTGCATTCTTGATGCTGGCTGACCATCTCATGGTTAGGAGAAAAGATAATCTTTGACTCTACTATGTAAGATGCGTGTTGTTCTGATAGGAAAACTGAAAAACGTTGCTAAAGATGGATAGAAGGAAGGAATTGTTTCTGTGAAGGAAGAATTGTTACCAGATTGAACACTTGCTATCAGGCTAAGTTCAGGCCCATTCTGGACCCTTGGCTAAGTTTCTGCAAGAAATACTTTCTGTCCCTATGTGCTGGATTTGTAGGCAGCAGCAGGGCTCTAAACTCCTGGCTAAATGGTGTTGGTCACTGCTTCATCCCTGTGCCTTAGTCTGACTAAATTACAGGAATGTCATTTACATTGGTGCAAGCAGTAGATTGTACGGGTAGTTAATTTAGAATGTACTTGTGTGTTCTCACCAGCATGGTTAATGATGCAGGGAATCACAACATAGTTGAGGGTAGAAAGGACCACTGTGTTATCATCTAGTCCAGTACACACACACCTGTGCACCACCATTCAAAAATCTGTTCAAAATGGATATGCAAGGTTTTGGGCTACTTGTCATCCTTGTCCTGCATTTGAATTGCAGCATGCACATAGACCATCACCATAACTTGGAAGTGTGACTAGGACTTAAGAACCCCCAGACACATGAGCTAAGTTAATTCACACATACACACACACACAATATGGAGCCCTTAAGGCTTTGATGAGCTATTCGTAAGGTCCCTAAAGCCCAGATTGGGTTTTAGAAATCAGTACAAAGAGTAATTTTTGTCCAGTTCTTTATTCTAGTGGCAATGCAGTACACATAAATATTTTATATGTGTTTGAAAGTAACAAAAACTTCCTTGTAATATGAAACAAAAACCCACGTGAAATTTGGAAGGGCTGTGGCTATTCATGGTAGCAAGAGAACTGCTCTCTAGGTTCAGTGAATGCACGCATACATTCGGTTTCCTGGTTTGCAAAGTAAGGCCTGTTCTAGTTATAGTCCTTTACTAGTTTGGGGGTGCGGCGGGGATTCTTCTTTGTTTTGGTTTGTGTGGTTTCTGGAGGCTGGTGGTGTGGGCAGATTTTTTGTTGCTTTGTTGGTTGGGATTTTTTTTTGGGTTTTGGAGGGGGGGGGTTTGGTTGGCTGGGTTGGGTTTTTTTTGTTTGTTGGGTTTTGGTTTGGTTTCTTGGGTTTTTTTTTGGTTGGTGTGCCATTGTTTTTCAATGCATAACATACATGCAAGTATGCACCTGGAATGAACAGCAGGTTTTTTCTCTGCCTTCGTGCGATTATTTCTACAAATGTGCATGTATTTGTACTTGATAGATTCAGATTGAATTTTTTTAGTACTTGACAGTCAACTGAATAAATACTTAAACAGTTCTTAAGAGGGCAGGGAATGGGTAACGTTATTGCCTAACTAGTTACATATGGTTAAGGTTGCTACTCCTGACATACATATTCTGCTGTTCTAAGTATATTTGATCAGTAACGGCTAGCTTGAACATGTTTTTCCAAAGGTGTGGGTCTGTAATTCTCCTTGCAGATCCAGTGGCTTTTCCAGAGCTGTTGGCTTAGTCTGCATTTGAAATATATAACCCTTTTAATTTGGATTTGGTTTTCAATATATATACATTTATAGGTGTATATATATTTGTAATTTCTACTGTAAATTTTCAGGGATTAAAAATCCCTGAGTTATATATATAGGAATTTCAAGTAACGGGATCATTAAAGGCAGGGGAAGAGAAAAATCCCATCAGCAAGTGATAAGGTATTTCAGAATAATTTGTTGCCGTCTGTGTGTGAAAATGGGTATCACGCTATTTTCATTCTTAACAATTCGATGTCATGGTTCATATGCACAGTGCTTGCTTATTCTGTTAAAGCACTGTTTTCTCTGATAGGCTTAATCTGTTTTTGTGAAGGACTAAATTATACCCTGGGAACCTAGTATTAACAATATGGGAAGGCTCAAGAGATTATGCAGCAAACATCTGTACTTGCATGCATGTTAGAAAGTATTTTTACTCTTATTACTTGAGCACAGCAACTTCACCAGCCTGTATACTGCTTAGCTGCTTCACTTCATTGCTGACCTGTAACTGACTGACTCCTCTTTGCTACTGGAAATTGTGGTTCTAGCATCTGACTTGAAGAGAAAATGGAGATAATTTTCTGCATATTTACCTGGTTGAATGGAAAATGTTATGCAAAGATTTATGCAGAGCATTATCAATCTAGAATGTCAGTTTAATTGTCTTTGAATGGTAGCAGACTGCTTCGTAATTTAATAATGGCATACTGTTAAGACTGTTGCTACATTTGTGATCGAAAACTCTTTACCACTGGTCTTAAATGCTGATGTATTACCATTTTTTTAATGTCATATGATAGCATGTATGGTTTGTATTTTAGATATGTCATCCAAATAGAGACAGTCCTATCACATCTGAAAGTGTTTTAAGTGCTATTTATCACCTTTGTGAAGAAGAAACATGATTTATTTCTTCATCTATAATAAACAATGAATTTGACCCCACCTGTTTCACACACACACAGGACTAATGACTTTCAAATTTGCTAAGTAAAAAGACAAGAAATCAAAAAGACAGGATGTAGCACAGAGGACTGCTTTTCCCATTTGTGTTTTCTGAAGTGCTGTATCATACCTATGAGATTGCTGTTTGTGTCTTAACCTTTACCCGTCTCTGATAAAAGCCATAAGCTAGGTTTGGTTTATGTTTCCAGCCATCTTTTAGACTTTTGGAGACCTGTTTCAGTTGGGGATCTTTACTCTGTAAACTAACACTACAAAATAGTTTTTCTCCCTTTCTGGCCAATTGTGTATTCTCACTGTCTCCAAGACCTTGCAATTCCTTTTGAAAAATCATCTTTCCCAAAGTAGCAAAGACATTCTCTTAAGAGCTACAACCCTTTTTGTGATTTAAATGCATTCCTACCTGCCTTGACAACAATAAGAAAAAGGCCTTAAGTCCATGAAAGCCAAGAATTCATCCTCATTTGGGATTAAGACTTAATTCTGTGGTCAGAATTAACAGAAATGACAGCCACACAAACATCAAGTACTGCAGTCTGAAACTAACGTCAGCTAGGCTATGTTGTGCACTTCTTCACTGTAACATGCAGCCTAAGGAACAGGTAGAGTTAAGCAAGGAAATTTTATTTATTTATAAAATTAGATTTTATTTTACATCTCAGGAAAAAAAAAATATATACCGGCTCCAATGCAATTAATATTCTCACATGGCCATTACAGTCAGTACACCAGGTCAAAAGAACACAGGAACTAAAGAAATAAGTGTAATTTGCTTACTATAAAATCCCGAAATTCTTTGGGTTCCTAAGAAAGCCATAACCCAGTTCGTTAACACACAAGCAGCACTCGATATGCCTCTCACTTTAAGTAGGATGGAGCTGGAACCAGACAAAGGCAATACCTGCAATTAAAAAGTGAAGAGAATAAATGCAAGTTAAGTAGGAAGAAGTAAATTATGTCCAAATTAGTCAAGTAAGGGGGATGCAGTTTTCACGTTAGATTTGTTCATGGTTCCACCAACACCGTACCTCTGCCAGAATGACAGAGAATACGTGACTGTAAGTCAGTACAGTATGATAAACACTAGTGCATTTTTCATCATAATAATTACAGGAATATTCTTAACAAACAGAACTTGCCAAAACCTCGGGTACGTGTCGGAAGCGGCGGAACCCAGCAGGCAGGCAGATTCCTCAGCAGCCATGCCTCGCCTGTGGGGAAGCGTCGACGCGTCCGTCCGCGGTCGCCTCTCGCCGGGCAGCCGCTACGAGCGCGCCGGACAGCAGGAGCGGGCCGGGTGGAAGCGGCTGGGCGCGGCGGCGGGGAACGATGACGTTGGGATGCGCCGGAAGCCGCCTGTTCGTGAGAGCGACGGGTCAGGGAGCGCCTTCTCTCCGGTGCCGGCGGATCGCCCAGCGCGGGCTTGGCCCAGCCCTCCCCTCCCTTCAGCGTCGGGCGGTCGTGGGCCCTGGTCTCCTCTTGAGGGTGACCCTTCTGCCGTGGGTGCCTGCAGATTGTGTTGCGGGCTGCGGAAGTGCTGAGAGCCGGTCCTGCCGTGGGAGCGATGGCCGCAGGGAAGCACCCGGCCGTGCTGGACTCCGGGAGTCCGCGCAAGCCGTGGCGACGGCCCGCCGACGGACACCCCGCACCGGGTTGCTACCTGAGGTGAGCGACGCGGAGCTATCGGCAGCCGCGGCGCTGAGTCTGCAGTCCTCGTCGTGCTTTTTGCATGTGGAGGTATATTGGGAGCGGGCGGGGGGAGCGGATAGGGCTGGCTGCGTAACACCTGGAAAAGAGGCTCGAGCACTGGTTTCAGCGGACTCACAGCAGCCCTTAATTTCAGTAAAATCTTCACGTATTGAATACAACAAACGCCTTGGGGCTCACGGAGGTTTTTATTCGTAGCCGGCCTATTAGAATTTTTTACTTTTTTTAAAGAGAACACATGCCTGTTTCAACAGCAACTGTATTCACTGCCATATGTGTTGAGGAAAGCTGGTAAGTGCTGTCTGCAGTAAAAGTTACTGTAATGAACTTGTGATTTAATAGGAGCAGCTGCTTCTGTGCATTTGACATCCAGAACCTTCTTGTGTGTTTTACCAACAATTGCATGCCATGTGCAGCCTTTTATAATGATGACTGTAATTTTCTGTACTCCTATGCCCTGTTAAGAGGTGTGCTCTAAGATCTTATTCTATGATGGTAAAATGTCTGTATAGAAATAAACATGCTACTGAGTCCCACTCAGATACCTCAGTTCTTTCAGTTTGGGAGTGCTGTGAAATTCAGACAGTTATCTAATGAATTACACTTCCCAGAGAAAATAAATGTATGTTATTTTTTAACTGTTTACCTAATGTTTATCTTCTTAATCAATGGTCCCAGGTCACTGAAGGAACTTGAGATGCCACAGGATAGTATAAGTGCATTCAGAGGGTGGTATTCAATTTCACAGTTAAGTCTCAGTGGAAATAAACTGAGGAAATAGGAAAAAAAAATACAACAACAGGATTTTTAAAATGCGTTTAGGTCAGAGTGGTGCAGACATGTCAAAACTGATGCTAGACCAGCACAAGCTCAGGCCTTTATGTGGGCCAAATAGAAAAATTAGAAAGACTAACGTATCCTCCAACACAATTTGTCAGACATCTCTGTATACTTTTTTGAGAACTAACTAGTTATCTGCTTTGTATTTAGAATAGTTCAGGAGGAAGGTATGAGTACATCATGTTAGTAACTAGCTTATCACTCTGGTTATGTGTTTTGTTTTTTTCCTTTTATCAGAATAATCCACGAGTAAACTCTAAGACAGTGTTTATTTGCTGTAATAGGTGTAAAACTTAAACTAACCCCTACCTTATTGGACTCAGAATTTGAAAGTGTTAATCTAAAACAAGAAATATGTTAACATTCATAATGAATGCTAACATTCACTAGCTACATGCCATTTACTTGTAAGTCTGCTGTGGGACAAATGATAGTTCAGGGTGCATGCAAATGCTTAGTCCTAACCTAAAGAATATTTTAAAGTGCATTTGGTCTCTTCAATCTGTATGTTAACATGCCATTTGGAATACTTATGTACCAGTAATAAAGATGTGATTCATGCCTTATTTTCTGAACGGAACTAATACAGTATTTTGATGTATCACAGGTAAATTTTTCCATAACCTTATGGAGAAAAAGGACTTTGAAGCATGGCTTGATAACATTTCTATTGCATTTCTTTCTCTGACGGACTTGCAGAAAAATGAAACTCTGGATCACCTGATTAGCTTGAGTGGAGCAGTCCAGCTCAGGCACCTCTCCAATAATCTAGAGATTCTACTCAAGAGGGACTTCCTCAAACTTCTTCCATTGGAACTTAGTTTTTATCTGTTAAAATGGCTTGATCCGCAGACCTTACTCACATGTTGCCTCGTCTCTAAGCAGTGGAACAAGGTCATAAGTGCCTGTACAGAGGTGTGGCAGACTGCGTGTAAGAATTTGGGTTGGCAGATAGATGACTCTGTTCAGGATCCTCTACATTGGAAGAAGGTTTACCTAAAAGCTATTTTAAGGATGAAGCAACTGAAGGACCATGAAGCCTTTGAGACATCCTCTTTAATTGGACACAGTGCCAGAGTATATGCACTTTACTATAAAGATGGACTTCTGTGTACAGGTAGGAAGGACAGACAACTTGGGAGTCTTAAAATACTTTGTTTTCTCTTCCCCCTCATAAGATTAATGACAATTTGCTTCTCTTTTACCAGACAAATTATTCTCATAGTGTGAATACAGATGATAATTCAAAATTACTTATTTTTTTCAATTTTTTAAACACCTGGTGTACTAATAAACTCATTAGTCACTTTACTAAGAACACAAGGAGACCGATGTCTTTGTTTGATAAAGAAATAATAACAGTAGGTATCATTGTCCCTGCCAATGGCATGGTGGTTGGAACGAAATGATTTTTAAGGGCCCTTCCAATCCAGATTGCTGTATGATTTTGATCATGCTGTTACTATGAGTAAGCCCATTTGGGAAGTACAGATATGTTAGCTGTCCTCTTGGAGATAGCTTTCAATTAAAAGGACTTTGGGCTGTGAGAGAACTTCAGTCTCCCAGAGCGTGGAAGAAAAAGTCATATCTTTTTTGAAACAAGGCTGTAAGCACTTTCAGTTCCTAACATAAGTGCTTTATGAAGTGCTGTAAAACTAGATTTAACCTTGCTACTAGTCTGACTCGCATATAATTTCAGCTTCCTCCCTGAAGAGTAGAGACTGCAATATTTCAGTTTGAACTTAAGTTACAGACAGAACATATATGAAGCCTTAGTATGAAAGAATAATAACAGAGTTACAATGAATCACTGTCAGGGCATGTTCCAAGGATTTTCCAGTAATTTGGAATGATACTGTTATACATTAAGTTGGGAATACTCCCTTCAGTCGGTCATTTGTTGGTACAGTAAGATGCTTACTAGAAGCCAACAACTAGATTCTAGCCAATCTTTCACTTACCTACTCAGTAGTGAATGTTACACACAGAAAACAGCATTGTCAAAACTTTCTGACAACTTTTGTCCTGAAACCTCCAGGAGAATAAGCAGATGTAAGGAGTCCAGAGATCTGTTTTGCTCTCCAAAGCTAGCAGTTGAAAAAAGAGGAGCTTCAGGTAGAGAAAAGAAAGTGGCAGGATATGAGGCCTGGTATTAATCTATATTTCAAAGTTTGCTGGAACCCTTTCCTTCCTGAAAGAAACTAAAGCTTGCAGTATAGTCAGTGGCTCTGCAAAATCTGAGTGATGTGTCACATGAAATTTCTGTTCATCTGTTTCAGTAGACACTATCAGTCAGACGTAGTGCCAGAATCTACCAATCTTGCATTTATCCTGTTGTTTTATATTCTAGGATCGGATGACTTGTCTGCAAAACTGTGGGATGTAAGCACAGGTCAGTGCATATATGGTATCCAGACACACACTTGTGCTGCAGTGAAGTTTGATGAACAAAAGCTTGTAACAGGATCTTTCGATAACACAGTAGCCTGCTGGGAATGGAGCTCTGGGGCAAAGACACAGCATTTCAGAGGACATACTGGTGCAGGTATGTTGAAATTTTAAAATTGTAATTTCACCAGTGAAGTAATGTACATCATCGTCAAACAAAATATAATTAAATTTAGTTTTTTGCACACTAGCTTTATCGATTTGTTCAGCCTCTGTTTTCTGTCATCTGAGTCCCCTCAGTTCCCCTCGACAGGGAAAGTGACCAGAACAGATATACACTTGTCCTTGAATATGCCAAAACTTAGCCATGTAGCATTTTGCAATTGTATGGAAGTAGCAATAAATGCCATGGTTATTCAGTAGCTTCAAGTCTCAAAGAGGTGCAAGTCTTAGGTAGCAGGGCATACATGGCCATGGCCATTTTTTCTATTCCCATATTGGACATGAGCTTAAAGCAAAGAGCAAAATAGGAGCTGGGAATGCGTATTTGCATTGCCCTCATAATTCAGTTTTGTTGTGTACTTAGAAATACCAGCTCAGCTGTAGTATTTTTCCCTTGTATTTATAAAATATACTAATCCTGTGGAATTATCTTACTAAAACTCTGGAAATATGAACTAGCTTAAGTTACACTTTGCCACAGTCCAGCCATAAAGGAACCACTGATACACATGCTCTTAATTTGGGCAAAAAAACCCAGTAATTTTGCAATGTAAATTCAGGCATCCAGAGCAACAATTCATTTATACAGTTCAAGAACAATTGAGGATGTAGTAGCATATGAATTTAGAAGCTGCTAAATTCAAACAGATGCTACTAGTGTCTCACAGAAAAATGCATGCATAGAGACTGGTATTCCTTATTTAGTTCCCTCTTTGCTTGAAGTTTTTAGTGTGGATTACAATGATGAACTTGATATTCTGGTCAGTGGCTCTGCAGACTTCACTGTGAAAGTGTGGGCCTTATCAACAGGAACGTGCCTGAATACCCTTACTGGACACACAGAATGGGTAACTAAGGTGGGAATATTGATTTATAATTAATCTCATACACTTATTTGCACTAAATTTGTAACACGTTCTAAATTTTTATTTCCTAATCCTAATCCTGCAGGTAGGTTTAGAATCTGAAGAACATCTGGAAATACTACAAAATAACATTTCAACAGAAAAAAATATTTAAGCTGTAATTAAACCTTTCAGACCATTAAAGATATTTCAATTCCAAAGTAGCTGGGCTAATACTAGGAAGCAGTGTTTTGGTTCAAAGACTGAATAAAAACTGGTTCTGAAAAAAGATGGCTTTAAAAGTTATGTAAAAATCAAATGAACTTGATAACAAAAATCTGATCATGAAACAATATTTTTCCTCTGGTTATTTCAGAACTTGATAGATGAGGGGTGTGGCTGTGATGAAGTATGTAGGTTTGCTTATTAGTACAGTAAATTGTCACTAGTAGGAACAAGAGTATAAACTGTAGTTTTCCTTCAGTTGCTATAAAGTATTTGTACTGCCTTTATTCATGGGTACACTATGCAGGTGGTCAGTGAAATGAAAAGTGCAAATGAATATTTATTTAACAACATCAACATAAATCATTACTGTCCTTCAATTACAGGTCGTTTTGCAGAAATGCAAAGTCAAATCTCTTATGCATAGTCCTGGGGATTATATTCTCCTAAGTGCAGATAAGTATGAAATCAAGGTATGTACCATATATCATGCGTATATTATTTTGGTACATTGGGAAGCAAAAAGCTTGAGTAATTTGCTGAAGTTTACAAACAATAGGATTTAGTTTTTCCCCACGTTTCCTGCTTTAGAGGCTGCGTGCAGAACTTGAAACTCTTTGGAAGCTAATTTTTCAATGCTTGCCTTAGCATTTCGTTTTAAATGATAGCTCTACAACAACGGTAGTGCAAAGAATTGGTGCTTCCAAGTCATGACAGTGAAGCAGGTAAATGCAAATACTGTTACTGTTGGGGACTTTGGGATTGGAGACTGCTGTAAGTTTGTGGCTATAGAAGTGCTTCATAACTGAAACAGTTACATTTCTGTCCCAATTGGATGGTTGATTTTTCCCCCCCCATTCTTTAAAGTACCTATTTTCAGTTGGAATTTCTTAGGCTAGAAACAACATGTGCTGCACTGTAAGACAAGTCACTTGAAGAATTGATGTTTCTACCTGAAAAAGATAAATATTTCTGGAAAAAACTCATGCACACATTTACCTGATGCTTAAAAAGAGACTGTGAGGCTTGCTCTATTTATGTAACAGTTTATAATGTGAATTTTTTATAGTCTTTAACTGTGTTCTAATTGTAGATTTGGCCTATTGGAAGGGAAATAAACTGCAAATGCTTAAGAACATTGTCTGTTTCTGAAGACCGCAGCATCTCCCTACAGCCTAGGCTGCACTTTGATGGTAAATACATAGTGTGCAGTTCAGCACTAGGATTATACCAGTGGGACTTTGCCAGCTATGATATTCTCAGGTAAACCATTCAGTTTAGGATTCAGTCTTCATTAAATAAATAAGAAATAGTTTACCAGTTTTAATAACTTACCTTAAATGTGGACCAAAAGAATCTTTAATAAAATCCTGTAAACTTCTTGCTTTACACATATCGAGCAGTTTAATTCTAATTTTGTCATCTGATAATATGAATCGTTTCATTGCTGTTTTGGTTTCTGGCCACATGCTAATTCTCTTCCATATTTTCATTCCGTAAGCTGAAGTGTTTCAGTATAGACTTAAACCAGACTGCAGTGAATGTGTAGTTGTGAATGTGGAAATGTAGTGCATGCAGAGCTAATGTTACCATGGAGACTGCTATACAGAGAACCAAGCAGGAATTTCTGGGGGTCCTTTGATGGGACAAGAAATTAAAAAGTCTCTTTTTCCTTATAGTACCACTGATCTGTCACTCCTTCCAATGTGGAATGACAGTGAAATCTATTAGACTGCAGTGAGGGACTGAACGTGATGGCATTCCATTTCCACATAAAGAATCAAACTGTATGAGTTGGAAATGGTGGCATCAAAGATAGTAACTTACTCAAGAAAAAAATGCATTTTAGAACTGCTAGCAGACTCCTTAGTTCAAATACCTTGAATAATTGTGGATATTTGAAAGATCTCCAGACATGCTTCTTATAAGTAAGAATAACTGAGTAATTTCACCTCTTAGTTTACTCTCCCATCTTTCGAAACAGAAAGATGGTCTCATACTGCTGAGAGCAGATTTTCATCCCCACGTATTTTTGTGCCTCAGTTCTTTGCTTTATGTAATGCTATGATCAAACATGCAGGCAATTGTGGAAGACTCAACTCTTCAGTTTCTGTTCCAAGTTTTATTTATTAAGGGAAGCTGTCATCAAGGTGTTGGGGAACTAAAAAATACTTTTATTTCTCCCCATGGTTAATTTAACATAAAACATCAGTAAAACAACATTCTAGGGACTGGTCTTGGATGATTTATCTAACCTGCTTATCACAAGAAGGCATGCCTATGTTTTACTTCTGCCTTTTAGAGGGGATCAAAAGAATAGTAACAGCTTTTACCTCTTAGTGTAAAGATATTGAGGCATGAAATCCATATGGAAATTTACTGTAAAACACAAGTACATTTGCTCTTTCATTTGTATGTAGAAATGGCTCTTTTTTTTCCTTCTGCTCTGCAGAATAATGCCTTTCAAACCTTAGCCTTCACCTGTGTTCAGATGGGTCTGTCCTGGATATATAAAGTCAGAAGTGAAATCACCGGCCTGACTGTAGCTAAAGTGCTCAGTTGCTTAATTTGAAAGATTTGCATCCAGCTCTTTCTAAATTACTTCAGAATGATGAATTTAGACACATTTTCTGTAGACATAAAGGATTCGCTTTAGTAATTCAAGCTCATGACAACATTGTAAGGGAGATTCTAACACTGTTTTCTTGTCTTCTAGGGTTATCAAACCTCCAGACTTCTCAAATGTATCGTTGCTGGGCTTTGGAGAGATATTTGCTCTACTGTTTGACAACAGATACCTGTACATAATGGACTTGAGGACAGAAAAGCTGATAAGCCGCTGGCCTTTACCAGAATATAGAAAGTCAAAGAGAGGTTCAAGCTTCTTGGCCGGTGAAATGTCTTGGTTAAATGGACTAAATGGCCAAAATGATACAGGCTTGGTTTTTGCCACCAGTATGCCAGACCATAGCATCCATTTGGTGTTATGGAAAGAACATGGCTGAAAAGCTCACACATACAGAATCTTCAGGAATTTATGGCCTATCAGCAGTGTGTCCATAAAATGAGACTTTGCATGAACCAAAGTTGCACATCCAATGGTATCATCATGCAATGCACAATCATCTACTTTTATTTGGGCATTTGGGAATGGGTTGTTTTGGAAATAATGCAATGCAGCATGCTAGCAGTATTCACCACAAAATTTTGTCTATATTCATGTTTAAACATATCTGTTTGGGCTCTGATGTATAGCTTGTAATGTTTAAACCATTCAAATCTGCTACTAAGTCTGAAATCAAGTTGTGCTTGACCTGACCTTTTTTTTTATTGAAACAGAAGGTGAAGCTACTGTTTTAGAACCACAGGCTTTTGTACACCTAATAGCAAATACTGGTTGCAGTGCATGGCTGCTTAACAAAAATGAGAAAACAGCAAACCCTCTCTCTCTCCAGAATCTTTCTCTTCAAATTGTTTTCCATATGATAGCTTTAAATACTTAGCCTTTGAACCAGAAGAATCAAACGAGTCCTTTAACAAATATTTGTCCACATATTTTTGTGCTATTTGACATGTACTTAAAAGCTGCATCTACATCACATGCTTTAGAAATGCTTTAGGTTGATCTATCTTCCTTCCTCCCTCCTGCCTTAATGTCATTTTTTTACACAACTTGGAAAAGTGAGTTTTCATGAAGCTTATGCTCATGCCCTTCAGAGGACAACACTGTCTAGCATTACTAGTGTGATTTTTTCTTCCCACTATTCAAGGAGACCTGATTTCATACTTAATACTGAATGAAGGCCACGATTCCCAAATGTATGTGGTATGAGTTACACCAATGAAGGGGAGTTTTCATATGCAAGAATCAGTATTTGAGGATGCCGTAGGAGTAGCTTAAAGTCACAGTGGAGCAGTCTCTTAAATACAAGGCCAGACTCTGAAGCACTCAGTTTTTCCACCTGTAGTCACATCAATTTACTTTGAAAAATGTTGTCTGTACTCAAGGATTTTATCAACCGGAAGCCAAATTCACAACTCTCAATTCAAACTGCACTGTGTGGGGCATAAATGATGAGCTCACAAAAGTGAGCTTTTGTTGTCTCACTCCTAAGTGAAGAAAGCTTCTGTGAAAAAGAATGTTTCCAATAACTTAACTTCAGTAACTTGTCTTGAAACCCAGTTCTCATCATTCCTAATGTGGGAGTAACATAACAGTATCATTATGATGTGTGCTTCTAAAGGAACCACCTATACAGCACTGCATTAAGTTTGAAAGATTAAATAGAGGCGTGACAGAAATGTCCTTGTTTCCAAAACAGCAAATCAGGAAATCTTGGTTAACTACTTCTTTTAGTGACCTTGATTATATAGAGTCCACAGAGAGGTGGAGCACAAGATGGCTGAGAAACAGACCCAAGCTGACCCCTCCAGATGGGAAGGTGTGGTGGGCATGGGATACGGAGGCACTGCTACTGTCTCCAGCTAACTAGTAAGCTATAAAGAAAACAGTGTCAGACTCATTTTGGCATCTTGCAGCAAGACAATGGTCAATGGTTCTTGTGACGAGAGGAATTCTCCACAGTGAGTTTAGTTTAAGACTGAAACAGGTTGCCCAGCCTTCCTAGACAAAGCCCTGAGAACACCATGCTGTAAGCAGGGAGCTGGCCTTTCAGATGCCCCTTCTAAACAACAAGTCTGAAATTCTTAATGGACCTGTTGCCACACAAGATTGTATGACTGACAGGAGCAGGCATCTCAGATCCTAATACAGCTGCAAGTTTGTTGATACAGACTGGGAGATGCTGCAGTCACTGTGAATCGAAGTAGAAGTTCCCTTTGGACATTGCTAATGATACTATTCCACTAATGACAGAGCTCTTTAAGGGCACAGCACTACCAAGTAGATAAAGGAATGAAAGCATGACAGTAATGTAGAAATTTTAAAAAGTATACTTGCTCTCTCATACACACACTTCTGTCAGACACCAGTGGCAGGCTATCGCTGCCTTCAGATGTGCCTTCAGTAGGAAGGTTCTAGTATATTGCGACAACATATGCAATGCATGTAGTTCTGGGGTCTTATCAAACAGAAACTGAAACTGTGAAACAAAAATGAGCAAATGTTTTTTCTGTTTGCTTTGGTTTCCATCTGGCCCTTCAGCAAGTCACTACTTAGCACTATTTCCAGATAGAGTTAAGAAAAAATGCAGCTTCTGTACCCTTACACCTACCAAGGAAGCAATGTAATTCAACTTACCCATCACATAAAGGACTAAAATCCAACTTGTGTCTAAATGTCACAAAATATTTTCCTACGAGGCTTCAAGGTGCCAGAAAAAAAAAACCCAACAAAATATTACATTTCATAAAAGTTGTTTGGCCATCTATTTTTTCCTCCTTGAAATGGGTTCTTTTTGGTTCACAAAAGTATCTTTTTCGTTAAGACGAATCTCTCTCCCTTGCCTCTATTAAAGCTTTCCGACACAACTCAGCATTTACCACTTTAGTAATTCAGGAACAGGTGCAATGACTCTTCTCAAACTTACATGTCTCCAAAGCCCAGTTGAACAAGACGATTGTATCAGCAAAACTCCAATGGCTGTGTTTAGTTTTACAATCCATCACATCCTTAACATATACTATTTCCAAGAATATAAGGGGTAATTTTTTTACAACTGAAAGGAAGATTGCACTCAATTACTTGTCTACCTTTTACTCAAATTGATGCATACAAGTTTAGTACCCAGTGACATACAAACTGTAAGAATTAAGCAATGCTACCTTTAATACTAATGATTGTATTTGTACTTTTTGTACATATGTTGAAAACTATTTTGCATTATTTGAATCAGTTGACAAATACTGATTTTTATTATTAACTGAAAACAAATTGTACATTTCCCAGAAGAGATGCTGCAATCTGCATTGACCCTTGGTATCATTAAGTGATTCATGGCTTTTGCTATATATTCCCTAAATAATTGCAGAAAAATGTAGACTCCATGTGAAAATCAATGTAATGTGATTTTTAAATTATATCCTCTGTCTTCCCACAATACAGGTAGCCCTCCACTTTCACTCCTTATAACTGAGGTTTCAGTTTTGAGTTTGCAGCATGGTTTGAGATAGAACCTTGTTAACATTCGTGATTAATGACGAGTTATATCTCCATAGTGTTGTATCCCTGATGAGAGATTCTCTGGGAAGGTTTCCTTGAAGGCCCTTCCGACAGTGATAAATGAGGGCAACATCCATGGGAACATACACACTTTTCCCATAAGCACGTAGGACAGAATGGACTGAAGTCTGAATCACCTTTCGTGGATCAACTATCATTTTCCTGGGATTCATTACATTTTTTCTGTCAGGCTCTCTGTATACATGCTGTAATATGTTAACACCTGGCACAGTATTCCAAGATGAAATGTTGAACATGTGAGAAGATACGGTTTCTGGGAAGATATGGTTCTCAAAGAGGAAAACACTAGTCCCTGGGTTTTGCTCCTGAAGACTGTTCATCATTGTTTTCCAGTCTGGGTGTTTAAGGGGAAGAATTATTTCATCAGCATCATTAAGGACCACAAACTTGCTCCTTTCCATGTTACGGTATATACAGTCATTTAGAGCTGTGATTTGTCCATAGTAGCCAATCTGTGTCCCGTCTTGCATGAAGCGCCATGCAGAAGAAACCCTGAGGTGTGAGTTTATTGGCCAGGGAATTACCTCAACAGTTCCTTCTTCTATATAAAACTTCAAGACTTTCTCCATCAGATGGCTGCAGTTGTTCTTATAGATCACCACTTTCTGTACTCCAAGAATCTTATACATTTCCATACTCTGTATAAACTGCAAGACATTGTTGTAGTTTCCAAACATGGCAGAAATGCACACGGTGAAGTCAACAAAAAAGGTCTCAGGCTTGCGATTTTTAATTTCAAACCTCGGCAGCTGGTCAGTATTTCCATATGGAGACTGATGAATTGATACATGTGTTGGATCACAATTTTTAGGTTCCAAACAAACTATATCTGCTGCACCATAAGGGAATCCAAATCTATCTGAGTGAACATCAATTTTTGCTTTTGATACATATATCTTTCCATTGGCCTGACAGCAGAACCAGCAGTACAGTTGTTTTACATCTTCATGGTGAACAATCCCAATCAGACGAGTGACTTTGCTTTCTCTGTCATCAAAGTATGGGGATATAATAAAAGTTTTGTTACCTTCTAATGCTGTTATTGTGCTAATGGCAATTTTCCCTCTACATCTTCTACCTTCTTGAATTACTTTTGGCTGATGAGAAAGACTCTGTAACTTCAGATAAGAAATTGCAAGCATTGAAGTTACAGTCATAATGCACACAGCAGCAGCAAAGTAAGATTTTTTCCCAGCACACAACATTTTGAATGGATCTAAATGTCCATGCAAATTTCTTTGTCCTTGTAATTTATGCTGCCTTATCTGCAGAAAAGAAAAGGCAGTATGAGATAATACTGACTCACAATCATTGCTCAAGAATTTTACAAACAAGATGAGGGTAAGTCTCTATCATGGTGCACTGACTTGCTCAGAGACCCAGCTACTGTGCTTTTATGAAAATCAAGTCACAGAACATGCATTTCATGATATGTATGATATGTGACACTCTGCCTCTATTTGTCAGATGTGTGGAGCAGTTTCTCTACACGGAGGGTTCTGTAGAAGAACAAAACAGAGGTCTATATACAGCAATACAAGGAGTATTTTTTTTCAAGAATCCAAATTTTAGAATATCCAATTTAATAACTAGGCAGTAATTCTTAAAGCAAAGCAAAACTTTTTTTTTCCACTGAGGCAATGTGTATGTAAATTATGTTTTAAAAAACCAAACTCAACCAGACTTCTCACAGACAAGCTAGAGGCAGATAAATTAAATGTATATAGAATTAATCAAGTTCATAATAAATATGCTAATTGGGGATTACACATGATGGTCCCGATACAATCACTCATTTATGAATTCCCTAACTTGCAGATCACCACAGAGGAAACCATACACACAGAAGAAAGTCAATTCATACAATCCAGCAAAGGCAGGTGAAATCAATGCAGGTATAAAACTCAGTTTGCCACTCTACACTACGTAACCCTGTACAAGGCAGGAGTTGCAGGAAAGGTCATCTCATATTAATACTTACTAGAGATCTGGGCCTCTTCACAATGGATCAATGCTGTCTTAGCTCCTGGCATGATTTGGGGGTTAGGGCTTAAAACTCTTGCTGCTGCAGGTACAGGCAGGCAGTCCTGAGTGACCGGATGACCGAAGTCTTTAGCAGCATTTGTGCTAGCAAGTGTTAATGCCTGAATGGGAGTTTATGGCACTCTCAAGCACTAATTTCTGTAAGTGGAGCCCAGATGAAAGTGTTCTCTACAAATTCACCTTTAGGTATTCAAATATGAATTTGAATTTCTATTTCCATAGGTATTTCTATTTCCATAAATAGAAAAGTGACAGCAAGTCTCCTCAAAGGCCTGCTGGTACCACAGAGATTCTTGGGAAAAAATGTGTCCCAGATTAATTAAATTCATGTCAGATTAGAAAACTGCATTGGTAGAAGAGAGTTTCCCCAACTGCCAGCGGGAAGTGTAGAGTAAAATGCCGGGATGGCATGAACTGATGCTATTGAAGAAGATGATGAAAATGTTTCTAGCAGGTGAAAAATAATTGCCTGTGCCCTCAAAATAATGTACCGTATTTTCACAATTGCAATTTCATGAAAAAGTGAATTAGGGAGAACCACAGTCACAACACACCCCTGAAAATGTCTCATATGCCAAGGCTGATGTTATTTACACCAGACTTTGCTAGCTACCAAGAAATCTCTCTTCTGCAGAGAAACCAGGTGTTTCTCTGCAAAAGGAAATAGTCATAGGGGCACGAAAAAACTCACTGCATCACTAGGCACAAAGCAGAAAAGCAGCAGCAGAAAGCACTGACTCTTCTATCTCTGAAATGGAGCTAGTATCCCCATAAGTCCTTAAAATGAGTGCAGAACAGCAAATACATACTAAGAATCTGCTATTGCCGTACGACTTCCAGCTGGAGATTTGTGACTGAAAACAACTCAAACTCTTTAAGTCTTTTTATGATACGTTCTAAAGTACAGGTTTCCCCCAAGGATTCTTATTGCAAGGATGTTATATATTTTAGCATTCTTACAAAAAGGAGGTCACATTTAACATTTTCCCCCTTGTTTTTATCTATTTATGACTTAAAATATTGATCTATCTTACAGAATAAATATATTTAATTAAAGAAATAAAATTTTAATTAAAGAAATATCAAAACACATCAACAGTAAATGACAAAATAAATTTATTACCTGCTCTTTCTTCTACTTTTTCTAGCAATAAATAACTAACAAGAAAAAAATATGTCTTTTCAATTGCATTTTGAACAGCGAACAGCAGAAAGGAAAAAGTACCTTTTAAAGTAGATAGCAGAGTGAGGTTCTGTTCAGTCCTCCATTCATTTTTTGCTAAAATAATCTACTAATTGTTTATTTTAAACAGATAAATACTTTTAAGGTAAATTACAATAATTGTTCAATACAGAACAATACTGTGAGGAGAAAAACTGGTAGAATACCTAAGATACTTCCTGGCACATTTTATTTCACACAGCTGTTGCTCTTCTAATGTCAGTAACAGCAGCCACACCTACCAGAAAAACAAGTTTTCCTTCTCTTGAGCAAAGTACACAGTTGTGTTGCAAGAACTTAATTTAAATTACAAGTTGAGTATGGAGCTGCTGAAGAAAATCAAACATCTTTCATGGACTTTTTAAGGCTACTTAAGTTTTCTTCTGAAAATTAATCGTGCATGTTGATATAAACCCAGTTCACACACATACTTAAAAAGAACTAGAAAAATCCACTATATATATATATCTGCATTTCTTGGACAAACATTTTTTTCGTGACATGCTATAAGGCCTAGTTAGAACATGTAGATACAGATTCTGGTTAGGAACTGTGAGAGAGTGCTGAAACAACAGCGAGTTCTAGAAGCTAAGAAAAAGAGCAAAATCAAGAGGCCAGAGACACATCAGAACACTGAATCTTAAAGAAAAGAAATACGTACAATTTGATGAGTGAAATTCATGGTTTCCACAACATAACTCATTAATTTTGCTGTCCTGAAATAAACAGCACAAATATGTAGTCATAAAATACATTACATCAGTATAATTAAGAACACTACATTTATACTTCCTCACTATAAAAAGGGTAAAATGGCAAATTTTAAAGGTATGCTTTCAGCATATTTAAATGCTCTTCTTTTATAGTGACAATTCATTTCGATTTTGCATTTTTTAATTCCAATTAATATGCAAGTAAGCATGCCACAAATGATGCAGATTTGCTTTAATACTAAATTTAGCTAATGGTATCAATGGCTACTTTGCAGTATTCCACTTAACTGTAAACAGACTTTCTTCCTCTCCACCACCCTGACAGACTGCAGTAACATCACCTCCTCATCTTCATATTCATTACCTTTTCATTCAACAAAAGAATTGAATGAAAGGTAAAAAAACCAGGTCATAAGAAACAGTTTTCCTTCACCAAGTGTTTCCCTGCAGCTGGCCCAGTTTCCATTACTCTCTAGTACAAGAGACCAGAAATGTCTGTACCTTATCCATTTGTATGTGGCAAGTTAACATGCCCTCATCATTGCTGGAAATTTTCTTTCTTAATGTGTGCTAGGATTTCATTTTTTGGAGATGCAACATATTGCATCAATACATCTGAGCTTGTCATCAGCCTACAATTGACATATCCGCCCAGTCAGTCAGGCAAGTGCAGTTACACAATGTTTTCTTCTGCAGCAAGATCATAATAAAGAGCTCTTGTCACGGTTAGAATCATGGAATGGCCTGGGTTGGACAGAACTTTAAAATATCCAGTCCCAATCCCCTTGCTGTAGGTGAGACATCTTTCACTAGATTGAGCTGCTCAAATGAATCATGTTTCTCCTTATTTCATTGGTCACAGTCCTGATAAAATTTACTCTAAAACCTTGTACGGGATCAAGAGTACACTTACAAACTTTCACATATTTAAAAAATCTTTTTTCCCCATCCTAAACCAAGGAATCTCTCATGCTTTAGCCACACTGTACCACTATGCTCACAAACACATTTATTAATCTCCCATTACAGGTTCTTCCAATAGCTTGTCTTTTTAGAATTTTGAAATTATATTTTTTTTGTACTGCCTTCAAATTGGATGTTGTTTTTACCTTTGCTGTCCAACTTCTATTTTCAGACCTTCTTTTCCAACATCTTTCTAAAACCCTCCACAACTAGCACTGTCTTTACTAAAAGCTGGTACCAATTGCTAATTTAGTTCAAGAGTCATTCCTGAGTAATAATTAATCTCCCTCACATCCTCTATGCATTGTGGCCTTCCTTTGTAATTTGTTTTGTTCACATGCAGACAGCTGACAACTATTTATGCTGCTCATTTCAGTATCTTGACAATGAATATATTGTATTAAGTTTTTCATAACTCTCATCTAATTACTCTATCTCCCAATCTAGGGTAAGGATAGAGGGCAAGTGACAAGAGGTGACTACAGAATTTGAGTTGCTAATATGAAGTATTAGCTTCAGCAGTGTAAGAATAATAAACAACCTAACCCTTGTTTATCCAGGGTCTAACTAAAAACCCCCCACTAGAAAAACAGCCTTACAAAACTTATCATTTTTGAAAAATATTATTCTCTATCCTTTGGTTTATGATTTTTGTCAAAGGCAAAAGCACAGATCACTATGTTATTAACACAGTGTTAATATTAACCAAGATGAACAATAACTTATCATCTTTATCTCAATTGCCTGTTGTTAATCTTTGACAGCTTACTTTTTTCAGAAAGGTTCTTTGACACACCAGATGTCCTTCCTCTTTTATAAAATCCAAAGTCCAAAGCATATTGTTTGATGGATTAAACTGAAGGCAGTATTTTTCCACTAATAAAATACTACTCTAAAAAAATTGTCTATTTCTATTCTAAATACAAAGACAGTAAGCCAGAACAATATACAGTGTTGTCATACAGTTGTTGTACAACAATATATAGTTGTTGTACTTATTTTGTGCCATTAGAACTGACAAACCCCACACTTCCCTGTATACACTCAGAAACCTCTCCATTATAATCTGCTGTACATCCCTAAGCCAAACTCCTCCTATTGTAAACATTTAAACTTTGTGTCCTTTGAAAATCAAACAGATTGGGCAAAACAAAAACTGCATGACATTTAAAAGACTGTTATTTCAAATTTTTTCTTTCACACTGTACTTTTTTAGCTGGGACTGAGTTAATTTTCTTCCTAGTAGCTAGCAGGGTGCTGTGTTTTGTGACCAAAGAAAGTGCTTCAAACACACTGATGTTTAGCTATCACTGAACAGTACCCACGCAGAGTAGAGTCAAGGCTATCTCTGCTTCTCCTTTGGCTTCTGTCACAGGAGGTGGATGGCACAAAAAGTTTGCATGGAACACAGCTGGGCCTATTCCACACCATATGATGCTATGCTCAACCATCTAAGCTGGGTGAGGAAGCAGAAAGGGGGAAACACGCGACATGACAGCATATGGCTTCCCAAGTCACTGCTAAACCTGACGAAGTCCTGCTTTCCTAGAAATGGCTAGAAACGTGCCTGCTAAGGGGACATAATGGATAGATTACACCTTCTGTTTTGCATGCTGCTTTGCTTTACCTTTTAAACTGTCTTTATCTCAGGGAAAACCCATAGGATTTGCCACGTTCACCCTTCTGATTCTACGCCCATCCCAGTGCAAGAGGAAGGGTGAGGCTTGAGCTGCCTACCCGGATTAACTCACAACACACACTGGAACTATGCTTTGGAGGAGTTTTGCATTCTTCAAATCTAAAGTTAACCTCCACCCTTAGTACGAATTCAGAGACTCAGAAAACCTGGTTTGGACAATTAATAGGTACCTTTAACTTACCCTTAAGCGGTTAACCCCACTACTGAAAAAATAATACTACAGCTGATCACCATCCTCCTGTTTCTTGAGTGGAAATAAAATCCCGAATCTGTCGCGCCTCTCCCGCGAGCGCTGCCAGTCACAGGACCCCGAGTAGGTGCCGCTGCCTGACCTCCACTACGGTGCCGGCAGGTTTACCACGCTCGCACGCAGCCGGCGGCGCGCCCGGCTTCCCGTCCCGCGGGACCCGCCCTTTGCCGCGCGGGTGTGAGCAGAGCCCCGCCGCCGCCGGAGTCCCGTGCGAGCACCGCCGCGAAAGCCGAGCGGAGCTGGGTCGGCGCTACTGGAACCCTCGCGTCGCGTACCTGGCTCCCTCTGCGGTACCGACAGAAGCAACCGCAACACGATTCTACGGCCCGGGGCTGGCGGGAGCGCTCCGTCCCCTCACCTCCCGCCCGGGAAGGCGGCGGCGGCGGCGGCTATGGCCGTGGAGACCCCGCGACCCCCCGCCCCGGCCGTACTTCAGGTAGAGCCCCCACCCGGCGTGGTCCAGGTGGGGCCGTTCGCCCTTGGGGCGGCTGCTCGTCGCTTCGAACCGTGGTGGTGCCTCTGCGCGGCTTGCTGTGTACGGCATCGGCGCGGACGGTCGGCGAGCGGCCCCACCGGAGCGCGGCTCCAAAGTTCTCGTTCGGCGAGCGACGGGGAATTGGCCTCGGACGGAAGGACCCCCGAGGCGGGCCGCGGCCTTGCCTGCCACGCCTCTGGCCTCTCCCGCCACTTTCCCAGGTTCCCCGAGGCATCGGTGACGGAGGCCCCATGTAAGATCGCGAATGGGGCAACCCGGTGGCCCCGGGACGCTAATGCGCGTCAGCGGAGGGCCGCCGGTCCGTGCCAGCGGCGCATTTTGGGGAGCAGAACCTGCCCATCCCGCCGCAGATCCGGACGCCAACGGCTCCGGAGCGCTGATTGCCCAGGTGCACGTGCTGTGCGCCGGGGGGAACGCTCCCACACACCACATCCTGGAAATGAACGGCACAGACGGCACAAGTGCAAAAGAAGGACATCAGCAATGGTGCACTGTTCTCGAGGAGGTCTCCGGATTCGACCCCGATGCCTGTCAAATTAACTTGTGTAAAATGGAGAAACACAAACTAGCCATTATATTTTCAAAATGCAAGTCAATTTCAAAAAATACAGGGAAATTGATAATTACACAATGATAAAAATCCAGTAGTCCAGTAGTCCTGTCTACTTTTAGAGATAGACATGATAGCTGCATCATTTCTACAATAAAATACAAGGTTGGCATTCGTAGGAATTCTGTGGTGGGATTTTCTTTTCTAGTGCCAAAGCCCATGAGTTATGGACCTTTGTTCCAGTTATAGGGATCTCCCACATAGAGTGTCTTTATTTCTGGGGAGAACACAGAATAAAATGCTTATTACAATGAAATGCTTTAAATGTAATTATTACATTTAAAATTGTAGCATACCCAATACAGTTCTCTTTCAGAGCCAAAACTGTGTATCTCCAAAGGGATGCATCCTTGATAAGAGGTATGTCACACCAGTTTCCTGCAAAGACATGTAAAGAGTGCTATTAGGCGCTTCCCAACCATGTGCAAATACCTGTAGAAAAGAGTAGACTGAGGCCTCAACCACCCTGTGTGGACCAAATAATTTTTTCCAATTTGAAAGTGTCTTTCCTAGATACATTGATCCAGTTCACAAATCAAATGCATTACCCTCACTGCAAAAAAACCTCTTCCCTATATCTAGTCTGAATCAACCTTCTTTTAGTTTTAAACTATAATCCATTCTCCTGTCACTACAGGCCCCACTTAAAAAATCTTTCCCCATCTTTCTTGTAAGTCCCCTTCAAGTACTGAGAGGTGGCAATAACATCTCCTTGGCACATCTTCTTCTCTGGGCTAAACAATTCCATCTGTCTCAGCCTTTCCTCATAGCTGAGGTGCTCCAGCTCTCTGATTGTTCTTGTGGCTCTTCTCTGGACCCACTGCAACAGGTTCACATCTTTCCTATACCACGAACTTGAGAGGTGGATGAAGCACTCCACGTGGGGTCTCACAAGAGCCGAGTGGAGGGGCAGAATCACCGCTGTCCCCTGCTGCCCACACTACTTTTGATGCAGCCCAGGACATGGCTGCCTTCTGAGCCACCAGCACACATGGCCAGGACGCGTCCAGCCTCTCATACACCAGCACCCCCAAGTCCTTCTCAGCAGAGTTTCTCTTGATCTTTTCATTAGAATTATGTCAGCCCGAGCCTCTCATCAAGCTTGTCCAGACCCCAGTCTTCAGGTGTGGCCACTGCATCACTCTGGTGTCATCTGCAAACCTGCTGAGTTAAATTTGAAGTGCAAAGAAATTTAAATTTGTCTCTACTTCTTTGAACTTTCAAAATCTCACTTGAAAAAGCTGCAAATTTGGAGGCTTTTTCAATTTTATCCTAGAAATGTTGATTCTGTTGTGTTTATACTACTAAATGGCTAGACTCTGTGCTCTATAAAGTCTGTTCAATTATATTACCATTCATTCACAAATAAAACATGCATGCTGCCTTTGAGCTAAAACATTCCTTCTGTATCTCTCCTATTCTTTTTCAGAATATTTTATTGTCAACAGCATACATACCCTGCACATTTTTAAACTTACAACCAAATGCTATTACTGTTGTAGTAAACAAACTTTTTTTACATTAAAGTATTTAATTAGCAAAACAATCATTATTATCAATGTAACTAACTGAAAAATGCAGCAACTCGATACAAGACTGAGGTAACAAAATACTTTGCCAAAACCTAGATTCCAACATCAGAGTTCTTACAGGTGAGACAGTTCACAAGAATTTTAGAAAGAATCCTTTACACAAATGGCATGCAGTGGACTGCTGGAAAATACAGCCAAAAATAGTGCAACAGCTTCCACACAAATCAAACCAAAATGTTGAAATTGATTAACATTATAGTGTGACAAGTCAGTCTCACTTTGAAAACTAGTTTCTTTGCCTCATTTTAGTGCTATTTGGAAAAACATGCATTTTGGCTCTGAATTACATTAAAATTAATTAAATAAATAAATAAAGAATAATTAAATAATAAAAAAGAAAATCAAATAAATTAACACATTAAATAAACTAATAATATTACCTATAGTTATTATATCTTCACAACTCTGAAAATGGCAATAATGTTATAATGTTTACTTTTACATATCTATTGTAGTTGTTGTTCTCTTTGATGGAGGAGAACTTCTATGGTTTGTGATTTTTTTTTTGTGGAAATGCTGTAACAATCAGTGGTGATAGGCAACCTATTGTATTTCAATAGCAGCTTTCAATTAACCATAGCAGTACCTGGTAATAGCAAATGGTACCAAATGGCATCATAACACCTCTAATCAGCAGGTAGGAACTGTTTAATACTTAAAGACTAATTCAAAATTGGTGTAAGATGTTTTACTAGTATTCTTTCACTGCCATCATTATTCTTTCACTGCCATCAATCTGAATTTCTCAATACTCTGCAGCAATTTCACAATTGTGCTATGCGGAAAAGATGGTTAATCTCATTGATGACTAATCACAAAAATCCACAGGTGTAGAATAATTCAGACTATATCATAGCCTAACAGTCTGAAGTAATTGACTGCTGACAGGATGTTACCACATTCAAAAGCTTCTATACCATCTCTAATGGCGTTCGATGCTCTGCCCTTTGCAGATAACCATGTATTTCCTAGTTCAAAGTTGTCTTAAGTTAGCAAAGAAAGAGAAAAACAATACAAATATATTTTTAATTACCACTCTTTTCACAGAGTTCCTCAGTTATCAAATAAATTTTGATCAACTTTATATACACTTTCCCATGTCCCAGGATCTAAATGCAGTTGTTATCAGGAACTGTTTTTCCTGAAAACCTGGTATGTATTAGGCTTTCAGGATTGTAACATGAACTCTTAGAAGAACAATAAATTTACTTTTGACCTTCATTTAAAAAACAGTTGGCTTTTTCTCCTTGTTGTTAGAGAAGTTTCAAAATTAAAATGCAGAAAATCATGGAAGTCCACAGAATATATACTGCTAATGCCAGGGAGGTTGTTCTAGTAGAGGTTCTGTTCACTTAAACTGACTTTCATGGTGTTCCTGGTTTGTAAGTTAGAGGCTGACTTGCCAATTTCTCCTCTATGCAATCTTAGGAAAGTCAGAAGAGGTTTTCTGGTGATTGATGTAGTCGGAATAATGATGCTATATGGCAAAAGAGTTTCAAAAAGAAAATGTGATGAATTTAACATACG
>VZSU01000726.1:315116-379343 GCA_013398715.1 Nesospiza acunhae | reverse complement strand
TGAATTTCATAATTGCTGACATGTCAGATGGACCTAAAAGACAGAGATTATTTAACACTGGACTGATGCAAATCCCAGAAATTTCAATGGTGTATTTAGGAGCTGATTAAAATTAATTTTTGCAGATAACCAAATGGCACCATTTCTGAAGCACTGGTTCTTGCCCATTAGGGTTACACCATCCATTTTCGTTACAAATTCATCTCCATAATCTTGAACTCCCTGGAGTAATTTTTAAAATAGTTTTGCTCACACTTTTAACAATGAACTGCAAAAACTCCCGGCATCCTTACAACAGCTGGATGCGCCAAAGTGTAATATGCAGAGCCATAAAGTCGGTTTGTACTTCAGGTGTGAACAGGAACGTTCACATGTGTTTTCAATTTTGTTCACAACTTCATGTTGTGAATAAACTGTAAACAATCTGCTCATACTGACTCACAGCTTGAGCATATAAGAAAAACCAAGGGCTCTTCATATACCTAATGGATGGAGAGATGCATTACTTCTCAAACATCTATGTGCTCTAGAGATGTCTCACTGCAATCATTCTTCATCTCAATTTACAGATTTTTATGAGGCCTCACAGAAAACATGGTTTTGTTCCAGCTCCTTGATGCTGTTCACAAAAGGCAGGCAGTGACCTTTGCAATACAGTGGAAAACATGGACTATCATCATCCTCAGTAAATGCTAGGCTCTTCTTGGCTTCACAGCAAACAGCTGAGATTTCACTTTTAAACACTTAGTTATGGCATTGGTGCTTGTGATGAAAGTGAGAACAGTGGTTATCAAAATCGCCATCTGCCCCATATCTTTCTCCTTGGGACAGTCCAGGTACTAGCAGAGCAGACCTTCCTCTACGTTACAAAATCCCTTATTGGAGGTTCCAGCAACCTCAGCTTAGTCAGCTTCTGGACTCTTACCAAAACCACTCATTAAGAGGTTGACACAAGAAGAAACATTGTGATGTGAAAAGCCATGTACAATCATCATCAGAATCTTTACAAAAGTGTCTGCCATCAAATAGGTAATAAACTGATACAATAAAAAAAAAACCCAAAAAACCCTCAAAACCAATCCAAAACACCAACATTCCACAGCACAGTTTGACAATAGGATGAACACAAACTTTTAACAGAAATGGTTCTGAGAGACAAAACTTCCCAGGGAAGTGGTCATGGCACCAAGACTGTCAGAGTACAAGGTGAGTCTGGTTATATCACAACACTCTTAGTGATATAATTTAGTTTTATGGAGCCCTGCAAGGAGCAGGAAGTTGGACTCAATGATCCTTAGAGGTCTCTCCTTACTTGAGACATTCTGTTTCTATTTGTTATACAGGCTGCTCTCTCTACTCTGAAGCACCCTAAAGGAAGGTATCATCTTCTTCTGTCTTGAACTGAGGATTCATGACACACAAGAAGAAATAGGAGAACCAGTAATGAGTTTGTCCCAGTAAGAGGCAAAAAAACCCCCAAATAAATGCAAGATGCTTTCCTGCCCATACTCACTCTGCAATATAGACTTATGTCAAGTTGTAGGAAAAAAAGAAATTAATTCCAAATTATTTGTCTTTTTATTTCACCATAGCCCAGACTCTGGAATTTCACTGTGAACTGGATTGTAACTAGGAAAAATTGCAAAGGGTAGCAGTAAGGGGAAAGATTTAATCCATAATATTCTGCACATTTGAGCAAACAGTTCATTATGCTGCTTAATTAATAATGAAGGGAGCCCCAAGACAAGCAAAAAAGACACAACTTCTTTTAGCAATACAGAGAGGAGGGAGAAGTTTGTTAGAGGAACCTTCAGTAGTATTATTCATCAGACCATCAGTTTAGTAGGAGAACAAAGACAAATTCACCATTAGGTCTGAAAAATCTTATCTGCTGCATTAGTAGCAAGAATATACATTTCACTAAAGTCTTTTACCATGGATTTTCATTACAAATTAAAATTTATGCAGAGACAAAACTTCAGAAGTTTCAGAAATGATTACAAGTTCTTTAGTTTGAAAACCTCCAGTTCTTCTGATGGACTAGGTTCCCAAAAAAGGAGTTTGCTCCACATGCTTTCTTTGTAGTGCCTTTCCATCAGATACTTTTCAACTTGTGAACAGGAAAATACTTAGGACTATTGAGGTATTTATTACCTACTAAGTAGCCTAAAATATATTGGAACTGAAACCCAGGATAAAGACAGTGGCAGCTAAAAGAGAATTTCCCTGAAAATTATGAGCATTTATCAGCAAGAGTTTATTCTGAAACTCAGCATAAACTTCACCATTAATATGCCCACTCTGAGGCTTGTCCCTTAATTTGGTTGCAGGATGTGTTCATTTTTATATTGCTTCCTGCTGTGTCATTCAGGTGTTTCTGACGCCAGTTCTCAATCTTGATTTACATTAGGTTTTTTTCAAGTGGATGACATTAAGTTCTTTTAAGTTCACTGAATGCTACTGAAGTATTATTTTTAACAAGTTACTGAAACCACAGCCTGTGAAATAGTAGCAATCTTAAAGCATAGCCCTAGAGGATTATCAGTAGAGTGGAGTGCTTTTTCACACAGACATTGTGCCACATGTAGAAATAACTGTTAAATTTTGTAACACATAATAGTTTAAAGGTTAAATTTCTCACAGTGGAGAATCAGAGACCTGAAAGCAGTTTGATTAATTTTGTTCCAAAGCACTGATATGCAACAAAAGCATGAGACTCCTTCAAAATTACTTTATCAGAAAGAACAGCAAAATAACAAGTCCAGTGCTGACACAATCAAGTTATTACAAAATCAAAGCTGGCTGGATTTGACTCCAGGTAGGTTCAAATGTTACTATCAAAACCTACAAAGAGTAAGAGATATTATCTAGCAAGAAATAATAGTTTGAGACTTTTCACTCTACACTCCCTTTTTTTCTCCCTCTCTTTAGGGAGCATGGACTGAAATTTACTCTGATTGATCATTATAGAGATGATAATTGCTTGATTTAAGTAAGAGCTTTTATTATCTCGACAGCTTTAAACAGAAAAAGTTTGATAAACTGCCACACTCCCCCTAAAACAAATTATGTAGCATGTCTAAAAGGACTCCACATCTCAGATTATAATATAATACTAGGGAATATTATGAATAATATAAAAATAATATTAGGGACTAAAGTTTCAGTTCATGAAAAATATTGCCTGGCTTAAGGTGTGACATGTCAAGGGTGACAGAGTTTGCAGAAATAGGTGTAAGAGTCTTAGAACTTAAGTCAACAGTCCAGCTTGGCTTCCTTGCTATTGCACATGGCAATCACAATTGCTTGCATCACTCCTGTCAAAGAAGGAAATGGACCCAGATTGACAGACCACTGGAACACACTGCCTAGAGAGAGCTTGTGGAGCTTCCTTCATTGGAGGTATTCCAGAGCCATCTAACACAGTCCTGTGCCATGTGCTATAGGATGACCCTACTTGAACAGAGAGCTTGGACTAGATGACCCACTGTGGTCTCTTCCAGCTATGCTGTGATTCTGTGACTTATTCAAATTCCCAGTTAGGTGTCTTCAGTGAAGATCCTGATGGCAGAAAACAGAATGCTTTGTGGGACCAGATGAAAACAGAAATATCATCTGTGCTGGACTGACCATTTTCAATGTAGTTCTGCATCCTCCTTTTCTCCAAGGGAAGAGAAGGAAATCCATACAGTTTAGCTCTGTTAGCCATGTGCTAAGGTAATAAGAATCTGAACTGAAACATCTTTACATAGTCTTTGTATCTGCTCTGCTGCCAAATGTCCATGAAGAAGAATGGCGAAGTTTATAGAGTTCTCTTCAGCTGGC
Organism: Nesospiza acunhae; assembly: GCA_013398715.1. Taxonomy (NCBI): domain Eukaryota; kingdom Metazoa; phylum Chordata; class Aves; order Passeriformes; family Thraupidae; genus Nesospiza; species Nesospiza acunhae. The sequence goes on along the minus strand of VZSU01000726.1, from coordinate 375,518 downwards.
TACACTTAGTTCAGCAAGAAATCTGGGGTGTAGTGAGTGTCAGCATGAGTTATGGGGCATAGAGCAGATGACCTCATTTCTGTAAAGGAGTAAGAGACAAAGAGAGCCCGTGTCAAGAAGGATGCCAAAGAGGGTAAGCAGTGAGATACTGATGACAACTGCACAGACCAAGGGATGTTTATGGACATACCAGACTGCTGAGCAATTAGCTGGGGAAGTTATGCCTGATACTGCTGATAACAAAATTCCAATACTTAAATTCATTTGGGATTGAGTTATTTTGCCCCTTTTTTCCAATAAGTGAAGTCATCTGCTACTGCTAACTCTTGTCTTTACTCTTCTGGCTCCACTCCCAGTGCATACTGTTACCATGATTGCTACTCTGTTATTTTGCCTTTCATGGAGACAAAGCACTCTTAGCAGGATTTTCCAGTCAGCTGGCATGAACAAGGGTTAGTTTGGTTTTCATTATTTCTCAGCATCATTTTCAAGATTATGCTGACATGCACAGGAATGATGTATAAAAATATTAAAATGTTATTAAAAATGTGTTTGCATTAGGGAACGTGAGACAACTTCATCAGAGCAAGTCAAATGGTGTTCAGAGATCTGTGGCAAGAACATTTGGAAAAGTTTACACATATCCCAAAGGATCTCACTGTTTTTCCCTTTGCATAATTTTTCCATGAATAATCCTTCAAATGTTATAAATGAATGTTACTTTTGCAATCCTTCAGTAAAACATGTGAACATTTACAGTCTCCAGAGCTTTTAAAAAAAGCAGTAGGGTGAGGGAGTTACAGTTCACAATTTTTCTCCACTAAAAAGCTATCAATAAACCAGTACTAGATATGCAAACTAAAAACGAGTTGCATATTATATGATGAAGAACTGAGTGATTTTTCAGGAAAGTAGAACAGTCTCAACTATTCACTATTTTTTGCTGAGCAGTTAAGAAGTAAAACTTACTAGCTCTGTTTCTAAAAAATAAAGACATTCCAATCTACAGACTCTCTAGTTAAATATTCACTGTAATTTTTCACTGCTCTGTTTCCATTTTAATCAGTATGTGATAATTAAAAACTTGCAAAGAGAAATACCTACTTAAAAAATACACAATCAATAACTTTAGATTAATTTTGTGCACAGAATCAAAGATGACAGAAAAAAATTACACCTAGAATGATGACTATTGCAAAAGAGCAGTTTTAATTTTCAGAGTATTACTTTACAATTCAACAAAAGGCTACTAATGCATACAATATGTAATGTCATTATGGCTGCTTCTCAGACAAGAGCAAGCTAAAAACAAGAATCTGAGTTCTTGACTGAACTTCCCCGTGCTCCTCCAAGCTCCCCAAAAGCTGTCACACGCACACACTCACACACACACGTACTTCTGATTGCACAGTAAGCACACTTGAGTGTACTTCCTTCAAATGCTTCCTGCATAGAAGTGGTATTTTCAATTTTAAGTGACACTTTTATGGAATCACTAATTGTCAGCATTTGTGTTACATATTCTGTACCAGTGGAATGTGCAAACCCCAGACTTACACTTCAGCAAACACACTGAAGTTTTTGAAGTTGGATCTACAAGGCAGTATATGGGCTTGGGTGACATCAAGATCGGCAATGAAGACATAGCCATTGTGAGAGCATAGCTGCAGGGAAACTAAAGTTTGGGTTCAACCAAATACATTAACCAATCAATCAAAAAAAAAAAAAAAAAAAACTAACCCCAACTTTTTACAGAAACTATTTCAGGTGACTGCTGTGAAAAAAGAGTCAAAAGCAAAAGACCAAAACCAACTAAACCTCAAAAAAACAAGACAGAAAAGCCCTTTGTCCTCTGGCTGGTCTATATTTGTAACATTCCTCAGGATAATAGCCTGGTAGTTAAAATAAGCATCAATGAACTAGGACATTAGACTTGTTTGGTAAGGAGGCACAGGAAGTAATAGAAAGCGAGGAAGTTAAAAACTGAGCCCAATCATTCCCTCCATGGAAAATTCATATTTGTTTTGACAGAATATTCTTCTACAATTTTTGTGAAGCTTTGGTATGTTAAGAAAAAACCCACAGTACACTAATTCCAGCTGGATTTAGCAGTTGATAACATGTGAATCCACTGATTTGTCTGGTATAGATTTGTTTCAAAAATACTCCAGTGAGATGCAAAAATTTCTCAGGAAAGTATCACAGAGAATGTAAACCAAAGAGTAAAGTTTTCTGCACAGTCTGTAAATTTATGTGAAGAAAACTTAGTTCTTCCATTTCTATCCTAAGTCCTGTGTAAGAAAAGCAGACATGGTGCACATGAAGGAATGACCAAGAACTTGCACAAGGATTAGACAATCCTCATTTCCACAGAATGACTGGCTGCTAAAGCACTTAACACAAACTATTTATTAGTTGCCAAAGCAACCAGTAAAACAAATGGCAAAACTAAATGTCAAACTCAGTGTTTACATGGAAAATGATGGTGTGGGGGTTTTTTATTATAAAATGCTGTAACTGCTGTAGAGATATCACTAATGTAGTGTAGTTAGTTCAGAGAGTTACAAATGTGCAAACATCTCCAGTCTTTCTTCCTTCTGTTTCTAGATTTTCAACTCCTATATATCACATACTCTACATCCAATAATTGACCTCTTCTAATTAATTAAAATATATACTCTAAAAGTTTGTTATGAGGTAGCTCTCAAAGCTGAATGGACTTGGCAATATGGGCTGAATTTTACCCAAGTAACAAAGAAGAGATGCTACCTGTTTCAGATTAATTATTCCACATTCCTGGTATGATGGTAACAGAAAACCTCTGGTCTAATTATTTTCACCTCAAGAATTACACCAAGACCTACTTGGGGGAAAAAACAAAAAAGAAAAAAAAGAAAAGGGGGGAGGTGAGGGTCCATCCCTGACTACTGCATAACAAATGATAACAAATGCCCCAAAATAATGGCTACCCACAGCAGAGGCCTGGCTGTTGCTAAAATTTAATGCTAGATGTTAATTTTAATGAAGGGGTTCATTAAAAATCACAGAATTGTTACAACCAGTCTTTGAGTCACTTAGTATTAGATACAATTTTCTGGATATGGTAATTATTTTACCATTATTTGAACTTTTTATATTGTTTTTCAAGACAGAGTAAATATGCTATATTCCAGAGAATGAGTGAACCACTTTGTATGTTCTGCTTAGCACTGCACCCTGAACTTTTCCAAATAACATGATGAGAAAGAGTATGCATAACAGAACATTTCTCTACTGAGCTACACTTGGTGTGCAAATTCTGAGGAACTTCAGTTGCTTAGAAGGATTACATTTACCATATATTGCATTAAATCTTTTCCTTTGTGCTGGGAAATTCTATTGAGTTATACCTTCCAAAACAACCTAACAGCCATACCATAAATGACAAGCACCTTTCAGCTAACACTGCAGGAACAGAGATGTCTTTTACAGCTAATTCAACTAGAAACTGTGAACAGTTAGCATACTATAAGCTCCCCAGCTACATTCTCTCTCTCTTTCTCAAACCACAGCAAGGCAGAATGAAGAGACTTAAGCTGCTGCCAAGGAAGTCGTGTGAATCACACGGTTCCCGAAAGCATTCAACTTAACTGCCTAAAGCTCTTAAATGATACTTGCGACAGACAAGAATCTCTGCACCATTATGGAAGACATTAAATCTTCCTGTGAAAGCACTATTCACAATTATATATGCATTTGGTAATTAAATGAGGCCCTTTTAGCCACTAATATACAAAACATAGCTTGTTATGAGACAGTCACTTTAATCAGATGCCTGCCTCCTGTTTGAATTTACTGGAAAACTAGTTGGCAAAAGAAGTGGAAAATGGACACATGGTTTTCTCCAGCACTTTGCAAATAGAAATGCTGCAGGACTTAACTGAAAAAAAGAAACCCACAATGTCTCTGGCTACAGTAAACTGTTAATATTTTTTTGAAAGAGAGAAAACTGGGTGGAAGATAAATTCACAGTGCTGGCAAGTAAAATCAATTTCCATCATCAACACATGCAATTATATTTTAGAACACAAAGATGACACTATTCCCTGCATTTAATCCCATTATAGGCTTTGGAATTATTACCAATGATATTGAACTTTTTTTCTGTCTCTGGAAACACATGCTGATCTCTAAGGAGGCAGCATGCCACAGGCAAAACTCAACTAGACTTATTGCTATTAGTAATGTATTAACCTTTGTACTATCGAGACAACTGAACTCCGGATGACTGGCCTTATGGGCTAAGAACCTTTAACTTTAAATCACTATTATCAAACTCCCATGCCTTAAACTATTAACTGGAACATTAAACTACTGCCCAAATATTTTGAGATCATCGATTATCATTGTAGCTTACCGCCTGCAAAGGACTTACTTCTGGCATACAGTGTCCAAAGTGGAATTAATTTCAAGGTATAATTTGAATCCAAATAAAATTGACAGCAATACCTGTAAATGTGCTATTTTTAATTCTCCATGTTCAAATATCTCATTACTAATATTTGAGTATTTTTGTTCAGAATTACTCAAAACTAACAAATGGCAATACTCCTATTTATGAATGTTGTGAAATAAACAATAAATTAATGCCTTCATGGTTAGTTAGATTTCAATTTGAATTCATGCTAACTTAATAAACCTTCTCCTTTCAGTAAAATATATTTTCAGTAAAATGTACTCAATTCCATTTAGTAGCATTTTTCCAGTCACACAGGTGCAGCTCACTGAAAAATTCCTGTGGGTATTACAAAATGCCAGTGGCACTCATTGTCTAACTGGCAGTAAGTGAGAACTCTCTAGCTAAGCAAGAAATAAATACAGCAGTCCACAAAAGGGTCAAGCTTTCGAAGGAAATACTAACAGAAGAATGGAGCAATAGGAATGACTCAGCACTTGGTTTCTAGTCATCACATTAATTCTCACTCTGAGTAAAACAACCTTAGAGAGCACTTAAGGGCACTGCAGATTCAGAAGGGAAAATTCACCCTCTCCTAATAATACCAGATACTATAGGATCCCATATTCAATGAAGTAGGTACTGCTGAACATTATCCCAGTCCAGCTGAGCTTACTGCAGTATCATGCTGTATTCCTTACCTAGATCAGACAAGTTCAAAATTCTTGTTTCCAACTTTGGAACTGTATTTTTAATTGCCTGCCATTAGAGTTCCAGTAAGGTCTCAGCCCTTGATTAAGACTTAGAGAGTACCGGTGATGATCACATGCCATGCTGCTAGGACTGAAATTATATTCCATAATCATACAAATGAAGTGTTAACATCAAAGTTCAAGAGTTGAGCATGCAGACGTGAGTACTACAAAGTAAAAGTCAGAGAACAAAAAGAGTTTATTTGTCTGCTTTATAAATGTAAGAAAGATGTAATCAAATGAGAGGCAATGACTTTGTTTCAAGTCTCTAGTATGAAAAATCAAATCTTCACAAAAGCAAAAGAAAATGTGGCATGATGTGGTGGGTTGACTTTCATGGGCTGTCAGTACTCCCCAGCCTTCACAGGACAAGGTGAAGAAAGTAAGATACAAAACCTTTGTGGGCTGAGATAAAGGCAAATTAATTTTAAAAAGCACTGTGTGCAGAAGAAAAAGAAATCACAAGAAAAATTTATCATCTACTTCCCATCAGCGGGCAATAAGAAGCCATGGCCTAACCCAAGCAGGAAGATAAACACCTTAATAATAAATGCCTCACTCCCTCCCTTTCTCTTAGCTTTTATTGATGAGTGTGTCATATGGGATGGAATATCTCTTTGGGCAGCTTAAATCAGCTGTCCTGGTTATGTACCCTCCCAACCTCTTGCCCATCCCCAGCCCACTGGCCTTTTTGGCAGGGTGTTGGGTTTGGAGAGATAGTCTTGATGCAGTGGGCACTGCTTAGCAGAAGCCTGGGAACTTATCAACACCTTTCCAGACACAGATACCGAGAACAACACTGTGATGGCTCCTGTGGGGAAGTTAACTTCCAAATGCATTTCTGTATGAAGAAAGTGTTCATTACGAACTACTTTTGAACTCATCTGATAAAAAAACAAAATATCCTGTGAACTATTCCTTTATGCAGCAATTAATAATACTGAGCATTAAGCAGGGAAAGGAAAAGCACCTTCCTAAAGAAACTGAAGACCCGGCCAAATGTTTATCTGACTCTAGGAATAGCAATCACAATACTAGGACAAACAAGAGGTTCCCTATAAACAACTGGTCATTTTACAGCAGCCAACATGAAGAGCTGGAAGGCAAAGGAAACACACATGGGCCTTTTCTCCATTTTACATTTGGCGTCTTCCTTTTTCTTTCTCTCATTTACTTTGCCTTTCATTGGTGAGAAGAAAAGACATTTTGAATGCCAATTAAATTAAATAAATGCATGTCAGCTGTGGTCTGGACTCCTTGGGGTTTTAACATTCACACATGGTTTTACATAATGAGACAGAAAATGGGCTATTCAGGTTCAAGAGATTAAAACAGGACAGCTTATGAGTTAATAGCTCATATAGCAGGAAGTACACTTCACATAGCCTGATGTTTGTTTAGTCTGGTCATAGCAATAAACAGCAGATTAGCTTTTGTCAACTTATGGATAGTACTCCAGTTTCCCAGATGTTTCTAGAAGCTATTGTTGATACAAATCTTTTGTTCTCCTGCTGTCCACAATGAAATTGTCTCAAATGTATGTGATCACACAGAAACCTGAAGGAAGAATTTCCTGTGTTATTCACTGCATTTTTTTTTTTTTTGTACTGCAAGAGGGCTCTTTTTTCTTCACTTATTAAATAAGGATGAAAATGCAATAATTTGTAAAAAAATCCCATATTCTGACACCTGTTCCAACACTAGCAAACACTCTGTGACATCCCTTGACCTGGAACTGCTTTCATACAAGTCAGCAATCTTTCTTGTTGACTCATGCTACTGATGAACCTTTGGGTTTTCCTATATACTTCAGTAGAAGATTTCTGTAATTAAAATTATTTCCTTACTCAAATTTTCAAATGATGTTTTATACCTGCAAGATCTTCTTTGGAGGAAACCAGTCGAGGAGAGCTGTTACCTGGCTCAATTCTTAAAGATAATCTGGAAAAACAAGTTTTTAGAGAAATTAACAAAAAAAATTCTCAATAAAAGTTGAAAGAAATTGAAGAAGTAATTATTTTGGCAGCGCTAACTAGGAATTTTACTGTCTTGGAAGTGTAGTTATTTATTCTGTGATGTAACAAAACAATTTTTTTTTTTAAGTAAATCACTACCTGTAAGAACCAAGAAAGAAACTCTGACGAAAGTCTATGAAAGCAGAAAGAGAAATCATTATTTAATCCTCCCTCTAAGTTCAAAAACATAAGTTCATCCAGTCTTTTGCCTTGGGAAAAAAAAAATCAAAAAGTTAGTAATTTATATACAAACCTAACATTTTATTCCCTCTAAACATGAAAGCAAATTTACTGTTACCATGTCGAAATATGAACACAGAAATATCTATTTTGTCACTGTGAATTACAGGAAAGAAGCTTAATAGAGCAAAGTGACCAACATCTTGTAGTAAAATAAAGTGATTAGAAGAAAGTATTATATGCCACGCTGCCTCACTCCATGTGTTTTATTATGTACTCACTCTTGGGCTCTCAGCATTCCAACAAATCTCAATCTCTCAATGCACATCACTTCTGCCATTTCTCAAGTTTAGGCAGTCTTAACTAGACATTCATGGGTCCTTTGCTCTGTACCAGTCTGACAAAAAGGTATGAAGGACTACAATGTTAAGTAAACTTTAATGGACTGGGCATAAATCCAAAGAAAATAACTGCTGTCATTGCCCAGCAGTGAACACACACAAAAGCTGGAAAGCTGCAGAACCTTGCTGTGCACCCCAAGGAAAGGCTTTCTGACTTCAGATAAAAACATGCAAAGGGGTGGAGGGAGAAACCTATGACAGCATTTCAAAATGCCATGTACAGCTCAGCCGTCACTTTCCTTACTACTCTTTATTGGGAATACCTTTCAGTTCCTTCTCTACAATATTCCAACATTGTCAACTACGTTTTAGTGTGAAGTCAGGTAAACAAAGCTACAGTCCTTTTCATGTTTTCGAATTTCTATTCTTCTGACAGTACTAGATTCTTTTAACTACCCAAAGTAATGTATTTCAAGTAGGTAATGAATCATTCTTTTCCAGACTATTTTTCTTTCTGTCCACTTGATTTCTGTCACCAGGAAGCAGTAACATAACTCTCCTAGAAAGTTACAATAATACAAGTCAGTGCAACATTCAAATGTTGATCACACGGGAATTTCCTTCAGTATGGAAAAAGACAAAAGAACTTAATGAAGTCCTTAATGAAGACTTAAGGCAAGTGCATTCTTACACCTTCTTTAGTGACAAAGGTGAGATCAACTTTCATGCAACTACTTGCACTATATTATTTCTCTCTCTTTCTGCCTAAAATTATTCTTGTGAGGAAGAAAAGAGGAACATAACAGCAGGAAGAAAAACCTAACACCTTTATGTTTTTAACAAGGTTTTAGGAAGAGCTATGCTATGATTACACCATTTAGAAAGCATGTGTGTTTTGTACTGCGCTTAGGAATTCACCAACAGAGCAACAAATGAGTCTTCAGTGCTATCAAATAAGATTACATGACTCTCCGCTGGTCATCTCCCCAGAATATGGGAAGCTAGATAATGTTGGTTATCTGTTTGGTTATGTTAAACTGCACTCTGAATCTTAGCCTTTTCTAAGTCTCTGACAGTTTGGACGTCGACTTCCATGATGCCAGAATTCTGCAATGTTTCCAGAAAAACTAGAATGCAATTTATCTGTTTTCAACTTAGGAAAATACAGATGTATTAAAAGAAGAACAAATAAATGCAAGACTAAATGTATTTTGGTAAATATAAAATACTCATGCTGACATGTTATATTTAAAATAAACTGTTGAGAAAAGTGAATATATTCTGATGACGAGATGTCATTCCTGAGCCACCTTCTCCTCTATTCCCCCTCTCCTCCAGAAGGCTGGAAGCAATCAAAAACATTCTTTATTTCCAAGAAGAGATACAGACAGTCAGTACAGTTTCAATCAGTCCTGGCTTGTTTGCCACCACCTAAATTCAACTTTGCAATTCCTCTGACACTCCATTTTCCACAGAGCAGCACAAGTTCCACACATGCACACACATGCTCAGTGTTTTCCAAACAGGACCCTGGAGCCAGAATCTGGTGTGGCCCCTGAGAGGCTTAGTGTGATACTTTCAATAGATCAGTGCATACTTTGAGACCTGATGTGCTTACCACCAACATGCATCATCCATATCCTCACACACCTAACGACACTCTCACAGCTGAATGTTCAATGTCAATCACTAGCATTACTTTAAATAAAAAACTACCTTGGTTCCAGCATGCCTAATAAACCACTCATAAGGCATAAAGACACTGTTTTGTGTTGGCCCCTGTGTAACATCAGAAATTCATCTCAGAAGTCACTATTCTGTGATATTCATTCAATATCACAGTAGTATTAGGATTTTTTGTTTGTTTCAGAAATCTTTTTCAAAAGAACATAGTTCTTTCTCATGGAAGAATGCTCTCCAGTACAGGATGGAACTATTGCTAGGACAGTACAGCCACTGTTACTCAATTTTTCTTGTATCAAGCAAGCAAATGAAGACAAAGATTAGTCTTTCACAGAAGTTTAGCTGCTCCATGAGGAGGCTGAACAAAACTTATTAATCTTTGTTGAAACAAGGATGATATTAGTTGCATCAAAACAGTCCAGTCCTCAAAGCTGTCCCTTAGGGCATTTGGGACCATTATTTGCATACCAAACAAGACGAGTCTGGAACATTCTGGGCTGCCTGTCTAGCATTTAAACAGTAGGTCCTATGACAGTAGGTCAAGCAACAGTAGGTTGCTGGGAGCTTCTGCTGGAAGGATACTGTCCCCAAGTACCCCCCAATATTCTCCTGCTGCTGGAGAGGTTGCAGCCCATGGCTTGGACAGGCGCATTCTTCACTGGGAAACACGTGGTTGGATGACTTGGACCCAGAGAGTGGTGGGGAATGATGCCACATCCAGTTGGGGCCAGTCCCTAATGGGGGTTCCCCATGGCTCAGTCTTGGGCACAGTCCTATTTAATATCATTGTTGATGATCTGGACAAGAAGATCAAGTGCATTCTTGGTAAGCTCAGTAAGCTGGATGGGAGTGTTGATGTTCTGGAGGGTAGGAATACTCTGCAGAAGGATCTGGACATGCTAGATTCATGGGCTGAGATGTGAGATTCAACAAGACAAAGTCCTGGTTCCTGCANTGGCTGGAGAGTGGTCCAGGAGAAAGGGACCTAGGGGTGCTCGTCAACAACAGCTGAGCATAAGCTCGCATATGCCCAGGTGGGCAGGAAAGACATTGAGGTACTGGAGCATGACCACAGAAGGGCAACAAAGCTGGGAAAGGACCCAAAAGATAAGGCATATGAGGAGCAGCTCATGGAGCTGGTGGGGCTTAGCCTGGAGAAAAAGAGGCACAGGGGTGACCTTCTCTGCAATTCTCTCACTGGAGGGTATAGCCAGCTGGGGAGCAACCAGCAACAAGCCTAGAGAGAATAGTCTCAACCTGTGCCAGGGGAGGTTCAGGTAGGACATCAGGGAGAATTTTGTCACATAGGGGGTTGTCAGGCATTGGGAAAGGGCTGACCAGGGAGGTAGTGAAATCATCATCCCTGGAGCTGTTCAAGAAATAACTGGATGTGGCACTCAGTTTTCCTAGTCTAGTTGACAAGGTGGTGATCGGTCAAAGGTTGAACTTGATGATCTTGGAGGTCTTTTCCAACCTTACTGATTCCATGCTTCTATGATTCTATTTTTGCGTCCTGTGGAAGAGGCAGTCAAGCCACAATTACAGCTACTGAACCATATGGCCACTGGATCACTATGAATCTCAGACTAACAATGAAGGTTTCCTTCCACCCCACCTTTCACCACAACTCTTGATGGAAAAGATCCAGGGAATACAGCTGCCTGGGAGGCTTATTGAAGACAAACTGCAACCGAGGTTTACTGCTGCAAGTACTAATTTAAGTACTACTACTTACTTTAAGTACTAAGAACCTGCCATTTAATACCTGCTCCCATAGGACTGGAACTAACACGGTACAGCTAGGACTTCTATAGCACCAGCATTGCTAGGAGTCAGTATAGCCTTTTAATTGCCAATCAATTTCTCTTGACTGTTTTCCCACAGCATCTTGCCTTATCTGAACCTAAATTTGAACTGATTTTTCTGTAAGTCATCTTATTACTCTATTGCTTAATATGCTCTGAAGAACCAAATTATAGGCGTAGGTAGCAGCCTGATGGTCCTGTCCTGTCCCGACAGATAATACTGAAACACAAGCAACAGTCTTCAAACTGGTTCCACTCAAGAAACAACTGTGAGAATACAAGGCCTGACCTAACGATGCCAAAAGGTCAGCAAAAAAATTTATAGGAATGGCTGCAAGGTATGTCTGGTTAGGAGAGGATGTGGCATTGCGCCACAATGCTACATACTGCTAAAACTGAGCAGCTTCTGCAGAAAACAGTATATGGGCTGACCAAGAAAGATCTGTTATTTTTAGGATATGACATCATTGTCAGGGGTTTTCTGGAGCATTCCTACTTGCTGACAAGCACAAACCTAAAGGAAGCAATTGGACTGGCACAAAAAAATTGTAGAGAAAAGCTCTGTTTATATAAAGTAGCTGCCATATTTTCCTTGCCAGTGTAATTGAGGCTCTCATTTGGCAAAACGCATGTTGGGATTCTGCCAATATGTTTCAGGACAACTATCTGAGCGTCTCTTCCTGACAGCCTGGTACTGAGATAGTTCTGCTCTTCATGCCAAAGGTGACACACACTTCTCTGCAGAGAGCACTAATGCTGTCCCTGGCTCAAAAAGAGCAGTCACTGCAAAGAAAAAGACAGAAGAGATTCTTACCCACTCTAAAAACTTAGTACTCTCTGCATTTTTAAAGCTTACAGTTTCTTCTGGCATGGGACCAGAAAATGCTATGAAACTAAAGGGAAACTGACTGAGAGGAAAATGTGAAATCAAATACTCAAAACAAAATCCAAAAACTTCTTACCTAGTGTAAAATGGAAGAGGAATGAGAGTTTTCTTCAAGGGTAGATGCGATGTGTTTTGATGAACTAATTAAATTAATTTTATTAATTAGTTATATTTAATTAGTTATATTAATTAATTAGTTTTATTCTGATGAAACAAATACGGTAGAGAAAGATCAAAGTTCTCCAATGTATATAGGCTGTAGCAACTTTCCTGTGGTAAGAATCAAATTTTTCCCTCTTTTTAATACCTTTTGTGACTTTACTCCAGTTTTTCCTTGCCACAGTGAAGCCTGGAAAGAAAACCACTAAACTTGATTGAATTAATCTCACAAATAACTAAATTTAAAAAATTAAGGATTAAATGATCTTTAAGATATATCAAATGCCTTCAAGCATTATTAGCAAGGTTGCTACTAAAGTTACATTAATATTCAAATTTAAAATGGAATTACTTCTAGTTTTTACAAATATTATATTATGGTGTCATATGTTTATGGAAAACACTTGTTTAATTCATTTTTTCTGAAATAGTACAGTTCATGAAAGATGTTGTATACATGGTGTTAACATTGATGCATCATCAGGAAACTCCATCTAAAAATCAAATTTAACAATATGAACAGTTTCTTTAATCCAATCCAGGGGTTGTAAAGCCTCTACTAACTACAGTTCTTCACCTTTACCAATGACTGCTTAGTTTAATTTTTCTCTGTCTTCACAACTTTAATGAAGCACAGAAGTGTGTGCAAAATTAGTACATAAAGACCATTTGTTAAATTTCAACACTGAGGTTTAAATCTCAAGACTACCCTTAATAAAAGTCTTGGACCTCTTGACCTTTTCAAAGGCTGTGTGCACTGCTCATGGTCAGTGTGCATCTCTTGCACAATGTGTCTGTGAGTAAAACATATACAATGTCACGAGACTGAGTAAAGGAGTAATTTACACATTCCTTTGCACCATCATTTACTTAAACCCTCAAGCATACAAGCATGGATGGCCAGAAATGCTCCATGTAAGCTCTCACCAGTTTCTTCTGAAGCAGTATAAACAACTCTATTTTTTCATAGAAACACTATATTTGAAAGGCAGTAGGGATGAGTTAGTCCTTTCATAGCTGTATCTCACTTGTGACAGCTATCTACTGATCAACACCTATAAACTAGTGTTAGAATAATTATATAACATTCCAGGGTTTGTGGCACTATAATTTTAGTAATCAGATTTTTTCTTTGTGATATCCAAACCACATTCTATTTCAATAGACCCTTCCATCACTGTTTTATTAGCATATGGTCTAAGTATACATAAATTCTGAGACAAAATTCTTAACTGAAGTATTTAACAAAACTGGTAACAAGAATGGTTTTAAGGAAGTTCATTACCACCCTGCTCTCTAAAACATATGCTAAAATATTTTATACTAGCATTGTATGACTGAACATGTTTGCTTTGAATACTTCAAATTCTGCTCACCTAAGTAGTTACTCTATTTGTCAACAGGTAATTGTATAGCATTGCATCTAGCTTGGTTGAGCTATTTAAAACCTCGGTTCCTTAGCCTATGACTTAACTTTCTAGTTCTCTCAGAATTACTGGCCAGGGATTATCACTTTTAACTAGAGCACATTCGCATATTGACCAATGTGCTCTCTGGCATCCGCTTCAAACCTCTGTGTGGGTTAACTCTTCTCCGGGTCTTTTGTAAACATTGTTTTAACATGCTTAAACCCCCAAAACTTAAACCCCCAAATCATAAGTATTAACTTACTAAAAACAATAACTTGACTTTGGTAGATGTTCTCAATGTATTTATTCATAATACTATAGAGTCAATGCTGGACATCTTGGAGATAACTTTAGTGTTACTGAACAAAATTCCCAGAACACAATCATCATGTAATAGAATAAAGACTAGATTTTCATCTACTCTAAACTGTTACTTTTCACTAGTAGATTTCACTTTGCAAATTTGCTTATAGTCATAAAGAAAGACAGTAATTCTGGATTTTACTTAGCAGAAACACCTTAAAACATCTTCAGCCAAGGGCTTTTTGCTCAGCTCTTAATAAAACTAATGACTAAGTAATCTTTCTGTTACATTTCTCAATGCCTGAAGAAAAGAACAGTACTTACTTGTAATTGTCATCTTCTACAAACTTCTGAAGTTCTTCAATGTAACGGACAGACTTCAAATACTTTTGCACATGGGGAAGTGTTGTGAGATAATCTGTGGGATGTTCAAACAAACAAACAAAAACCATTAACATTTATGTAATCCAGAATTATAATTTTTTCAGTTGATTTTTTTTTTCTGGTTCTTATGATACCTTCATGGAAACAGAATTTGAACCTCCCTAAAAAGTAAATTGGGCAGAAATACTACTTTGACCCTAAAAAGGTGTTAAAGACTTGACTGAGCAAAAGTGATGCTCTCAGTTGTTAAAGAAAATACAGATGCATTTCATCATCATGAAGGCTGGTGGATTTCATTAGATGCTATCTCATTTGTGGAAAAAAATTATCTGCTGCAAATCTGCTTGAATATTTTGTTCATTGTTCTGGGGAAAATCAAAGCCTGTAGCCATAGGTATTAGCGGTTCTCATATGTCCAAGAACTGAGGAGACTTAAAGTAATTAAATAACTAATTAATAATTACAATGCTGAATATCAAGAATGAAAGACACTAAGTTCAGAATGACAGAAAAACCTCTTGACACATGGTGCATGGATAGGAACATGCCTTGTAGTACATAACTAAAGTTTTGCCGTCTTGTAAAGGTAACTGCTTTAAAGGCATCCATTATCCCAGAATATTGTTTCAAGGCTGTATTTTAATTTTCATCTTAATTTTAACAAAGGACTGAAAGTTAATGCAAAGCACTGCAGCAAGCTACCAAAATTGTAAAAAGGAAAGGGTCAATGAAATAAGGAGGTTTTTTTGTCATCCAAAGTTTTCAGAGACAATATGAAACTCACAATAAGAAAATGATACCTGAATGATCTAGCTGTTCAGAATCATACGTAATTATGCCTAGTTCCTACCTTTAAATACTTTGAAATACCAAAGTTGACAAAAAAGGGCTGGATACTTAAGCATACAGAGTTAACCTCTCACCTTGTTTTTTCACAATCTAACAATCCTTTCTCTTTAAGCTCTCCAAAACTTCAGCTTTTAATTTTTCTGAATTTTATTGTTTAGCTGCACTCTAGGCTTTTCAGCTTGGTATAAATTTAACCAATGAAAAGTCGTGCTAAGCCACCAAGAGTACACTGAGTATTCACGAAGACACCAAAACCAGCACATTTATTGATATACAGCTTCACTAGCAGGCTAGAACTGCAGAAATAATTTTTAGAGTAAAATTTTGTTAAGAAAAAGAAACCACCCCTCCTTTTCCTGACTTCATCCAGGAGCAACATACGTGCAAAAGCTTAGCACATTGAACAACTCAAGTGTAGACTGAAATATTTGTATTTCATTTTGTAAATATGTCACCAGGATGCTAACAACAAAATGATAACCAAATGAACACATTCCACACTCTAGACATGGTTATCTACTGTGAAGTAAAGGGAAGATATTAAGATAATTCTCTCTGATTGCCTCTGGTGGAAACAGTATATAAGCCAAAGGCAATAGCTGCACTTGAAAGTATGTCATTTCTACCCCACATGTAACAGTAAACTCTACACAACCTCTGTTATAGCTCTCACAATTTTGAATACATGCTTATCTGCCCAATTTGCTGGTAAGACTGAAGCTACACAGAAGTGGAAGCTACATCACTTACTAGTGTTCAACTCTACCAACATTACCCTCAGAATCTACTTCCACAATTTCGCACTAAAGAAATTTTAGTTAAGGCTTGATAGGCATAGCAACATTTACCAACCATAGTTGCAGGATACTTGCAGATCAGCTATTATTCGGAGAATATTGTTCATTTGATTGGATCTTTGTTCATTCTCCATTATGCTGTCTGAAGCAGGATATGCAGAATCTATGTAGATTAAATCCAAGAGATAAATTCCTGAAACAAACAAATCAATTAACCAATTGATCTAGTGTTTCAAACAGAAACAGTTGCATAATTTTTAATGAATATAGCAGTCAGAAGCTGTTTACCCACCCTGTGCTCTGGGCCCATTAAACAAGAGATCTTCGGATTTGCATTTTGAAAATTTCCATAACTACTGCTTGAGTTTCATGACACTCCTTAAAAAGAAAAGCTTTTTTGCACTTAGGGTACTGCTTACTATGAGCAATTTGCAGGACCATAAAAAGGACACTAAAAAAAGAATGAGAGCTGCCCCAGGCAGTGGTGCTGACAGTGGGCACACAGTGCTGCTGGCTCCCATGACCAGAGACCACTGCAATACCTCCTTTGACTGTCACCAGTGGGGAAGAGCTCCATTAACTTTTCTGCCCTGAGACTTAGGAATACTTTAGGGAAATCCTTTGCAAGACTTTTTCTCACTCAAGCTGAGCTCGCCACATATCTGTTTCCTCAGATCTCTACCATCTTGACTGGTACATTGCTCATTGGATCACACTGTGTTAGGTCCAGCATTAGCCAGGTTGCAATACCTAATTTCTTCAGGTTTTTACCTTATTCATTCATGCATTCTGAAAAAGCCTTACACTGCTTAGGGAAGAATGAATGAAGATATCACATGACCTGTTGTTGAAAACTGAAGAGACAGACAAAGAGGCGACAACAAGCCAGAACAAATTCAGTTTCTTATGAACTGTTTAATGCTTTGCCTGGAAAGCATAAGGCCATAACTGTCTCTCAAGTGCCCAGCAATCTGTGAATTTGGACTATGAAAGAACCATATATGCCCATTAGACCCACTGACATGATAAATAGGAGAGTGCTTCAGAGACCAAAGGTAATTTAATAATCCCACCAAAACCAAAAGGGACGTTTAGACCTTGTAAATGAGTGGAATAGAGCTGAATTAACAACTGAACAACATACAAACCATGGGGATTTCCAGTCATGCTGGAGTTAAAATAAAGAAAAAAGATGCTTAGAAATCAGGTCAAGTTTTATAGTCTAGTTTAACTTTCTGCAATGACACAGATCAGTCCTTCAAAAATTTTCATCCCATATTAAAAATCCTCTATTGAAGAAATAGATCTAATTTTTATATATTTATTTATATAGCTATATAATTATTTTTGTATGTTTTATATATAATCATATTTATATATTTTTATATATATCATAAATTTAAGTACAGTTTATAACCAGAGGTTCATATGACTCTGACTACCTTAACAGTTTTATCTTAACAGTAACCTGCAGTATTTATTGCTTTCTCCCAAAAAGTATCTTCTAAAAACCATTCTCAACTTATATTCATTTTTCTCTCTACACACTTCTACCTCTAGAAAGACAGAATGATGTATCATCAAAAGTTATTAATGTTTTGAATTATTGTTTTATTAGCGTCCTTTTCTTAAAACAAAACAAAACAAAACACCCTGTTTTTGTAATTTATATTAGTAGTTGGTAGTTTTAGACCTACTGATTGAGTATGCTAATGTGATTCTACTTCTCAGCTACAGTAATTCTCCACACCAAAGGATGAGTTTAAAGGAAGAGGGAGTAATTGGGGCTTGCTTTCCTAGATTATAAAAATATATACAAAAGCAGAGAGGCAAAAAGGAAAAAAGTATGACTTTATGTGATTAGAAGACAATTCTGTAGAAGTTTGTCAAGGGCAGCAATACCTGCTCTTTGTTTGTTCTTTTTCACTCTTGTGAAGATAAGCTATTAATCACACCAGTTTATTATATCTCATATTAAATTTCACATATCATACCAGAGAAATATAAACAGCACTTTTGTCCTGCTCTGTTTCCACGTCTCAGTCTTACTTAGCTTTAAAAGGGGGAAAACCAATCCCAATTATTATTTTCACCTTTTCTGAACTTTATCTGAACAAGGGTTTCAACCATACTGGGAACTGCTTTGGCCATCATCCCACACACTCGAGAGACCCTAACAACTACACAAGGCCAGCACAGACCAGGCACCTTACACCTCAGAACGAGAGAAGAACTCCAATTTCCCTAATACTAGAGTGGCTTTGTAGCAGTTTAGTGTTGAGCAAATCCTGAGTCCCCAAGGTTTTGCAATGGCCTAGAGGTCATACCTAGACTGAGGTTCCATACAGCAGCTCTTCACTGTCCTCTCCTGTCAAGTGGCACATCAAAATGTAGTTAAGAGTTATGACTGTAAAGTTTCTATTTGCTCATAGCCTCTCCACTGCAACATGCCTTATGGCAGCCTGGGTCAAGGCCACTTTCCAGCTATTTTGAGCAAGTCTGCAGCTTTTCTCATTGATATTAAAGGTATAAACACATTTCCACTCTGCAGCAGTGGTTGTAAGCATTTTTTCAGGACAAAGAATCTATTTTCCAGGACAACATACAGATGAGGACCAACAAGGTATACAAGCACCAAAAAGGATGAAAGGTGTTAGCCTAGACCCTGCAAATTCCAAATAAAAGTGTAAGGAAATGGGCTTTTGGTAGGTAGTGGGGTGCAGGAAGAAAAAACCCAAACTGACAGATGTCTAAAAAATTAAACTGAATGTAATGCTACATTATGCTACAATATAAAAGAACACATTTATTGTAATTTACACACCAAGCCACCCCTTTCCCATATTGCTCCTCTCCCTCTCTTCCTTTAAAGCAAGAAGGGTAATTAAGTTTTATGATTTTTTTTTAATCTTGGCAGTGATATTTTAAACTCTTCTATATATTTGATGCAATCGTAGGCATAGATAAGAATCAGTTCATTTTGAACAGAGGAATGACAAAATTATTCCCTTCAGCAAAAGACTTCAAGACCCGTTTCTCAAAGGAAAGCCTCAGGGCTGCCCCATGCCAAAGCAAACAGACAGCACTAGCTTTTCAAACTTTGGCTCACATTTGTGCTACTGTGCACAGAAAAAAGCTAGGATGTGAGGCCACCGGGATATTTTCCAGAGGGTGAGCTCATGGGCAGCTTCTTCCACAGGCAAGTATCATTTTCCAGTGATACTCACTTTTCTCCATTGTCACCAGAACTAATTTTGCAGCTGGATATTGTATGCAGACAACACTGTTCATTAGTTTATGGTCCCATGGAAGTAACAACATATGCTAAGGAAAAGCAAAGCCAAATAATCCAGGACTACATTTATTAATGAAAATCACTTTGTGTAAAGGGGACAAATTATTTTTAAGCTGGTAAAAGAAAACCAAACCTGTGATACCAAGCTTTTAAACTTCTGCTGGAGAGTTCAAACAAAAAAGTAATATTAGTAACAGTTTAAAGACAAGAAAACATTAATATGGCAAAAAAGTGAACTTCAAATGTAGCAGTCAATGCCATGTTTTGAGTCCTCCACCCACCAGACAACAATTTCCAAGGCTAGATTTTATTGACAAAATATTTATGGAGAACCGCAGTGTTCAGCGGGATGCAAACCTAAGTCTGTATACTTGTGTCTTGATTTACAGTTAAGCTTCTCCTATTATTTTTTTTATTCAATACTCAAAGCTTCTGAGAAAGTAGCACTGAGGCAGATAATAAATAAGTGTACTTTGGAGTTGATGGGTACAAACAAAGAGGTCTTCAGAAAAATACTCACAAGCCCTCAAAAAATGAGTGGTTATTCAGCTTCACTCAGTTCTGAAGAACCTGAACTGGAGCATGTAAGCTTTAAAATGCTCATGAACAACTACAGTACACTATTTGTTCCTCATTAAGAAAGACGGACATAACATGCTATGAAAGACAAAACACTTTCAGTCAAGTAAATAACATGTACAAATTTATACTAATGAGAAAATCTGGGCAGGTATTACTTTAAATAGCAGTAACAGAAACAAAGAGAAATCTGGGGTTTTTTGGCATTTTCCTCCAAGTTAGAAAGCCTGGGTTCAAGTTTTCTGTTCTGCCACAGATTTCTTTTACATGAGTAGCACCATTTATTCTTAACAATTCAGAATTTGGGAGGTTTATGACAATTTGCAGGCACGAGGTGTAATCCAAAACTTGCAGCACCTAAAATTTTTTCACAAATATACACTGTTGCAAAACCAATCATAAAAAACATCTGCGCAGATAAAGACTGAAAATTTGCATCATTATCCACTGTGTCTTTTTTACTTTTTATTTTTTTAAACTTTTTTTATAATGAGTGTAAAACTATACTGAAAAATAGTAGGGCTAACAAACAAAAAATTAGGTGGTTAAACCACCCCACTACTGCATATTTGATATATACTTTCATGCATAGTGGTCTGTTAAGGGTCTGTGCAATTCTGAAAAAGCAAGTAAGCTAGGAAACAGCTGATGTATGAGATTTTTGTCAGTCAGACATTCCCTACTTGGCAACAAAAAATAATTAGCTGATAGAGAAGTATTTTACACAAGCCTGGGGACTTCAATTTATCATTCTTAGGTAACATTTTGATCATGTACTATAATAAACTATCAGAGTTATTTGGTAAATTGTACTATTACTGTGAACAAACACATGGTGTAAAAGGAGGTAAAAAAAACTCTTAAATGTTTTAATGAACAATTTCGTTCCCTACTTACAATCATGTGCACTTCTAAAGATATTCACAGCCCCTGAATGCACATATGCTGCTGTGTAACACAGATGTCTGGGCATAGAGCATTCCTTCGGTACAGGAAGCAGAGTCTGCAAGACACCCAGTAACTGGCACACATAACAGAAGAAAATCTGTGGAAAGTAATAATTTTCCATTTTTGCTCCTCACAAATTGAATAATGACACTGGTTTGACAGGAGGACCAGAAGAGACAAGGATATATTTCCAATATGTAGGCAAGTATATTTATGAAAGCATTTTCCTACATACAGTAGTGTGGTTGTGTCACACTAAACAAAGCAGAGGACAGAGGGACAGTAACTTATCAATTAACTATGTGGTAGAAAGTCCAAACTACTACAGTCAGCAGTTTGTAAAACCAAAGACACCATTGTTAGGAGATTAACTCATAGGCAAAAAAGCCAACTGTTTTGTGGTATTGCTGGTTTCAAGAAGACTGGATATTTTCCAAGGATTAAGGGCTGGAAAATTTTTCTACAAAACCAAATGTATATACTGGTTAACCTTGGTAGGATTCGGAATACTCTAAAAAAATCTGAAGACAAACCTTTGCTAAGGCAACACCATGTAATTTGTAACATACAGAAATGTATTCATCATAAAATGTCTGAAGAGAGACTTCACACATTTATGACATGGTCCCATGGACAGCCGTCAAGTTGATTACAGGATTGGAAAGCTTGCCATATGAAAAAAGGCTAAAGGAATTGGGTTTGTTCAGCTTAGAGAAGTGAAGAGGCAGAAGGGAACTAACTGCTCTTCCAGTACACACAGAGCAGTCACAGGGAAGATGGAAATACACTCTCCAGAGTGATAGCAACAGGTCAAGAAGTGATGGGGGAGCATTTTATCTGCAAAAAAGCAAATTTCTTCTCTGCGAATACACTTAAATATTGAAATAGGTTTCCCAAAGGAGGACAGCAATTTCCCTTGCTGGAAATACTCAAGATATGGCTTGACTGGACACTGGGTAACCTAATTTATGGTCCTGCTTTCCACAGAAGGTAGATCAGATAATCTCCAGGGATCTCTTCAAGCCACAACTCTACTGTTCTATGACAAGCTTGAAAAATGTGCTGGCCTATACCTGTGTATCTATTATTGAAGGCGAGTTTGGAGTACAGCAGTTATATGGACTAATTTGCTGCAGCAGGAAGGCTCTGCTCATACAAGCAGACAATAGACCCTAATTTTAACTGTGGATAAAGTGAGTACTTCAAGCAATCTCTTTCATCATGTGATATAAGCAAAATTTACCTTATAAAAATGTAGAGCTAGAGAGGGCACCTTATTTTGTTTCATTCTGTCTCAGCAACATCAACTAATAAAATTAAAATTTGATGTTGATTCCATGGTCTTTCCTGAGTAATCTCACCCTATTCAACCCCGGGAATTAATCATCCCACATTTGTCATCACAGCAATGAAGCCTAATATAGAAAAACAGATCAGTAAGTGCAGCAAAACCCAAGGAACTTTCAAGCTAAAGTACCAGTTTGTGAAAGAAAATGCTACCAAGAACTCAGCTGGAATTACATTCAAGAAGCTGTACCGTGAATCATCTCTGACTGGTGCAGATCATTTTGTTATCCACTGAAACAGGCTAAAAAATTCTGAAGCTGTCTGGACCTTTCTACCAAAGCTTTCCACCTAAACAAATCAGATTTTCTCCAGAATACTGTCAATTTTTTTTTCATTTCCCCCCAAAGCCCAGCTATTTCCTAATACATTTCCCATGAATCAGGAAAAATACATTACAGAAGATTAAATGCTTTAAGAGTGATGCATTTTAACATTTTTAAATGTATGCTATCCAATGTCAGAAAGCAGAAAATACTTCAAAAAAGACTATAGAAAAAAGGCAAAGGTACAATAGCTGTTTTCCAGATGTTGCTTCCTGTCAGCAGCAAGTGGTGGTTAGAGACTTCCTGAGACAGATCTTACATAAACACTTTCGGGTTTAAGTCTGGGTGGTAATTTTTCTTTACAATGTTTTTTCTCTGGATCCATCCATTTTTTTCTTTTTCCTGCTATTCTTACAAAACCACTTTTCCTTTTTTAACTTTTGAGCTTGAAAGATCTTGTGGCAAATGAATCTGACAATTTAACTGCACCCTGTCTGGAAAAACAATCTGTTTAATTTCTCAAAGTTTACCTTTTTAAGATTGGCACATTCTTATCTCTTTTTGCTTACCTTGAATTTCTGATCACTGACTCAAAGTTAATTTCTATGACCAGATGTTTTATAGTATTTTCACTCATTCTCAAAGCCAAGTCTTTCAAACCACTCCTTGCCAACTGCATTACCCTGCTGAAGACAACTGTCAGACTTCACAGCCAGAAATAACTGGATGTTAGTAACTTTCTGCTAGGAGGATGTTTTATTCTCTAATCATAGACTTTAATACAAGCTGATTGCTGAGATTCTCAGGATGGAGGAGAAATCAACTATGAAAGCTTTTGCAAATCACATCATTCGGCCTAAAGCCTCTTAAAAAAACCCCAGTGAACCGTACTTCACAGCATTACAAATCCAAGGAAAAGGTATGCCCATTTGGTCCAAGCAGAACGTCCACACAAAGGCAAATTCTGTTTTTTCTCTTCAGTCCTTCCCAAGGAGCAAACACCTATTGTCATCCAAACAATTCAGTTATGCTACAAACACCTGGCACATCCAAATAAAAGCTCCCTGTCATCTATCAAGTCGGCACAACTTCTCTTTTTCCCTGTAGACAAAACTGCAACAGGTTGAAGAAATAAGCTTTGTCATATGCTATTTAGAACAACCTATACACAAAAGCTTACAGGTTATTTAGACAGCTTTTAAGTGACAAAAAAGCACTCAGTACTTAATCAAAAGGCTGATCTGTGTAAAAATATGCTTCTTGTTCAGCAAAGAGGACAGTCACAGAAACAGAGTTTGGCTAATTTTGATTTTTCAAATATTTTATTTATAACATAATTACCTGTAAGAGAATGCTTAATGACTAAAAAATACACCACAAGAGAAGTCTCTAGGCTCCTTCACTGAGTAAAAATTTTAGGCATTTAACTGCATTTATTTAAGTGCCCTAAAATCAATGGACATATACTATATGAGCTTAAAAGTGGTTGTGGATGCTTTATAAATATGGGCCTAAATCAACAACCTCATCCTCAGGAAATAGTTCTTTTCAAGAACCTTGGTGCTGTGGGGCATAACTTCAAGTTAGACACCTGTATTTTCCTATAAAAGCAAAGAATCTAAAACTGTTCATTTTAAAATGAAAAATAAATACTCCACCCAAGTAGTAATCTAGCTAGAGAATCACCTATCTAGCTCTACAATCACTTAGGAACTGGAAAAACTGATCAGGAAATGACGACAGGAAACAACCACTCTAATATCCTGACAAACACTCATGGCAACCCACTCCCTTTGCTCTTCCTGCTGCCACTTCCCTCCCTTGAGCAGCGCTCTCCTAGGCTGAAAAAGCACCTTGGGAAGGAAGGAGTGTGAATCATACTCACGTTGAAAGACAGTTTAATGGGAATATTGCTAAATCGGTCAAAAATTAACAGAATTATCACTTTCTGATTCTATTAAGCCAGCTTTTTCAGTATAAAACTGGTACAGTATAAAATTGGAAAAGGTTTGGACTGCTTTAATCCTAAGTGTCCAGACTATACTCCTAACTAGCACTGAAATGGCCACTCCAGTCAGTGGTCCTCTCTCTTTAGAACAGAAAGGAATAAGCTTCTGAGTTAAAATAGGAAATAATTAACATAATGGTAGTAAGTCGAAGGAATCACAGGCCACACAGGGAAGGTACAAAAAACTTAGAAAGCCTAAGCCATATTGAATTGATAGTGTAATATAGTTAGACGTGAGGTTTTTTCTGACATTCACTTTTATGATGGAAATAATCTAGCATTATAAAAACAACTACTTGTTCATGTTTTAACTTGAACAGAACTGGTTTTAATACAGTATCTTTAAACATCTTTATTTGTCCTTTGGATTACTCAAGTGCCCTCATATTGATTTCCTCCAATTCTACAAAACCCAAATATCTTCAAAACTGACTGACAAATTGCAAACAAGCCCATTATTACAATACAGCCCATTAGTACAATACAGTTTCTTATGATGTCAATGATACACAGTGACTGAAACAACCATTTGGTTTCCTAAACTGTAATAAAAAAAGCCATTTTTATGTTGCAAAGTTTCACTTCTAATTTGCTAATTTCTTTGCAGGATTCCCAGCAAGTTATAAAGGCAGATTTTAAATTTATTCAATCGACAAATCTTTTTTAAACCCAGAGCTAATAACCAAAAACGTTCCACACGCAGAGTTTCATAATAGCAAATTTTTAGAGGTTTTAGGAAAATTGCAGGAATTCCCATCACTCAAATGAGAAACAGGCTTTAGATACCAGGACAAGTATGAAGAATCATTCAAAATGCACGGAGGTTCAGCCAAATAATGAATTCGCAATCTGCATCAGAATGTTTTAAGAGCTTGCTTGAATTTGGACAATTTTATCGTCCATCATTTCTGCTTTCGAGCTGTTGCCTGACAAAGATGACGTGGGAAGTACTAAGAAGGGAGCCCCTCAGCACTACACAGAGCTAGTCTGCTGGCTCCGCTGGGGCCCGCCGAGCGCCTGGGATGAACATCCATCCCCGCATCCCTGAGCACGCTGTGACGAGATCCGAAGGCAGGAAGTGCTCCCCCGGCCCCCGACATTTTGGGGCCGAGTCCCGTGCAATTACCCACCCTCACTGCCCTTGATCTAAGAAAGCGGACCCGCGTTCCTCGCGGTCTTCCCAATTTCCCCTTAACCCCGGCATTAGCCTTGTTTCATGGCTGAAACTCGGCTTCCCCCGAGGCCTGTCCCGCAGCCCGGGCGGGGAGGGCTCAGCCGGGGCGGCCGAAGCACGAAGCTCCTCCCGGCAGCCCCACTGCCCGGGGGCGGAGGCAGCTCGCCCGTCCAACCAGCGCCCGGCAGCTCGTCGCGGCTTTGCCTTCTCTCCCCCCTTTCCCGGCCAGGATAAGCCTGCCACAAAGATCAGGGGTTCAAATGAGGCAGCTCCGGGCTGCCTGGAGGGACGGCAGGGAGCGCCGAGCGCCCCGCGGAAACGTAACGCTTCGGACACGGGACGCAGCCCAGAACGGTCTTGAACAAGAAGAACGCAGAAGAGGAAAAAAGAATTGCAGGGGAGGAAAAGAATCCCCAGTACGTCCCGTCTGGTCCCAGCACGGCGCACGCGGACTGCGGGTCGCCGAGGCGATGTCACCGCGGTCGGGCCGCGGCGGCAGCTGCTGACGGGAGCGGCCGAGGAGCGCAGCGAGGAAGCCGAGCAGCCGCGGTAAGGACGGGCACTGCCGGACGGGTGCGGCGGGTTCGGTACGCGCGGCTCAGAGCTCCCGCTGCACGGAGGGAGCCAATGCAAGCTTATCAGAGCAGGACTGCTCCCTAAGATAAAGCAGCAAGCCTGCTTTTTGACTTCAAAAGAACAAAAAAATACCCCCGAGCCTAAACAAAAATCCGTCACATATTAAAATAAAAGTTGTAAATACAGCTGAGACATTATGTGCCAGGGAGGGAAAGCCTTGGTATTATTTTCAAGAGTACGAATTTATGTTTTTAAAAAATCGTATTTTTGCGCGTAACTTTGATCTTCACACTTCCTTAAACTTGCCATCCAAGAATTATTTTAGGACATACTATTTTCTAAAGGACTATCTGTCTTAAAGATTTTGAAACCTCCATTCAGTCTTTTTTACACTCATGTCTGATTAGGGAAATACAAAACTTTCTGATACTTAAACAGTCTATAAAGTAAATATTTGAAGTATTTCACAAAAACTTAAAAAAGAAACTAGCATTTATGAGTACATTCATGTAGGCATCAAAGTATTACATGGTCTAACTGCTATTTTTCATGGGTAAAATGAGCCACATTTATTAAAATATGAATCTTTTTAAAGGGTGTTATGGACAGTGTGCATGCACACATATGAGCACACACAGTATGAGCACTTTCTGGTAGTGATTGGATTAAGTGAAAATAAGGTGAGGCCATTCTTAAGGGAAGCAACAACAAAAGCAGTGCTTTCTTTCAGTAATTACATTCCACATCTATGACAGAACTTTAGTAAAGCACAAAGAACAATCCCCCCACAAACAACTAAAATTCTTGGTAATCAAGAAGAATATTTGTACTTCTTGTAACTAAAGTTCTTGCCAAAACTTGAAGAAAGTTACATGGCAACAATAGATAAACTTCTGCAGTTTCTTGCAGCAACTGATAGTATTTCAAAACAAAAGTTTTCCAAGACCTCATGAAGACACTTTCGTTCTGATGTGTTGCTTAATCATCCAGTCCCCTCATTAGAAAAAGTATTACCTTTTAAGAAAACTTAACTGTGCTTGAACTAAAATTTCAGTTTTAAGTGGGCAGAAAATCTGACAAGAGAATGTATTCTAACACAAGTGTCTTAAAGGAATTAATTGGTTAATGCCAGTGTGGCACTTTTTACACTGGAAGTAACTAGTGGTAAAACTGCGAAGTGATTCCCCCCTTAAGTTTGGAGTTAAATTTTTCAATTCAGTTCATTATCATGTTTTCATAACTAGCACTGCATGCTACTATGTGTCAGCCCTTTCCTATGTATTTACTTTAAAACTTAGAGCCCAGCTTTAAAGGTTTTTTTCCAATACATGGAAAAATGTGGTCTACATATTACTGTGCTGTATTTTCACCGTGAATTGCTGTTTCCTTTAACAAAACAAAAAACAACAACAACAAAAAAAAATCACTGTCTAGATTTTTCTCAGCAATACTTTTCATCAAAAAGCTAAGACGTGAGCTTATTCTAAAAGAAACCCTGCAGCAGTGGACGTCCCTCCTCTTAGAACAGAGCAAATTTCACATTAAGTTTTAAGATTACCTTTGAGAGGTAACAATTGACAGGATAATTTCACATAATTCCATGGAAGAAAACGTGTAAAGGAGTAAAAAACAGAGCATGAGCTCTAAGACAAGGGACAGGGAGTAGGAAAGCAAGCAGATTCAAAAAATCCATGCTTGTCTGTCTTATCACAATGGTGTTGTGAAATCCAGATCATATTACTGGCTTGGTGCCTGGAACATGCCAGCTAACTGTAAGTCCACAAACACTGGCTATCAAAGGATTCTGTAGAAGCAAAAACCTAAGATTTGTTTAAAAAAATGGAAAACCAAGCCTTCTGATCTTTTCATAGCAGGATTTTACACTTTCAACACCCTTGCTTCATTTGCTTTTATAATGCAATAAAAATGTAAAACTGCACTAATATAAAAACACCTTTCATTATCAAAGACAAAAGTATTAAACCATGAAGATGTGTTGCTAGCTATTCATGTTTCTTCTTTAGAATGCACAGCTAGCAAATTATGTATGAATTCACAATAAAATACAGCAGTTTATCTTCTGGAGAATAAATGCTGTTTTAGCTAACACTATGCCTTTTGTGAACATGCCTCAGTGCCTGAGGATTCTGCACAGAAGATGGCATATCAGAGGTACAGAGGAAAAGACAGCCCATCAAAAGGACTCCTGGCCTTGTTTCATTAAATATGACCAGTACAAAAAACAGTGATTAACAGTGGTTTAGCATAGCTGAATGAGCTCATTTGTATGTATGGTATCATTTTTTTCTTCATAGTCAAAGAGACCATTTCAGAAAATACGAGTGTTATGCAAAAGTGTGTGTGTGTTATCCTTTTTATGTATGTGTTTTTCACCTATCGGGGTATTCTAAAAGGCTTTGATGTGTGAGAGTAATTACAGTGCATTCAGTTCTGGCACGCTGGACCTACATGAACTCTTAAACAATCCAACCTCTAGACTGTAAGCCCTTCCTCAGACAGAGCAATTTGTAGAGATGAAAATAAATGGTGAGTGTTGGACCTTGCCTATCCACTCTTGAATTAAATGGAAGTCACCTATTACAAAAAAACCCCAACCCACACCACAAAAATAAAACCCTACACAGAAAATGGAGTGAAATATTAAAAGAAATTAACCCCACAATCCTGAAATTAACTTCTAAGGTATGTAATACTCTGACAGCCTTTTTAGGGAGGCTGAGTGACAATGATTATTTTAAAAACAACAGTTGTTATCCCTAAGATGCAGTGACTTGAGTGGAGAATCCTGCTTTAGTTTCTGAGCATTCCACGTAAGAGTAAGTCATGTAGGAAACCTACTGCATCACCTTGTTTACAATAATTATCATAGCCCAGTACTATTAATGCATCCTTAGTTCCTCAGCTGCAGCATACAAGCCACTAAAATCTCTTCTAACTTGTTAAAGTTTGCTGCTGTCTTCTTCATATACCAGGTTCTCACTATCACTTCTACAAATGAAACAGGTAGTGGTTTTTATCTTTGCATCAAACTCAACTATACTGCAATCCAAATAGCTACTCAAGTCCCCAGAAATGCTCTTGTTATAACGTCTAAGTTTTAGCACAGAGAACTGCCTTCTCTGTAAAGCAGTCTCCAAGGGTAGCGAGAGTGCCATGTATCACACGTTCGAAAGCTGCCTGTCCATGGATCAGTGCATCACCATGTCACACCTATGTTTCTCTGGCTTTGTTGCAGTTTACTATACATAGGAATACAAGAGCAGCAGCCAGAAGCAATTCTATTACTTTTACATACTGGGATCTGTTATGTTCCTTATCTGTAGAAATAAGCCATAGTGATGCAATTTAAGATACAAAACTTCTATTCTAGTATGACATCCAGGCAATTATTTTTCATATTTGTCTTAGTTAAGGTGTTCCACACAGGATTCACACAGATCATTAATTTGCTTTTGTACTTTTCCAAAATGCTATAGTACAGGTAATGTCTTAAGTATCAAAACCTTTCCTCCTTAAATTCACTTGTAATGTTAAGCAACACATAATAAAGTTCAGTGGTCAGCCACCATCCAGTAGTCTTCCTGCTCTTACTTTTTGCAGGACACTGAAAAGCAAAGATATAAAAAGGACATAGCATAAACTCCTAGACACAAAATGCCAATCTCTCAATGGCTGAAAGATTCAACATTGCAAAACCACTTGAGATTGAGGTGAGAGAGTGTTGACACTATACACTCAGGCTTTCATATACACATTTCTTTCCAGAGTAATATGGCAAGTATAAACAAATTTCATTCAACAAAAACCAGCCATAGCATTGAAAAGCTACTGGCAGCATTTTCAGATAAGCTTAATGATTCTATGATTATTATTTTAAGTCATATTTTTCATCTCATGGAGACAGATCTTCACTTGTACACAGAATCCCACAGGCAAAATATTTCATAAAACCTGAGACAGTTAGCCTGTCTCTTTAGTAAAAATGAGATCCTCCTAGGCATGGCATCAAAACCAACAAATAATGAAATAAGGTATACAGGTTGGATTATCCAATATTATGTAAATTGTAAGTAGCTGAAACCCAAAAAGACCATTGTGCTGACATTGATACCTTTACTGCTCCCTCTTAAGGCAAGCTGATTGAAAACAGAAATTAACATTTACCAAATGGTAATTTTTTCATGTAGAAATATTTTTACCTTTATAATTTTAGGATCACAATAGCAATTAAATAATAAGTTATGAACATTTGTACAATTTAATATTGCAAAATACTGAAATCCTTCTGAAGTACATAAATTTCAAGATATTCGTAAAAATCAAAAGGCAACACATTTTGACTAATGAAAAGCTGCATATAAACAAGACAGAATACAGGACAGAAAAATGTTTCAAAGCAAAGCCAAAATAAGATTTTATTATCATTTTCTCTCTAAAGGACAGAAAAAGCAATCAACTGCTGAAACATCCAATATCCCTTTCAGAAAATTTATTTCCTCTTTTGTCACCAGATCATGGAAATATCCTTACTTGGGTAAACAATGAATGAGCAAACCACCTACTTCCAATTATATACATATATAGGCAAACATCTGGTACACAAGCCAAAATTTTAACTAAAGCACTTGTGCTGGCTAGGAGTATAAAGCTGCTACAATTATATGCCACACAACAATGCTGCCAAACATTTTCATACAAATGCAGTTATACTGGTAAAAGACAAACAGGAGAAAAAAAACGTATTTGGCCTCAATAAAAAGTGAAATATACTGCCAAGTAGGGTAGATATACAAAAAACTGAGGTACATCTGCACTAGGGCAAGTTTGCCCCAACTCAATTGCTATGAAAAGTGCTTTTACGAGTATGCATCTTGAACAGAATCTAGAAATAAAATAATGAAATTACTTCAACTTGATGTTTAACCAAAATAATTACTTTTCAAGTGTGCTTCATTCACCTGTATGCTTATGTGTTAAAAGTTTTGTCAGTATGCATGAGGATAAGAGACAAACAATGCTGTATCTCCAGTAATTACGAAAATTTCCCTCAAACCTGCAAGCGTGGTTTTAAGATTGAAAAGTCTGCAGCTGCCCAAGTAGAATTTTGCCCTGGGAACAAATAAGGCCCTAGTGGTATAGTTTCCACCTAGTCCCCTGCAGAAGAGCTACTGGCAGGGGGCGAGGGGAAAGGAGCCAGAGAAACAGGAAGAACTGCGTCATCAGCAAGCAATGGCAGCAATCAAGTACAAGGAGTATCAGCAATTACAGGGCACAGGAGAAAACTGGAAGTTAATGTCGTAGACGTCAGATATGATCTTCCTCTCACCTGGGAAGGAATTGTAATGTCCTAAGAATCTGATATTCTGCTACTCAAAGAGGAAGGTATTAAAAAAGTCTTAAATCCTTCCTTAAAATGGTTTCTCTGGCTTCCCTCCCTACTTTCTCTATTCCAGAAAGCTTTTTTGTCCCTGAAAGATTAATCATTGAGAGTTCCTCAAATGACCATGTTGTGAATTTTAATCCAACTGCAGAAAGGAAGGAATGCCATTTATTCATGTAGTCCTTCCCAATATGCAACAAATTTCTCATACTAAACACATTTTTTTTTAACCAAACAAGTACAAACAGTGAGAGACTTATAAAATTATCATATACAGACTGCAGGAAGGAGGACAGCGGATGACAGTATGATTCTTGTTTCTGTTTGTACTGGGGCATTCTCTAACCAATGTCACTTTCCTTCCACTGATTTTTCTTCTAAGAAGAACATCTTAGAAAAGGTGACATGCAGGAAAGATCGTGACAGAGACACATTTCAGGACAGTCTAATTATGCTGATGTCATTCACTGGTGGCCCGCCATCTGCAACCACTGGTCAAACCCTAGAATAGGCTTCCTAGAGAGGGGTCACTCACATGGTCAGGCAGTGGGACTAGATGATCGTTAAGATGATATGTTATAATGAGGCTGATGAACACTGGCCCAGTACTTCCTTACACAGTTCTTAAAAAAATCAGGAGAAAAATCTGTTACATGTTGCTCTTTCTTCAGCTCAGATAAGTATGGGTACCCCAAAGCCATACTCAAAGCAGAGAGATGCTGATAAGAGATGCTCTAACAGACAGAAGTGAACTCTGAGGAAAAAAGAGCTTCTTTTCAGTAGTCACAATAAGTACAGGTTTAGAGGGGGTGGGAGGGGGGAAAGGATATTAGGATTCCAACAGCAAAATAAAACTATTTTACACCTATATACAAGAAACATTTGCAAAACCAGTCATCTGTGCAGGAACACGAGGCCTGGAAAACTGCCAGGTTTTCCAAGTGTGACCTGCTGTGCAAATGCTGATTATGCAAGTTAAAGCTGTCTGGGGTGAATTTATGTTCCATATTTTCCAAGACTCCAAATAGCATTGCTTTACTTGCAGAAACCATGTCAAACTCCAGATTTTCATCTAACACATTTTCAAGATTTTTAAAAAGTTCTGTACAGCACAACTCCTCTCTACTTGCAAAATTAAAATGAGTTTATTCCAAATAAGAAACTGAGGCAAAAGTACATCACCAAAATTTTTAAGAAGGATTAAGTTCTAGTCACTTTGTTTGAATTTTTGCAGAAACATCTATTGTTTATTTCACAAAAACAGAAAAATACAAATGACAACCATATCTTTTCTCAGTATGAATAATAAAGGATGCATATCCAGCATTAGCTTGACATTAAAAAAAAAAAACCTCTTAAAAGTCCGCAGCTGCGTAGAATCATAAAACAGTTTAGATTGGATGGGACCTTATCTTCATCTTACAGAGCAAGTCTAGTTTCAGCATTAGATCAGACTGCTCATAGCCTTATCTAAATCAAAACTTCATATATTTCTAGGAATGGAGATTCTACCACCTATTTGGGTGACTGCTTTAGTCCTCAGTCACCCTCACAATGAAGTTCAAATAAAACCCAGTTTTTCCTGAGGTAATTTGTATCCGCCATATGCACTTCCAAAAGGAATTTATGTTCTTTACAAACACCCATTAAGTAGCTGAACATGTGTCTTTCTTTACCTTCTCACCTGGAGGCTACACAAACCTCTCTCTTTCTGCTACTCTTCATTCATCATGTCTGCCAACCTCCAGCTAGCCATGCTGGGTGTACTCAGCTAGACTCACTCCAGTTTCCCACAGCTGTTACTATCACCATTTCATGCAATTAAAAAAAAAAAATAACGTACCAAAGATGAGCAAACAGTAAGGTGATAGATACTTAAATGATCAATGATAATTCCATGAGAAATATTTTAGAAGCAAAGAAATAACACTACGGCAACACTACCTTGGTTAAAAAGTATCTGACTTTATACACGGAAAAAACTCCAATACTGCATTTTTCATTTGTTTTGTTTATGAAAACTAGGTTGCATATACACAAGAGCATTAAAAATCAACAATGAAAAGGTTTTAGAAATACATGACATCAAAGTGCTGATCAAGTAGCTGATAAGAGAGTGGTTTGTGACAGGGTATTTCTGGCAGCAGTGACAATGCTAAGCCCGTATTTCCTAGTCTACTGTTGCCCACAAAGTTCTGGTATTGATTTATTTTTTGAGAGATTGTGAGGGCCTCAGCTGTCCACCTTGAATATGAATCTGCATGCAGAACTAAGTTAGGGCAATTTCACTAAAGGGCAACTGTTGCAGTATGCCAGTAGACATTACCAGCTGATTTAAATCACCATGCATTGCCACTGTCCACCATGCAGATATGCAGCTATTTTTCCCCTTTCAAGAAGGGACTCTGAAGTGAGATGACTAGGCTGAGTTTAGAGACAGTGTCTCCAGTGAGAGTCACAGTAAATGTTTCAGTTGTAAATTCTACTAGTCTAGAAAAATAACAGATTTTACTTTCTATTATATTTGAGTAGTAGAGTTTTTAACTTACAGTTATTAAGGACCAATGTAAAATAAGTTTTTCCTTTTTTTTAAGCAATGGAGATTCAATACTGCTGAATAAAGTAAAATTGTTACATGTCACCTAAGCTGTATATCTTGCAATGTATATGCATTCTAAAATACCGCAAATTAACAGTTTGATATTTTTAGAACTTTTAGCAGCATTAACACACATATTAACTTACATTATGTTCACATTTAAGGGTTGTATTTATAACTAAAAAATGGAAAGTGTAATTAATATTTAAATGAAAACGCCAATCTTGGAAACTTTTGTGGTATTTGCCTGGAAGAAAGGAATCTTAAAATCCTTGTATTTATTGCTTACTTATGGTTCTTGGCAGGCTTTAGATGAACTAGTAACTACAGTTCTGACCACAGAAAGATACAACTACTCCTCATTATGTCCCCTTTAATCAACACAAGTTGATGCTGGACTTCATTTGTACAAATAGTTACTATGTACTATTTTGTAAGTTTTAAAAGAGATGATAATTTGTAAATTCACACTTATTTCCTACTCATTACTGTTAAATTTATTTTAAAACAGATTTTACTAAATTCTTTGCAGAAGAATATTTGACCGGAACTAGAGGATCATGATGACAACAACATTCATTTGTTTAATACTAGTAACTGTTGTGGGAGTTACTACAAGTGAAACACAGGAATTTGAAGGCAATGACAAGGAAAAGACTCAAGAATTCATTTATATGAATAGATATAAGCGTTCCAGTGACACACAGGACAAATGCACTTACACCTTTATTGTACCTCAGCAGAGAGTGACAGGTGCCATTTGTGTTAATTCTAAGGAGCCTGAAGTTCTGCTTGAAAACAGGGTAAATAAACAAGAATTACAGTTGCTTAACAATGAACTTCTTAAACAAAAGAGACAAATAGAAACTCTCCAGCAACTGGTAGAGGTGGATGGTGGAATTGTTAATGAAGTTAAACTGTTAAGAAAAGAGAGCAGAAATATGAATTCTCGTGTCACACAGCTCTACATGCAGCTATTACATGAAATTATCCGAAAACGTGATAACGCCTTAGAACTTTCTCAACTTGAAAATAAGATTTTGAACCAAACTGCAGACATGTTGCAGCTTGCAAACAAATACAAAGACTTAGAGCACAAGTATCAACATTTGATGTCAATCGCCAATAATCAGACAATAATAATTGCCCAGCTGGAAGAACATTGTCAAAGAATGCCATCCATAAAGCCACTGCCACAAACTCCACAACCACCAATTAAAGTGTACCAGCCTCCTACTTACAATCGCATTAATAACCAGATATCTACTAATGAGATCCAAAGTGATCAGAACTTAAAGGTTCTGCCACCTACCTTACCAACCATGCCTGCAGTTACTAGTATTCCAACTTCAACTGATAAACCATCTGGTAAGTAATATTATTGATACATTTACATTATTTTATGCTAATACGCAATGGGCAACCTTTTTATTGTAATATCAAAAATGCAGTCAGAATTTATTTAGCTAGTGAATTTTACATACATGCTGTAGTAGAAACACAGAAGGAAAGCAAAAAAAAAAAAACCCTGTGAATGTCTAAGACACTCTAGCCCCACATATTTTTCTCATGTTACTTTGCTAAGACAAACCCATCATTTATATTACATGTATAAGATAAAGGACTTTCAGAAAAATCTTACAATTCAAGTAATCTAAATCTTATTTACCTTTGGTCAAGACTGAACTGCTACAAGTCATGACATCTGAAGGAGTTTGACACTGTGTAAACATATGAAATTATTACAAGTTTTTTGGTCTAGCATCTGATAACGTGCTTGTGTAATTAAAAAAGGAGTATCTGCTCTGTACTTTGTATGGGATACTTGTGCTGTAGACAGGAGCAAAAGGAAGTAAGTGGTGGAATAGTAATAGGATATTATAAACCCCTTATTAAGAGTCTTAGGAGTTCTGCCACAAGCATGATTTGATGATGTGAAATCACATTAGAGATCAACTGATCTACGTGATAACAAAATAACAGGCAAAGAACTCAGTTTCACCTATGGTCCCACATCTGAAAAAAAAAAAACCCAAACACACACCAGTTCAGGTATGTGTTCAGTGCTCTTCCCTGTGTGGACAACACATACCTTCTTCAGAAAAAAGATAGAGAGTCACAGATCTCTGAACTCAGAGCTAACTGAAATAGAGTAATGCAGGGGAACTGCACTCAATATATTTCATGGCTATTTACAAAATATTCCAAAGGACATCAACAAACTTTTAGGACTACCCAATAATGCAACTGCCACATGTTCAAAACCAAACAACCCCTGTATTGTTTCTCCATGGAAATACTCACAATGAAAGAAACTTGAGCAAGTAAGCACTGAGTCTCTTGAGTCTGTAAATCTCTAAAACATTTTGCTACAAAGCAGTATTTTCACAGAATTGCCAAAGATAGTGCAGCAAAGCCTGCACCTGATCACAGCCAACCTGTGCAATGAAAACAGGAGTGAAATACAAGAAAAATAGTAAATATCATCTATTAATCTGTTGAAAGTCTCCCTTTCTCAAAAAGTAGTAGACCAGTATTCTCTCTATCACAGACTTATTACAGTCTTACTAGTCTCAGCAGCTTCACTATTAACTTTGTTCACACTGTTTTCTGGTTGTGGTTTTTTTGTTGGTTTTTTTTGGTAGATGCCTCATTCCTGAAAGTGTCAAAGACCAGGCTGGATGGGGCTTGGAGCAACCTGGTCTAGTGGAAGATGTCCATGCCTGTGGAAAGGAGGTGGAATGAAACAAACTTTAAGATCCCTTCCAACCCAAGCCTTTCTGTGATTCTGCAACTCCCTAAAGACAATTTTATCAAAACTACCTACCTTAAAAGTCAGGGTGCTCTCACTTTTTCATGGGAAAATACCCTAGTTAAAATTTTGAAAAGGTTACTACCTGACAAAAAACCACTTGTCACGAAAAAGTAGTAGCAAATTCTACTTTGACGTGCTTCTAATAGTTCATCTTAAATCACTTTCAGAAAAAAGATTCATGTGGAGTAGAGCACTGCTGCCATGTGCCATAAAAGAAACTGCAAGATTAGAACTACATTGGGTACTGCTATATTTTTTTACAAAGACAAGGTCAAAGCTGTTTGACTGTTTTAGAAGTTCTTCAATAATTACTTATTTTTTTTTTAGTCAGTGCCACTACACATTGTGATAAAATAATGAGCACTAATAATTTAAATTGCTCTGGTTTAACATTTTTCCCCACCTCTCATAATGAGCCATGCAATGGTGTGACAAGAGCATGGCATCTATATCTTAACTGATAGAAATCTAAACAGTTAGCCCCAAAAGAAATGGAGAAGGGGCTTATAAGCACAGCTCCAGGTACAGTCTCTGATTATGACTGAGGCAACAAGAACACAGCATCCACAGAACAAAGACTTGGATTGCCTCTTTGTACACTGACTTGCTGATTAAAATAGTTAAAAATACCAAAACCTCAGTGTTTTAATCTCCAAAACACTGAGATTATTTCTATAAAACTAATTTATTTCTAACGCATTTGCTGAGTACCATTAGTAGTTTTGGACAATAAATATGAAAAACCATAGGACTGAAATAATTTAAAACAGAAATTACTCTTGATAGCAGTATATGCTTCAGTAAGGCTCCTAATCAGAAGATCTGACAAGCCTTACTCCTTCAGTGGGCAGGGAGAATCAATCCAGGGGCTCTAATCTCTAATCTTGATGATTCTTGTTGACCTCACTCTTCTGCTGAGGAATCAAGGCAGGTGATATTTCTGAATATCTCAGATTCATTAAAACAGAATCTATTATACCACTGGAGAAAATCTGTTGAAAAAACAGGAATATAAGATACTTTCAAAAAGCGTAAGCTCTTTACAGACTCTCTTGAACTGAAGGAAAAATTGCATTGTCCTTCTGAAAACAAGACTATGTTAACTGCAATCTCTGTGAATTCAAAGTATATTGAGTCCTGTCATTTATATAAAGTTTCTCTCACAAGCACCCTACGTTATAAGGAAAAAAAAAAATCTTAATTTCTACGTTGTCTTGTAATTTATTAAGGTGGCAGTAGTAAGACCTACAGCCTGAATTTATGTTGTTGCTTCCACAGTTAATGCCTGTGCCAGTGACATTTTTGGGGATCAAAAAAGATGAATTTCTCAAAGACAGAATCAAGGTCAAACTTACTGTTTTGTTTTCTAAAGGAAATTCTTACTTATCTATGCAGTCATTCCTATTTAGTTTGTTTGAATATATAAGTGATGGTAAAAGCACCAGTGCAGCTGCCTTAAAATTTTTTTTTCAAAATCTACGTTTACCAGTAACTCATTATGAAATGTTCCAGAAATAATGTCACAATAAATGGATCTGTTTGAAAACATTTGGTGGATACTCGTCCTTTAATAAGAGGAAAAACAAATATGTTATTCAGTGAAACCAAACTAGTACAAAAAGCTACCAACTCAAATACTGCCCTGCTTTAAAGAAATGCTCAGTGGCAGCTTGATGCAGAGCCTTTCTGTTTTGACACAGGGCCCTGGAGAGACTGTCTACAAGCATTAGAAGACGGCCATGACACAAGCTCCATCTATCTTGTAAAACCAGAAAACACAAACCAGCTTATGCAGGTCTGGTGTGACCAACGGCATGACCCTGGTGGCTGGACTGTCATTCAGAGACGGCTGGACGGCTCTGTCAACTTTTTCAGGAACTGGGAAACATACAAGGTTAGGATAAGACAGCCAATTAATGTTTTCCACCCTCTAGAACTTACTGATAAAGTTAATTTAAAAGGGTGGTTTTAGAGTCTGGCCAAGAGCCTACTTGAAAAAGAACTTGTGTGCTTACCCTTCCAGAAGAGGAGGTCTCTATAAAATAAGTTACTGCAGTTTTCTACTTAAGAATACACTCAGATTTACCACTAGCACAGATGCAGGATATTAACATGCTTCTCTTGCTTCCTTTACAGCAAGGATTTGGTAATATAGATGGAGAATATTGGCTTGGATTAGAAAACATTTATTGGTTAACAAATCAAGGCAACTACAAACTGCTTATAACAATGGAAGACTGGTCAGGTCGAAAAGTATTTGCTGAGTATGCCAGCTTCAGACTGGAGCCAGAGAGTGAGTACTACAAGCTGAGACTGGGACGCTACAACGGCAACGCGGGAGATTCTTTCACTTGGCACAACGGCAAACAGTTCACCACGCTAGACCGGGACCACGATGTATATACAGGTAGGAGGTCCCTCTCAGCTGCCTTGCCATTTTTGCATTTACATCCCTGTCCCCCCCCCCCCCCCCCCTTTTATCTCTTTTGAAAAAGGAAAAATACTTACGGTCATACATAAAAAAAAAAAAAAAAAGCACTTACAAAGGGATTTGTCAATTAGTAGCTTATGAAATACAAACTGATGTGTCAACCCTTATATATACTAACACCAAAATTAAAAGTTTTTACACTAGACAAGGGTCTGCAAAATACACTATGAATGGTTATTTGACACAGTAACACCTGCTGATTTTCAGGCAAGAGAAAGTAACAAAAGGATTCTATCTGTAGAAGCTAACTACTTAGCTGGCTCCTGAAGAAGGCTAAGTTCACTTTGTACCACAGGATATCTACATGTTAAACTGACAGTTACTAAAAAAAAGCCCAGATCAACCAGCCAACCATCCAGTGAAGTTTGGTACTTTGCTTGCTTGCTTTAAGATTTTTCATTTACTTCTCAGCCTGAACTGGAGCTTCCTTTTGCAGGTAACTGTGCTCATTACCAGAAGGGAGGATGGTGGTACAATGCATGTGCTCACTCAAATCTCAATGGAGTCTGGTATCGTGGAGGACACTACCGCAGTCGATATCAGGATGGTGTTTACTGGGCTGAATTCCGGGGAGGATCATATTCACTAAAGAAAGTTGTTATGATGATAAGACCTAACCCTAACACATTTCACTGAAATAACTCTTCTCTTTGTTTGCTTTGTTGTTCTAAAAAATCACATAAAGCTATGATTTTATTACCTGAAATTATCTTTTCAGAAATGAGGAATGTAAGATACTGTACATTTATTGATAAAGGTATGAGGGCTTGTATATTATATTTTCAAGAATCATCCCTAGAAAAAGAGTTGAAGAAAAGGAACTGTAATAACATTCAGAACACCTCTTGGTCCTATTAGAACTTGCAGTTTAGATGAAAACTGTAGATAAACTTCCTGGTTTTTATTCCCTGTAAATTAAGTCTGGATGATAAAAATATTGCCACCACATTTAAGTATTTTTGTATGTTATGTATAAATATTCTCAAATACAGGAAATACTACAAACTGTACAGTAAGAGTTTTATTATTATTATTGTTATTATAAGCAATCATTTGACACAGGAATCATATCCTTTGAACTATGTAGCTGGTACATGTACATTAGTGTGATGATTATGTAATCTTTGTTAACTACCATGAATAAAGTTAGAACTATATAATTCTGTTTTGAGAGCAGATACTCAAACCATTATTTTCCTGATAAATCTGGCCTTTTCCCTTCACTATGTGCATTTAAATAATCTGCTCCTATAAAAGTTCACCATTAATTCAAATATTTTAGATTAAAAACATTAATTATTTCTTACCAAAATGAAGTAGCTACTTGCATATGGAAATTAATCCAGATTTATAATAGGTATTCTGTGCTCTATAGCCAACACGTTATACTACACAACTGTTACGGTATTTTGTACCCGACTTCAGTGATTACCTGCTGTGTAGCCTCTATATTCAGAAATGGCTGGATATAAATTAAACGGTCTATCCAACTTTGCAGGCAAATGATGGATACCAATTTATAAGCTATTTAATAACCTTAGCCTTTAGATAAAAAATTATACAGAGAACTTATCCATAGCAAAAAAGTTATTTAAAACATATTTCACAATTATTACTGTCAAATTATTAAACAAATTTACTCATATTTAGAGGTCAGTCACACTTATGAAATACAGACTGGAGTAATTCTAATATTCTTCTGAGATAGGTTTCTATAACAGATTGTCAACACACCTATTACAAACAAACTACTACAAAAAAATACAAGTTAAAGAATGCATAAAAGAGGCAGAGTGAAAGCCTCTAGAAGTTCAACATATTTTTTGGTCAGCCTGTATGACACTGAGTGTTTGTGTGTGTTTGCATACTTTTCCCTTATTACCTCATCACATCTTTACCACAGTATGATGTGTGACGTAGCATGTGCTGTATATAACTGAAAGTAGGTTTTTTAATATATTAGATTATCCCTGTAATATTGTAACCCTTAATAAAGTACCAAATGTTAATTTTGACATGTTGAGATTTCATCTTCTTGTAGTTCAGATTACTACACAATAGTCTGCCTCTGATTCAAACAAACTCTGATATGCAACCACTGTTGATGTGTGTGAAGTGTTGAAATATTGCAACATAAAAAAGCAAAACAATTTTCAGCTGAAAAAAATACAGAATTTCCACACAGCCCAAGGAGGAGCAACTTTTTGAGGGTTATATGAAACACCCACATTTTCCAAACAGTATTCAAGCTTTATCTTCCATGCGGTTATCTACTCAATTCTGGAAAAGATTTGTATTTTAGATTAGAAATATTAAATGCACCTACTGGCCCTAAAGTCTGCCTGCAGTACTCTTACAATTAGTAGCATTAAGGCTACTTCATGCTTGGCTTGAGGAAAGAACACAGAGAAGTTCAGGTATCCACTGTGCAGATCTCAAGATGAGGCATCCCTAGAAAAGCTATTACAGTTGCTCTTCTGTAGCTGGAGATATGGCTGGAAATACATCTTCATAGTATACACTTAAATAGGCTTTAAACCCATGTTCAAGCTGACAGTCTTTTGTTAAAATAATAATATTTCTTAACCTTTTACCTAAAAGGTGAGTCATTTACCTAGATACTCATCCATGTAATTAAAAAAGATAATGCACAGAAGTCGGTCCATGATTACCTAGAGATACCACATGTGAGAACAAAACTTATTATTTTTTACATAAAATTTGCATATTTGCAATTTTTAAACTTAAACACAGAGCCCGGCACATCAAAAGTAATTAAACATTAGGGATTTGGAACTTATACTGTGAAGTTATTGGCAAGTACATTGGCAGAACCACAGATTTCACTATGCTTATTTTTTAAAAAAAAACACGTAACAGAACTCAAGTTTGCACTAGGTCCACCTAGTGTAGTAGATGACATTACTACAAACTGTGAAAGGCCTTAGTTTTTCCCATTTCCCTAATTATTTCCGAAGGTTTCAATTACATTACTTCATTGCTCCCCAAATGTACATCTTTGGCAACTCTGCAGTCTAAAAATCCCATACCATACACTTTCCTATCATTAGCAAAAGCACATTAGGTGACTTTATGCAAGAAAGAATTGCAGCCCTATGGAGAAGATCACTAGCAACTGCAATTCTCCTGTAAACCTCCATTTCAAGCAGTGCCACAAGAAACTGACATTGCTCTTCTGAATTTTTGAAGTATCTCTACCTTTTTCAGAAGTGTAAAGAAGATGCTGTCAAACTAATACATTATCTGTGTATCAGGAATGAAACAATGCGGCTCCACCTATAGCATTTAGACAAAAGGCTGTCACAAGATTGATGTAACCTGAGAAGACAACTAGTTATTCTTTTGTATACACATTTCCAAAGAATTCTTTCCTGAAACTGTTCCATTAGCATTCAAAGTTTTCATAATTACGCCCACTGTTATATTCCAAGTGGAAAAGAAGCACAGTGCAACAAATCTTTAGATTATAAGATCATACGCAACTTTGTTCTGTGACATACAGAGACAATCTAAAAGATCACCAGCAGTGAAGGCAAGAAAACACTGTAACTAGCAATTACAGCCATGAATTTTCAAAACAATGTGAGTGCTATTTTTTCTTAAATCACACTGTGGCTAAACATCTCCAACAGTCCACATCACAGCCTTGCCAATCTCATTATTTGTTTTTTTCTTTCTTTCTCTCTCCCTTTTAAAAATTGAAAGACCTGTCTGAAAACAAAACAACTGTTGGATGTTTAACAGGTACTTTTAAACATAGTAAATACTAGTCTCTCATATTATAGCCTGAGGTTGGAAACATAACAGTAGTTGTCTCCTGTATTCATCTGGTTACACAAAACGTCCAACTGCGCCTCTCAGAATGCAGGGAAAGCCTTACTTTACAAGAGCAATACTGCCTAGTCTTTGCCATCAGCAGGGAGAGGGTCTCTCATGCATGAAACAAGATACAACATATGCAGGAGAATTCAAAGTCTCAAGGAGACTGGCTAAAGACCAGTAGGAATTTCAGATTCAAGTTGGATTAGGAAGGAAACATGCGGATTTTTTCCTTTCATTACCCAGGTCTTTTATTAGGCTTGTAACACACATGTTCATTTCAGAAATATTTTAAATCTTGTATAAAAGTGGCTTGGAGTGATTTTGTAATAACTGGGTGGTATTAAAACATTTCTTACACAAGGCTGTGAGCTAATTCTATAAACCAGAGTAACTGGAAAACTTCAGTGGCAATCTTAATTTCCCAGTACGTCCTCCTGCTCATATCAAACAATCTCAGGCTTCCACAGATGAAATAAGAACCTTTCTCTCACAACCAAGTAAGTTTCTTGCAGTGAGACAAGAGGCTCTACAGCACAAAACA
Source organism: Nesospiza acunhae (assembly GCA_013398715.1). Classification (NCBI taxonomy): domain Eukaryota; kingdom Metazoa; phylum Chordata; class Aves; order Passeriformes; family Thraupidae; genus Nesospiza; species Nesospiza acunhae. Next base: position 331,640 of record VZSU01000726.1, on the reverse strand, counting down.
GGATCCCCTAGAACTCTGCAAATTCTCACACCTGATCATTCTCAATTCAGTTATTTTATATTCAGTAGTTACTCCTAAAATCATCTATTGGTCTTCTTGCTCATTTACACAAAATAAAGAAGCTGTTCTGTAAGTAATGCTGTCTTTCCTTGAGAAGACATTTATTCACTGAAATGAGTTTCAACTGAATATTCTCTTTTGATAAGCTAAATATTCAGTCAAATCTGAAATTATTTACAAAGCAGTTTCAGTAACTGATACCAAGCTTTCAATACAGTTTTAAAAGTACGGCCATTAGGAGTGGTGGTCAAATTTATTAAATAAGAAATATTTTAGATAAGTAGTGCTGATTGTTTCCCACAGCAAGCTGTACTAGGACTCATGCTACTTGACCTATTCATAAGTGATGTGAAAATGGGAATTAACAGAAACAAAAATCTGCTAATGATACTCATTAACTGAGAGAAGCAAAGAGAAGGGCAGACTGATAGGAATTATGGAAGGTCTTATGAGACAAACTGCTTGGACAGTAAAACAGAAGATGAAAATCTACAGACAGTGTTACATACAAGGGGAAAACAAAGAATCCTGACTTTCCATACAAAGCAAGAAGAGCAAACCAGTGCCAATAAAGGCATAATCTTAGCATTACAAACAGTTCATGCTTGCTACTCTGTGATTGCTACTAAACTTTGAGGTAGCTGAATGTCAGAAATTATTAAGTAGAGCACAAAAAGCTTCCTGAATTAGCTGTATAAAATATAACCTGCATTTCTATCTTAAATTTTGCAAGCAGTACACTTCATGTGCACCCTCTTCCCCTAAAAAAAGGATACAGGACTGAAATGCTGCCCAGGCAAGTTGTCAAGGATGCCAAGTGGCATCTGTACAACACATGATCAAGTAATCCAAGGACTCTTCCTTTTGGAAGAGAGGTAATTGAAGATTTACTGTGAAGGCAACAGATAATGACTGAAGTCCATAATGTCAGGAGTAGTCTCAAGCTGTGTAAGGAACAAGGTAGGGTTTATCTAGTGAAGGTAAAAATTACCATGTTCAATTCAAGCAAAAGAATGTGGTACTGGACAGAGCTGAAGAAATCCTGCCAGCTGGGTGTTGTGCATGCAAGTTTATGTGTGCTTAAAGCAAGAGTGCAAATGTTCACAGAACATAAATCTACTGAGGCATTAGGGGGTAGCAATACAGATCGCAATTCTTGCACAGGAAGGCTAAGCAGAGTTTTTGATCTCTTGTTACCCAGGGTCACCAATTTAAAAACATTTATTCTTTTTAGCTGCAGTTTAGCATCTGACTAAATTACTAATGAAGCCAGAAAATAGCTCATTGTATTGGACTACTTTCATTAACAAGCTTTGTGCAGAAATATTTCTAGGTGAAATACCGACCAAAAAACCAATTCATCAAATGGCTACTCTGTGCATGTCACAGAAGAAAAGGAGACAATATCAAGGCTGGACAGCATTTTAACTGCAGGTCTCCCTTTTAATACATTTTCACATTGAATTACATGTATATTTATTCAGCACCTGAGAGAAAAACCCCTTCCAAAAGTATGTAAACATATGCATAGCCCAAAAATCTCAACCCGACCTAATTTTTCCAAATATGAAATGTATTGAACCATTCTTCTACATACGGGGTTCTTCAGGTGCACAACATGGTACATTAGCACTTGTTTGTCAATGAGCTACAGATAAATAAGGTAATTGTTCACACTCACCTAAATATGGAATTGTAGGAACCATTTTTAAGCTTCTGATGTACTCTCGTGTCCTTTTATAATTATCTTCCTTAGACAGTAAATAGTCTAATTTCTCAAAGGTGGTCTTGTCTTTCCGATTCAAAAGCTACAGAGAAAATGGAGATCATAAAATTTTCAAAGACAAATCCACACAAAACTAACAGTCAGCAACTTGTTGAATTGCCCAGAGTAAAGGAGAACGTAGTCTAGTTAAGATTAAATTTATCATCATCATCCAAAGCAGCACAATGTTTGAAAACATGCTACCTGTTTTAAAAAAAGGCCATTTAGTGTAGGTCTTAAGCTATGAAAAAACATGACCACTATTTCTGACTAATTTGTCAGTGATTCTCATATCACTAAGTAAGTTTCAAATAACCTCAGCAATATTACATTTTTAGAGAAAAAGTATGTTATAATACAGTCACGAACATTCTCATAACTTAGCAGAGATGCTAAAAATTCTCTAAACTTAAGAGTACAAAGAGCAATGGAAAATCCTCTAAATAAATGCAAACTGTGCCATTTCAACAGTACCTTACTAAAAGTATGACAAAACTTTTCAGAAAAAAGTATATGGAAAGTAAATTATTGTGATATTAAATCCATGTTTTCTATTTATTAGACTTATTACAGAAATCTAGAAAAAACACTTAGGAATGCAAAAATCCTAGTCACAGGGGGCTGAAAAGTAAACATAAAATACACAACTGTAGCTATAAGAACACATTTTCTGTTTCAGCTGTTTTAAGAAACCCCAGCAATATTTTTAAGATGGTCTTCAAAGCCAGTTGAGTTGGGAGTGAGTGGAGAATTATGGCACTGTACACCGGCTTCTTGCATGTGTCCTTTCTGACAACAGACAGCCGCTGCATAGCACATTCTTTCATACACTTTTTCCTCTGGAAAATTCCAGTTCTTGTACTGCCTAGCTTTTAAGTCTAGTTAATAAAAAAATAACATAGAAAAGATAGAAATTAATATATCAAAATAATTTTGCTGTTTTCTTTTTAGCAGCACTGAGAATAGCTTGAGGCCCTGCCACTGCAATGTATTGTATTTTTGAACTACTGTGCCTACAAAGAGCTTGGCACCTCTTCAGGTCTAAGTCAAATTAGTCACATACTTCATTTCACACATGAGCAATTCTCCCTATTTATTTCCAGCTTCATCAAGCTGCTCAAAACATGAGGCATTTACTTTTTTATTAGATTATAACCTCATTCTGAGCAATTAAATCATAAAATAGTTGCAAGCATTTTAAAAGCTTGATAAACCTATCCAAGACTTAAAAGGTCTGAACAGTCAATGTGATCCATGGTGTGTGGAATGGATGAGAATTACCTAAAGCTTTGTATAGTTAAACATTACATGGAGTAGAAATAACCTGCAGTTGTGTATTCCTCTTTAAAGAAATATTTAAATTTACTCTAAGTTTGGCTAAGAAATGCTACCTTCCAGAGATGGAGTTTCTGAAAATAGAATTATCAATGCTTTTAATTTCTAACATAAATAAAAACTGAAATTCATCACACAATAATCACAACATTAATGCTTGTATATTTGTAACATGCCTTTTTCCTTCCTTTTAGGTAATGTATTAAATTATATGCTATGTTTTGGATAAGGGGACACTGATACACGCTCTGTACAAGGGTGTTCTAAGATTACTTATCAACAGAAGTTTTCTTGACCATACAACCAGTGGCTTCTAGAACATACAGGGAAACAGGAAATTTACAGGAAAATAGATGCGGCCAAAACTCTATTTTTCACAAAACATGTAACAGACCACTGCTTCTGCTACAGTACCACAAAAACAAGAACATAAAACCGTCTTCCTCTAGAGTTTACAATACGACAAATTCCAAAGAACCTCAGAATTCAAACAAGATAGAAGGGACAAGGGTCAAGGCAACACTTACAGCCCAAGTTTTGGTCAGCCTGAAGATAGGTGCGCTCTGCAGTGCTGACACCACAGACATAAGAGAATGAAGATTGTTCAGTTCTAGAAGCTTCTGAAAAAAGGGAGTAATAGCTTTTAGCGCATTGGAAAGGGAAGCAAGATTAATTAATATAAAAGTTGCATTAATAAACCATTATTTTTTCATTAATAAAAGGCCAAGTTTTCATCTATGACTGCAGACAAAATATTATCCCAATGCTGTCATGTGCAAGATTATTAAGACCACTTTAAGAGTTGCTAATTTTACAAGTATACCCATCAATATAATAGGCATTTCACTTTTGAGAATACAAACAGTACTTGATTTCAGTTTGTTATATTCTAAGGCTATTCCTTCAGGAACAGACAACAGGAAAAAAGTATTTGATGCATTGTTCTTGAAAAAAGTAATGTAATTTTAGAAATCAAATATTTAATCAAGCAAAAACATTACACGAAGATGCTGACAATGCTCTCAGAATTAACACAACTTTTACCTTTGTAATCTGTTGCTTTAATGTATTTTGAATTGACTCTGCGTGTTGAGAATTATTCAAAACACACTGATCTCATGCAGACAATACTTTGGTATAAAACTGTCAAGATGATAATGCTTGCTACAACCAGCATAAAAATGTAAAATAAAAAAATGAGAACTGTGTCACATAGCTTCTTTGCAAAGCTTAATAAGAGGCTGGATTCATCCTTGACTGATCCATTTACTCACTGCTCAGAAGCATTTAAGGAAGATCTGGACTTTATGGAGGGAAAAGCAGGAAAAGTAAAAAAGCAAGAGAAGGAAAGAAGGCAGTGTTCCCCCTCATGCAGGCTAAAAAAACCCCAAACACCACAACTCTTATTTCTAAGAACAACCGAGGACCTCCAAGTCAAACATTCTTCTATTACTTGGACTATTTTTTTGTTCCAGTAACTTACTCAAATTTTCTTCTAAAAGCACAAAACTGCTAAGTAAATTAATTGGAAATATGCACAATAGAAAAACTGTTTTGTACTACATGGAAAATATTATTTTAATTACCTACACACATATGCAATTTCACACATACAAAATTCGCACTTGGGACTTTGATCCAAGTGCTGTGTCACTCAGTGTCACATAAAACAGAATGACTGCAGGTCGTGAAAGTGATAAATATTTTAAAATTTGTTTGTTTTAAAGTTAAGTGTAAAATGCAGTGCTCAAACTCAATAAAATAACGGAGCTTTAACAGCAGTGCTTTATACCAGCAACTACATATTGCAAGCAGGAATACAAGTCTCACAATAGCTATTTTAGAAGCAAGGAATTTCTTTTCATAAAAGTTGAGTTTTAAAATGGTGGGAGACAAAAACCAGGAACATTTACAACCACATTTGATGTTGTCAAGACACAATTAGCCACCAACATCTCAAACCATTTTTAAACTTGGTAGGTAGAAGTGCAAGATGAGCCACACCGAACTGGGTAGGTTCATCTAACCAAGTAGAAAAGAAGAGTTCTTGTTCCTTTCCTTTATCTTAATCATATAGTACAACATAAGAGATGTGCTAAAACAGAATTGTTATCCTCTGCAATCCAACAAAGGCTCACAGGAGTAGTGCAGAAACAATCACAAAGGAATTAAGGTTTTGAATGATAGTGTAAGAAATCTGCACTTACTTTAGCTATTTTCACAAAGTGGCTCAGTATTTCTGCCCTTATTTTTAAGGTCTGTGCTGTTAATATTTCTCGTACAACCCAAAAACTGACCTATAAAGTAAACACATACAACTTTAATTTATTACCAAAAAAATGGACTTTGTTAGTCTGTTAGATGAAATATTTGCAAACTCTCACAATGCTCCAGGAAGAAAACAGGGTAAGGAAAGAAAAGATTTCTGATCCCATGAATTTTCATCTGTATCACTGCAATTGCCGTGAAGCATTACCAGCATAAGAGGTAGAGAAGTGAGACAACACCAAGATAACTGAATGCGCAAGTGAGAGACCCAGAAAAAAAGAAAAAATATTGCTAATGTTGCACCACAGCAAAACAAATCAGGAACTAATAATTAGGAACAAGTGGTCTAGAGGAACAACATGAAAATGTGGACAAAGCAATTGAAAACAGGAGTTGTAATTTAAAAATCTTAATCCTCATTTAGAAAAACAGGTTTTAATTCACATGAGTAGTTCTGTTTAACTTTATACTCAAAGACAACTGCCAAACAGTACCTGTTCACCACAGTAATCAAATTATATACCTGGTTAAATCTCCTAGTAAAGGCAACAATATTTGGAGCAAGGGTGTGTTTTTCTTTCTTATTCCATCCACAGCTGGCTAGTTCCTAGGAAACACATTTAAAAATTGCCTTAAAAAACAGAAATGAGTTCTCCCTAACACTAATTTTAAATCACTCTTCTGTTTTTTAGAACCACAAGTCTCAATTTCAATCAAAATGCTGTTCAACTTTCCAAATGTACACTACTAATTTTAGACACCTTCATATGAAAAGGCAGAGTCAGACAAAGAGAATTCTGCCTCTGAAAAGCACTTTGTAATGCTGATAAATGGAACACACTCTAGAGATCTGTACATGCATGTGTGAGCAGCAGGAAAAGCATTTCCAGCTCCAAACACATTTTGAATCCCCATCTCCAGCACTTAAAACTCCTGCAGATAAAAATGCCAATTTGCATCTGTCAGGACACAGATTCTCCACATGAAAAGTCTATGTCTGGTCTTATGATACTAGAAATCATATGTTTTTGTGGAAAAAAACCTCAGATATTCTACAAAGGACAGCAAAACTTAACTTTGTTAGAAAAGTGGAAGAGATCAGTAACCTAAGGATATTAAGCGACTGCAAGAGGGAAAGATCCTGTGTATGGCAAAATCATTTGACTAGGTTTAAATTCAGATTGAATAGGAAGGTTGATAAAAGAGAGTGATTCAAAATGCCCCTGTGTGTTCGAGAATTACACTTTGTCTTTTTTTGTGGGTTTTTTTTTTGGGGTTTTTTTTGTTTGTTTGTTTGTTTGGGTTTTTTTGTTTTTTGGTTTTTTTTTTTGTATGGAGGGATGCTGGCAGTTTCCGCAGCGCGCACACTCACGGGAAACATTCCCATCAAGTGTGCAAAACCCTGAGATTTGTGGAGATTGCAATTTCGGGACTTGAAAAAAAAATCTAAATGAAGTCACATAGAAATCTAAAATGTAAGCATAATTATTTCTGTTGGAGAACAAAGAATTGTTAACTAGACATCCTCTTTCTAAACTCTGCAAAGTAAAATACAGATGCATTTCTTAGTAATAGCTGTTGAAGAGCAGGAAAAAGCCCCAGCAAATACCACACTTAAACGATGTTTGTGTGTTTGAGACAAGACTTAGCAACCAAAACTCTAAAATCTTAGGTATTTCCATCCATGCACCAGGTTATGTTAAAATAATAAAACCTTAAATTTCAACTAGAAAATGTTAACTTTCTTAGTCTAATAACTTACCTAATAGCAAGGGAGAGCTTCATGACAAATACACAGACTATTTCTTGCTTTAAAACCTAGTTCTACAGTTGGCAGAATTTCAGGATAGAAACAGTTGTTTCATTTTGGCAAACAAACTATACTGATGATTACAATAAAATGAAAATCAGAAGGCACAATTAACAACTAATAGTTCATGGTAACTGCTACATATTCAAAGATCTATATTCCAGCAGAAGCTGGAAATACAATAGTTTTTCTTCTGATCACTCCTCAGTGAGTTACATCTACTTGCCAGAGTAGCACTTCAGGGAATTTCATTTCCAAAAAGCAAAATGAAGCAATTACAAAGGAAAAGAAGAAAAGCAAATAAATTGTTTTGGGATATTTTTTGATATAAAATTCTATGGCACATGTTTCATAGCAACTAAAGTGAAGTCAAAATTTGCTTTAAAAATGAACATCTATAGTTTTCTATTTTTTTTTTAGTTCATTCATCTCCTCAGAGTATGACACTACCTCTGCTTTTGGCAAAGGTAGTTAGAATAAAAAAAAAAGCTGTTTTGTTCTGATATTTGTCAAAACAAAACTTCCTCATAGAAAAGTATCTATATATCAATTTGTACATATAGAAAATTTTTTGCTAGCAGATTTTTCTATGGGCATTGTTAATTTCTTATTGCATTATTTGTTTGCCATTTTCTTCCCCACAGGAAAGAAAATTCTCTCCAACTGCCTGGAGCACACACGTAATTTCAGAAGCATGAAAGCGTTTTCAGATATGAAACTGTCTTGGTGTTCTTGGGGGGAAAAAAAGGAATTATCTGACAGGAAGGACAGACAACAGACAATTTTTTTATTTTGTTCCTATGTTTTCTCAAAATAGAAGTCTGCTAATCTCTCTGAACTATTGTAATAAATGATGACTTGCTCTGTTAGTGACCTAATTAGGGCTGGACCTTCCACTAAAAACCTTCTAAACTTGACTGCCCCTACTGATGTTGTCAGAAATTCAGTTCGGCTGACATTATGGGGGAGCATGGGATGCCCTTCATAAAACCATGATATTCCAACCTTAGGACAAGAAGAAAACAAGCCACAATGGATACATGGTCTTATAGTCAAAACACCTGCAGGAGTCACGTGATTCTCATACCTTTATTTATATGATAAATAAATTTATCATATTTTACGCATATTTGTCATATTCTGACAGCTACTTTTATTCTTCATTTCTCAAGTTCTTACTACTGATTTTCAAACGTCTTTGTTAACTTTGACTGCTTTTCCTCAACAGGCCTCAGGTTCCCTTATGCGTCTTTCTAAAAAGGTTAAAATCTTAAAAGATTAACTTTTAAGGGTTTGGGCTAATTTAATCCCAGCATTTATTATTCTGAATTTTAAAATTAAGAAGCTTATAAAGCAGTTGATGCAGTCTAAAATTGAGATTATGGCCAGAGGCAGGAGTCAAAAGTCTGAAATCAGATATGAATTGAAAAACAGCAGCAGAAGGGAGAATAGAGAATTTTTACACTTGATAAACTTATCCTGAAGAAACACTCCACTCAAAGCAAGACAAGAAGACTTCCAGAAAAGCATAGTTATCCCCTTTGGCAACAGATGACAAACCAAAGTAACTCAAACTGGATTACAGATTCGCAGTACTAATAGGGAATATACCTAGAAAAACATTAGTGCAGCGCAAGAAAGCGAGCATTTTTGAACAAAAAAAGCATTCTTTGAATTGTCACATTTCCTCAGGCACTGATTTCCAAAGATGGTTCAAGAAAACCTACCTCAGGCTGTATAGCTTTGAATACTGGCATATCCATCAATGTTATCTGGCTCTGAAATGAAGACAGAATTTTACATCATGTAATATGAAGAGCTAACAATGACGTATTTCTATCTGCCCTTCAGTAACTACAAACCATACACATATTTCTTACTAACCAGAACTAGCCTATGCTAGGGTCTCTTAAAGACCTAAAAAAATGCAAAGTAAAACAAATATGCTGTGTCAGGTCAGTACTACATGATTAAATCCCAAGACAGGATTATTTTATTGAAGTTGATAAAGTGAGAAATTTCTTTTCAAAAACACTGGAGGTTTATTTAAAAGCTGGGGTTTTTTTAAGAAAAAATATTTAATATATATTTTTAGTACTCTGCAACCCTGAGTATTATACAAGTTTAAATGCAAAAATAACATTTATACTTACAGCAAACTCCTCAGGAGTTACTTTCAACACATCAAATACAACTGCATCGTAGCTTTTATTGGCATAATCTGAACTTCGCCCTTCCAGGGAATCTGAGCTGCTACTACCCTAAAAAGAAAAAATAGTAGGCTTATCTGCAGAATGATTAATTAAATCTCAAAATGACTGACTACATTTTGATGGTATATTACATTGCTCTGAACTCAGCAATAATACATGGCTGCTCTAAGTTACAGAGTAACAGGTCAAAACTGCTATTTAAAACTAAACAAAATGAGTAATCATTAACAACAACAACAATAAAAAAACATGGCTGTGAATGCCAAAAACCATGGAGTGCTCTATAAATACTCTCTTGCCATGTTAGTTTTTTTTCTTACAAACGGTGTAGTATGTGACTAGTAGTGGAAAGGGCTACTGTGAAAGCTGAAACAAGCCTAAATTTCTATTTTGATACAGGAGCTAATAAAACCCAACGAACTGTACCTCTGGAGTGGCAGACGTGACCATCACACTGGCCATGAAGTCATTCCTTTTATACATGCTCTCCACACGGTGCAGGAAGTTTCAGCTCAGCCAGCACTGGTTGAAAACAGAAATTCCTGCAAAGCAAATAATTTGTGGAATAAATCAAATTTATTAAAAAACCCAAAATGCACACAGAAAATAACCCAGCAATACAAGATATTTCATTTTCCTACTCAGAGCAAAGGACTTAGGAAAAAAGATTTATCTTAGGAGATAGATGCTCTTTTCTTTTCCAGGTACCACCTGTGGAGGAGTACAACTGAATATTGCTAAAGCCATGCCAAGTCCTTACCCTTACCTCCACTCAACTCCAGAAATGCAGGGGGAAAAAAGTGTATTATTTGTCATTCATGTTGAATTAAGTTCTATATAAAAGTCCCTCCCAGGCAGGACAAAGTCCCAGAAACTGCAGGCTACCCCAAACTGCTTACAGAACTAGCAAGTCAGCTCAAGCTCTGATTCTCTTTAACTGAGCAAACAGCATGGTTGTGTCATCATTCCCCACAGCACACATAGATGAGCCCATGGCAGGCACTGCCACCGATTCCTGTAAATGGACTCTTTCATCAAAAGCTGTAGTTGCTCATATGTGCAGCAAGGGAAACTGCCACATCTCCCTCTGCATCCTCACGTTCCCTCCCACAACACTGATCGCACCAACAGAAAAATCCTGAAAAAACAAAACAGCTAAGAATAAAAATATCCTCTTACTTTACTCTCTTTTGTAAGATGAAGTCTTCACTTCTCATTCCTACAATGACAAACAATTCTCCCCAGGATCTTGCATGAAAACAAGTCACTAATTTTGCTTCAAATAATGCCAAGATCTTCTCTGCTAAACAAGGCAACAGTCAATTTCCTTTATATTTTCTACTGATAAGGTTAACTCATTTTGAGCACTAACAGGCTGCTAAGTATTTCTAGGTCTGGAGTCGCTCTTCTTAACAGTCCTTACAATCCTGAAGTGGAAAGTAATTCTGTAGATGTAATTTCTTTAACATGTGGCATTTACATTAAGGCCACAAAAATATTCTTGTGGCCTCCATCCCTGCCTTTCTGAGTAGGCTCTCCAGGGCATGAGGAATCAATAATGATGTGAAAGGGGAAAGAAAAATCCCATATGTGAACTTGTATCATGCCCAAGTTCAGTTTTACACAAGTTTCAATGTTCATTATATGAAACTGAGACAAAAATGCTTTAATACCTAAACCCAAAAGCACTAATATACTTTTGCCTTTCAACATTCAGCACGTACACAAATCTTGCAAGGCTAGAAACTTTCATTCTAGACATGATCAAAATACCTCCCCGCAAAATGTTCCAAATATAATACATGCATTTAAAATGCACTGCTTTTTCCTATGTGCAAAGATTTCTTCAAGATTCACATCTATGAAAAATGCTTCTCTACACACCCACTTGTTTTGCTACTTTCATGAAAGTCATAGGAAGCAATTATCCTTTTTAGTCAAGTCCACTTGATCATTTGAAGTGTTTCCCCACCTGCAGAAAACATCACTCTGCACACAAAGTAACACAGGAGCTAATACTATGCCCATGGTATGAAGAGACTGTCAAACAACATAAAGATATTAAAAATAATATTCCCCTGTACTTGCCATATTTCACACCAACAAGATTAAAAAGAAATTTCTCAAATCCCAGAAATTATCAAAGGCCCAAAATGTTGGTAATAAAATGTAAGAAGTCACTTAAATGACATACAACTTCTTTTCACAGCTTTTGATTCACACAGTTTCTTTCAACTTGCTCAGGTTAACCATCAAAATGATGCATTACACAAACAGTGCTAAAAATCAAAACTAAGGAAAGACCTTATCTGTTTGCACGGAAGGTTCACAGGCACACTGCAGTAGATCTCCTTCAGCAAAGTGGATAAATCAGGATGCAACAGACACCAGAGTTTGTCTGTTCCTCTTTGCCAATTTGACAAACCCATTTAGATATGAAGCACTCGCTGAAGCAAAACTGAAGACAGTGAAAAAACAACTGGAAAAATAAAAAACAAAAATACCACCATCAAAACCAAGCACAGAAGCAAACCTTAGAGCCATTATTTTACCAGCATTTGTCAAATCTTGTTATCTATGCCACAGAAGCAACCTTCTTTGAAAGCAAAATGCAAATTTTATATTGCTGTTAGTAACATACATGTAACGCAGTCAAAGTGCCCATAAATTCAGTCTCAGTACTAGTTACCAAACTCACAAGAAAGTCACTGAGACACTTAAGCACAGAAAACCACTTCTGGCCAACGAAGTCCACTAAAGTGCTCTAATTTCTGAATGCTAGCAGAGCAATCTGAGGAAGTTACTGACTGTTCACAATGCCTTCAGCAAATACAAAGATAACCATGTCAGCAACCACTGACGACCACTGTTCTTACTGAGTTTTTCACTGAAGGGAAAAATACTGAGCTATATATACTTCTTACCAGCCCTAATTCAGCCATTCCAGACTCCACAAGTCAACTGGCTTAGCTGATTTCAATAACCATTTCCTTACTACCTTCATTAGTTGATTATGGTTTTCCTAATAACACTGAATCATGAACTGAGAGCTGCAACACGCTTTTAAGAAAATATACTTCAGCATTCTATCAAAAGATAAATATTCTTTCTTAAGCTTAAATTAGCTGGACAACTGGTCCAGTGAGAGCAATCAAAGTGCACTAGGGCCCTACCTGGGCACTGATAAACTTGGTTAGAACCAACAGAAGTAACCATAATGCTTTATATGAAAAATATCTTAATTTCAAAAGGTCCTTTTGAAGTAATTAAACAATAAATCTTGGTGGACATTTGGACAACATGAGAAATTCTAGAGAATTTGAAAGCCTGGATTTAAATAATTGCCTACTAACAGTTTATTAAGAACAAAGCAATTAGGCTACAGAAGATTAGTCACAGAAATGTGATAGCTTTTTAAAGATCTTCCAAAGCAAACACTTGTGTATTTTCAGTATCCATTTCACCAGGAAGTCCCTAATATATTTCACTGTGCTTTAGGCAACAGTACCACCTATAGATAAAACACACTATGAACAATTTAGCAGTTTCATGCACATCATTTTCTGAGAAATTTCTTACTGTGTTTAATGATGAATAATGAAAATGTAACAGAAATAAAATGGGGCTGTGGATTAATTCAGCTGACCATAAAATGAGATCACTCAAGTAAATAACTATTCCTCAACAACATGCATCATCCCTGAGTAAACAGGCTGAAAAAATCTGAATCTAGCATCATTTCCCAATAGTTGCCAATGGATCAAGTCTAATTCTGGAAAAAGTATATTCAAAGTTTACTTCCCTTTCTAAAACTCTCTCAACTCTCCTACTTCCACCCCTGCAGTGCATGTACTCAAACGAGTTTGACTGTGAGCAGAGAAGCAGCTGCTGTGATGAGTTCAAGAAACAACTTCAGAATCCAAGTCCTGAACTCTTGGGTTTTATTAATACACAACTGATCTGAGTTATATCTAACAGTACATTAAAAACAACACCTAATGTGCAGGTCATGCATTTATGACATGCCTTATTTGATTTGTCACATGTTACACTAGACTGCCGTTGGTCTCTTTGTTGTCACTAAGCTGCCCTATAACAATTAAAATTCCATCTTTTCAAATTAACTGTCATAGGGCAACCTGGATACAAAGACATATGTGGCAGTCACTACACCAAAAAGGTAAGCTAACATTCTACAAGTGGAATAAAAATAAGGTTGTCTTATTTTTCAAAATTATAATGAATGCAATGTCTCAGTTTTCTAGTTTAAAAGCTGTATGCAAAATTTCATAGCAAAAGGCTGTCAAAAATTATTTCAAATCTCACACAATCCTCAGTTGCTAAAACCATGAAGGAGTAGGAAGCTGACAATGCTGGCTTGAATGTCCAATGCTATTCTTCTGATTATGCCCCACATCTTTACTATATCCACTGATTACTGAGCTCACTCTAATGAACATTTATTATACTTACAAATTTACTTTTAAGTGTTTTCTTCTCTCCATTCTTCTATCTGCACCATTACTTACTGCATCAGGAAGTAAAGTAATAGTATGACCAAAATTACTTGTATAAGCTGAAAAAGTACAATAAAGTGAATTCTCCTAAGTAAAGATGGTAGACAGATCTCCATCTGGTTACCTAAACAAATTAAGACAAGAAATACAGTATGGGTTTCTAATTATTAGAAACCATTTGAAGAACTTTGTATAGACTGGAATTTTATCTGTGTCTGGAAATCTTTACATCAAGGTTCCACATCAAGACAGAACTGCAGTGCTCTCTCCAGCAAAAGTTCTCCTTCAAAAGTCATTACCCTTCAAGCAAGTCTGCAAACCTGAATATCTTAGAAGACCAAGATATATGTTTAGGGAAGTTTTACTTAAGGGAATCTTCATGAAAGGAAAAAATCTTCAGTTACAGGAAAAGAAACATATAGCTGCAAATTATAGTAAAATACTACTACAACTCAAGTTCTCTAAACAGAGGAGAACTGACAGACACTTCTGTAATCTCTGGTTATCAAATATAGGTGAAAATATGAAATACCTGTAACTTTAAATACAATTGCATACTTACAGTGGAATAAGGCAGCTGTGTTCTCAACCCATTTTGCTGCACACCTCCATTAGTTCGTTGCTGGGTCTAGCTCTGGTTTTTCAGCAGTTGTATCTCTTGTTTAAAAGCATAACATTCCTGTAAATACCAGGAAACAGGATTACTGTTACATTTATTTTACAACTCAATTATTCTCAAACTGTGCACTCCTCACCTGAAACATGTGCTCTGGTATTTTTATTCTTACGTCTCCCTCACAACTTTCATTGTTAGTTCCCCATTCTAGTTTCATTGCTATGTGACAAATTCCCAAACTTAAAAGAACTACATATACATCACAGAGAGAAGAGCAATGTATTATAAGTTTCATAGCTAAATATACTCCAAATATGTGCTTGTAACTCCCCCTCACTCTGTCAATCAACACAAGGTCCAAGCCAACACACATTATTTATTGGTTTCACTCGCTTCTTTCAAGGTGCTTTATGAATTGTAAATGCTACTCATCCTCACACCGTTTTCTTCAAGGCTTAACTAAACAAAGCAAAATGGACACAAATCCAAATACAGTAATTCTTTTATCTCTGTATCAGCAAATAAAGCCATAGCTCTTCCAACAAACACGATCAGTTACAAACCTGAGAAAAATACTGCTTAGGTAACTCATTTTGGTGATATTTACTTTAGGCATAGCCCTTCCCTTTTTTCCTCTTTTGCCTTATACCAACTTTTATAAAACCTAATGCTTAATAAAATTACACATCAAATGAGAGGAAAATAATCTCAAAGACAGCTTCTTTTATACAGACTGACATGAAAATCTCATTAAAGCCCATGTTGCTTTGATAAAGGTAAAAATCACTGCAGGTCAATTGGTGCTACTGTGCCTCTACTACAGCTTTTATTTTCATTCAATCACAAGGGAACCTCCCCCTTAAAAAAGTCTCTCTTCTAGACTATAACTATACACAATTCCTACTGGCATCAAAGCAAACTATCTTTTGCTAGAAAAGCTGTATTCTTTCGACACACCCAAAACTCATCCAGTAGGCACTCCTTGCATGAGCAAATTATCCTAGTTCACAGAATAATCAAAATGACAAGTTAAAAATGGGTTAGCAACCATTTAAGTATTTCAATGAAATTACAGACATGATGCCTGTTGCCTGCCCTGCATCACATGGCATTTTAGTAAAGGGCAAACCTTGTAATTACTATGCACATGAACTTCTAGATGTCTTCACTAAAATAAGGCAAATAAACAGAAAAACGAATAAAATAACTTGGTTTGAAAGTGTTTTGTACTAATTTTTCTTCAAACTGGTGCTACATCATGCAGGATGGGCAACATACAGAAAACAAACAAACAAGTGTGGGTAGGTCTGCCCTTTACAACAGCTTCCTGTCCGAGACATGAAGAATATCTACCACGAATGGCATGAATATTCAACAAGTGAAAAAATATCTGACTATCAAAGCTAGACATAAAAGACAAATTGCAACATTCATAGATAAGGTTTCTGAGGCAAGAAATATTCTTTTGTATTTCAGAGACACCAACACATTTCAATTTTTTCAATAATTAGTATGACAAGAATACATATGCTCCATTTAGCTGGGTTCAGAACAACAAACCACAGACAAAAGGCATGATGTACTTCTACAACCAAAAATTTCAACATCCATTCCTCCATTCACTACATGCCAAAGCCCCAGGCTGACATAAGACTGCAGAAGCTAGACCAAAAACTGTCTGAAGTGAATTGAAAACAGATCGCAGCAAAGGCTCTTAACAAGATCCGCACGGTTTCATCCACATGATATGCAAATAGTTTTTAAATTTATTCCTAAAGACACAGGAGGACATAGCCAACCCTAGGCGGTTTCCATCTGTTCCCCCCAGACCCCACATCCGTACCAAGGCTGCTCCCGCTGCCCGCCCGGATTCGCGCCGCGCAGCACCGACTGCACGTGCCCGCCCCGCCTCACCGCACCGGGCTAGCCCCGGAGCCCCG
>VZSU01000726.1:297434-314654 GCA_013398715.1 Nesospiza acunhae | reverse complement strand
GCCCGCGCCCCCTGGCGGTCTCAGCGCGGCTGCGCAGGCGGCTCCGTGGGAGCAGCGGGAGCCCGGGGGTCCGGGCGCGGGGCGAAGTCGGGGTTGCGGGCAGGGCTTCCGAACAGCCCGAGCGTCTCTCCCGGTCGCGGCCCAGCCCCGAGCAGCGGGTCTGGTCGCTCCCGGAGAAGAGTCAGTGAAGTGCCGGTCGTTCGCGTCCCCTCGCCGCAGCATGGGCTGTGCCTCTCCCCGGTGCATCGACGAACCTCTCGGAACCTCCAAACTAAAACCGGGGTCAGGTTCAGGTCCGGGTGATGATGCTGCGGGTCAGTGACCTTGTGTGTTTTTCCAAGGCAATCAAATAGAGCTCTGTGGGCTTCTTGGTAATTGAGAGTGGTACTTGAATCAAAGATGCAAAAGGATGGTGCACTTTTCTCTGATTTACAGCTTCTATAAAAGCAATGCTCAGGCTCAGTGTGTGTAGGCTTCGCTACAGGAAAACATTGGCTCTGTGGACTGGTAGGTACATGCAGGATTCCACTCAGTCCATCGGACTGGCCTGCAGGTCTGTGTGTTAGAGAACAAAAGCCTAGTGAGGGTATGCAGAGGAAGCTTTGATATACTGCATGATGCCCCAAATACATTTATAAGGTGTCTTTCCAATTTCCTGGTTACCAAAAGTTTTCAGTACCTATCAAACTCAGAGCAGTGTAAATATCTTCAGACATCACAACTAAATGTATATGAGTGTGCTTTTCAAAGCAGAAAAATTCAATTTGAGAATAAACTGTAAAAATAACTTTAAACATGGATTTGAGATCTGTTACGAGTCCTGATGATCACAACACCAATAACTATATCAAAGCCAAAGGCACTACACAAAAGGTATTCTCGCTACACTCCCCTGCCCCTCAGAAAGGCTAAAGAAAATTAATTTCATATGAATCTCCAAACATTTAATTCTTATTTGAGTTTATCCTATTTGTGTACTGCCAAGCAACACACTTTCCTCTAATATGTATAGCATCAGTTCCCACTAGAGCAAAAGTACAGAATTGTCTGGCAAAATATTTTCTTCTCTGTCCTGTATCACTGTGCCAGAACATTAAAACAGCAATCCATGTGCTACAGTCTTTGGAAAATATACATTAGTTACTAGTATTTTTACAGGAATTTAGAAAAAACTATCTGAAAACCAGTTAACTTCTTATCCAAATGATTATGAGATTCTGACAGAGTTACCAAACTGACGCTTAAAGTACTGTAAAATGGTGGTGTCCACTGCCCAGGTAGGTCTCATGCAGAACAGCAGGACAGCCTCTGAAATCCTGGGTATAAACACTGCTCTGCTAACAACGGAATCACCCAGCACCTGCTCCTCTTGAAGGGGTCATAACGAGGACTGGAAACTTTTTTTGTTCCTATTTTAGGCTTCTGCTATGTACAGCACCTTAAATGACCCCTCCATAATATATTTTTAAAAATAAGCCAGCACCCTCTGGTGGGAAAGAATGCATAGACAAGGAATGTTACTTTAGACAATGGCATCAGCCATATAATTTCCCTAAATTTTAATGAAATGTTTCTGCCTATAATTCAATTGACTTTTGGCATAATACTCAATTTAAATTTTTCCTAAACCCATGCACAATACAAATGTACTATGCTATTTCATATAGCTCATGAAGTGTAACATCCACGGGATTTGGCTTCATTTTCTCTGCATGATTATTGCTGGAAGAGTATAAATTCCGTATGCCATATTCATTGGCAATTATACCTTTCCCTCAACCTGTTTTCAAGAAGTCTGCATTATGAAAAGTTAAGCAATGGGACCTGTGTCTGCATGTACGCAAAGATTGGGTGAACAGAACTGGTTCTTTTTAACCTAAACCAAGTTTGTTCTGTAGCATCCTAACAAAACTTTTTCACAAAATCTTTGTCTTCTGTTTTCTGCTTTGCTGAAAGTGGTATTTTGTAGCACTTTTTAAACAAGTATCCAATCTCTGGGTCTGTTTTTCCCTTGATGCTGAATTCAGATGTGCCAGCTATGATGAGAGAAATTCAGGTATTTCAGAACACTCATAGTATCAGAATGATTTTGGGAAGGGATTTAAAAGCTCATCTCATTCCACGTCCCTGCCATGGGCAGGGACACCTTCCACTGGACCAGGTTGCTCCAAGCCTAGTCCAACCTGGCCTTGGTCACTACAGGGATGGAGCAGCCCCAGCTGCTCTGGGCATCCTGTGCCAGGGCCTTGCCACCCTCCCAGGGAACAATTCCTTCCCAATATCCCATCTAACCCTGCCCTCTGGCAGTGGGAAGCACTCCAAGCCCTTGTTAAAAGTCCCTCTCCAGCTCTCCTGGAGCCCCTTTAGGTGCTGGAAGGGGCTCTGAGGTCTCCCCAGACCCTTCTTTTCCCCAGATGAGCACCCCCAGCTCTCCCAGCCTGGCTCCATAGCAGAGATGCTCCAAACACCTGATCATCTCAGTGGCCTGGATACCAGTGCAACAGTATGTTTATCCCACTCCTAAGAGTCAGGTTTACCTGACCCAGAATGGGGTTGTTTACCCCATTCTTCATTACTTGAAGTTTCAGACCTTTTTAAGGGGATTTGAAGGGAGGTTTTGCTGGAATAGGTACTCTGACACCAACAGGGACTCAGGGACTAACCCACGCAGCTCCAGTCCCGCCAAATCCCACTGCCAGTCAAAATAACCATGGCCTACAGCTGCACTGTAGGGGGGCTGCTCCTGTTAAATTCAACATCGAGGGTGAGGAGGAGTGTACCTACACCTGCTGGGAGCAGCATCACCCCTACTGATGTCGGCAGCAGAACATAAAACGAAAATGCTGCTGAAGGAGCAAAGCAGGGTGTCCCTCCTCAACAGACTGGCCTTGGAATGGTATGGATGGATTGCCACCATCTGGCTGGGTTTTTTGTTTTGCTCTGAAAGTCGGATGAGGTTTTGGAATACACAGCTCAAGTGATCATCTGTTCAGAACGAAGCAATTAATGCTGGCAAAACAGAGAAACTTCAAGAGTAGTTGTTTCTAATGACTTGATTTCTAGTTGGTAGATCAGTATTAAAATGCTTATTGTAACAATTCAGTAATAGCATCTAAAATGCAAACTCACTAATTAAATACCTAAATGTAGACACTGACACCACAGATTTGCTCTAGAAGCATTTTAATTTACAAACAGCAATTCCGATTGACTTTATACCATAAAAAAGGCAATTTACAAGCAAGAAACAAATTCATCAGAACAAAATAAAGCAGCACAGAAATATTCATGTCACAAATCTAAAAACAAAGTGAATACAAGAGTAAAATATCATCTGAATAAATATTTTAAAGTTCATGCTGTAAAATAATCCTTAATGGCAAGTTACTAATTCTTACAGCATCAGCTTAGCTAGCTTCATTTACTTCACGTGGTGATGAAGTGTGGAGGTGTGAGGTTCCCGGTTTGTATTGCAAGATAATGACACCAAGTCAAGTCATTCAAACTGTTCAATTATTTATCTTGAAAAATAACCATACAAATAAAATTTATTTTAAAATACAAATTTTCAGTCAGAAACAAACACTGTTAAAATCGTGCAAGAGCTCTACCTCTAACCAGATCTACAACCAGAGGTTCTCAGGCTGAGTTCAAAGGCTGAATCCCTGGCCTGTGGGAATGGGATTCAGCAGTTCTGTATCTGCCATAGCAGGAGTGAGCTACAGGAGCAGGAAGCAAACCTGCTCAGTCAGTGATACGTGGCTTCACATCCCCTGAAGAAATACAGGAACACGTGTCCCAGGCTTACTTATTTGTTTAGTTTGTTTTTTTTTTAATGTAAACTTGCATAACTTAAGTTAATGCTGCCACAGGGATGTGCAAGTAGTATTAAATCTACAATATTAAATACAAGTATTCTGGCACTTGATAAAACATATGTAAAATGCACACAGATTATAAAGTTTGAACATTTTGAATGACTTTACTAAACTTCCAATTTGATCACTGAGTATTATGAAATTTACAATTCATGAAATAAAGAGATTCATATAAAGAATTTACATAATTCCCCAAATACTTTCAAATATAAAATTTAATAAATAACCCTGACCAGTCAAAAAGCACCATTCAAGGGTAAAATTCCCTTGGAAAATAGATTAGGTGTTGCATATTTGAGTCCCTTTCAATGGTTTCATGTAAAACCTGTTTAGAAAAATGACAATAAAAGAATCACAGTAAACTAATACAAAAATTAAAATAATATATATATTTAAAGGTAAAGCTTATTCAATATTTTCCCAGCCCTTGATTTTATTCCTGTTGTTCTTCCCATAATTCAGCCTAAACATATTATGAGGCCTCATTGTTTTGTCTAAAGTGAACCAAAGGCTTCAGCATAAAACATGAATTTATGCTGGGGAAGACTGCATTAAAACTCTAAATTTAGGCCTACAGTCTACCCTGCTGACAGTGAACTGACAGTATCCTTTATGCTACAGAAAGATTTCACACTCAAAAAGCAGAGCCAATCTTGAGGCCTTAGTGACCAAACTGAACTTTTAATACACTTGTAAGTATTTACAAAGCTATTTTCTAAACGTATTTACAAGTTTAAAAGAAGTAATATGGAAGATAACTGATAAAGAAAACTAAAATAATAGTTTTAAACCAGAAACATTAGCAAAGGTATAAAATCCTTTATTTTCACAGTTTGTCAGAATAGGTTAAGCATCTAGAGGAAAGGACACTGTCACTGTTTTCACATTTGTCTAGAATTAAGAAGGTAGATTAAGAAGAGACTCAATTATGAACCAGCCTGTATAATTTCATTACTTATTTTGCTGTCAAATATTTCTTCACATATTCTATTGACTTCTGCATTTATTGTAAATGAAATGTGTAACAGCCCTGTGCTAAGAACTGCACAGACACAAGACACTGTACAGTGTTTCCACCCTTTGCTAAAGTAACGGCATCCTGCTGGGTGGTCTCGTCTCTGTCTGTGACAGTGTTGATCCTGCCACCCCGCTATGTGACAAGGCACAGTGGCAGTGCTGCTGCCAGGGGTGACGGTGGTGTCCGGCAGAGCCCGGGCGGCCGGAGCGCTGCTGGACCACAGAGCTGGACTATGGCTTGGAGGCAAGAACGCTGCCCGCGCGGGGAGGGACTTGCACACTGCTCAACCACGGCTTGTAGAAAAATGGATCATTTCCTGCCCCTTAACAGTCTGTTACAATGTTTTGAACCTGAACCTGTACAATCAACATGATGTTGTTTTCTTGTTTGCTTTTGTCTGAGACAATTTTGGATAAGTCACTCTTTGGTAAACTCAAACCATTTTAATACATTTACAAATACAAAGAACTAGATTTAAATAATGCTAAGATTGTGACACAGAAATTCAAGAAATATAAATTTGTACCCATATCCTGCTATCCTCAAGTCATCCTTCCAGGGAAAAATTCACACCAAAGGCACCACAGCACAGGTTCAAGATAAAGGGTTAAGAATAACTGTACATTTCTTGGATTTTTCATGTCTCAAACTTAATTTACCAAAACACACTTTTTGCATTTAATTACTTAAAACAAACACTCAAGGAAAAAACTATCAGAAACACCATGTTTTTAAGTGAGTAAACATACAGACTACCTGCCTTTAGACACAGACTATCCCTTCCCTCACTGGAAACAAAATTTCTGTTGTTGCTTCAAGGAGAGAAACATCTCCCCACCCCCTGCCTCTTTATTTAGGCAGTTTTAGGACAAAGAGGCAAATTATGTACTTAATTTGACTGAAACTGCTCCAATGGAGCAGCTGGAGGTTATACTGTAAATCCATGTTTGAGGGATTAATTCTTATTGCAGAGTATCACAATATGAAGAACTAGTGTATTTAATAAAGCCGCTGCACAAATATGTCCCAGCTTCACAGAGGCCAAAAAGTTTTACAAGATAGCAAACCTACCTTTTTCTTTCCAATAATTTAGAAATGCACTTTTATTTTCTAATTTTTGGGAGTTAAACAGCACGTTCACAAATGGATTTTCAGTATCAGCTAAACAAACATAAGACCCAATAATATAAAACCTGTATTCTAAAGAAGGATGTGATTAGTTTAATAATTAATTCTGTTCATCAGGTAGAATGTTAAACAGTAGTGTTTGCCAGCCCATGCTTTTGAGGTCTTTTAAGCCATTGGTTTTTTGTGGTATGGGATTGTTTTTTTCTTTTTTTTTTTCCTTTTTTTTTTCTTTTTTTTTTTCTGTTTGGTTGGGATCTTGGGGAAGTTGGTTTGTGTAGGGGGGCTTTTGTTTGTCTGTTTTTGGGGATTTTTTTCCCTTGACCATTATGTTTCACATCTTATATATTATACTGACCTAAATAATGAAGTTAGCACCATATTAAAAACACGTATTTGGTGAAACAAAAAAGATTTAGAGTATTTTTAAAGTTGTTGGTAGCTTCTTTATAGAGAAAAAAACCACTGAAAAAACAGAGAAGCCATAGCAACTCTGTAATACTCACACATGAAATAACATATTGCTCAAAATTCCCATAAAGTATTTGTTTTTCTATACAAAAAAAGTACAAATTCCAAGTGCTGGCATATCACTCGGAGATTTAAGTAGGAAGCCAACGTGCACCTGAAAACAGCTCTCTGTGAAGAGACCTATTAAAATACTGCTCGGAAATACTGTGATTTAAACTACATCTCTCTCATGTTTTAACCAACCATGAAGAGTGATGAAGTTAAGTTTAATTACCTGGTACGGTTCTACAGTACAAAATGAAGGTAGATTCTGAGGCCAGTAAAAACACATTTTAGACCACAATGCTACTTTTAGGTTTGCTAATATTTTTTTTAAATATATAGATATATATATATATGTGTATATCTATATATATATAGATATATCTATCTCTATATATATGTAAAAAGGTCAGCACCACAGGTTGTCCAGCTTGCATTCTAGACAACTAACAAAACCTTTCAACAATTTAACAATAGTTTAATAGATTTATGGCATTTGGTTTACATATGGTATAAAGCAAAGCTATTAAAACAAGGTAATTCACTTTGCTCACTTTTGCACACAAAGTAGTAGTTTAGTAAAATGAAAACCAAACAATATTTGTTTAAAACCAAAACCATCCTCCCAAAGTCTGAAGTTCTAAACTCTAAGCAGAGAGGAGTCCTAACGGTTGATAGAGTGGCATATGGTATTAGCCTTGACACAGAAAAGTGAAAGCATTTTATATATATAAAGCAAATTTATATATATAAACAGTCTCACTACCAAAATCAGTTAGTCAGAGTGAACAGATTTCATTGTGACAGGAGAAGAATCAAAGCTGTAATATTCTCTCTCCCAACTGCTGTGTAACTCATTACCAGCAACAGGATTTAAGAAATAAAGGAAATTACAGCTTCTCTGAACATTCAGCAGAGCTGCCAATCTTATTCTAATATCTTTCTCCACTGGCATTTGCATCTCACTGGATCAATCAGCAGGGACACTTCAGCAGACTCTTCCTAGCCTTTCCCCAGTACACTGTCTTTATATTCTGAGCGTCTTCAAATACAAAAAAACAAACCCCAAACAATTCAGCCTCCTTCAAAAACAAAGAATACTTCTGAAGTCTTCTCCAGAAACCATTTCTAACTGATTTCCAGAAGGTCAGGAAAATGAAAAGGCTGTTACACTTGTATTGAAGATTACTAAAAGAATAAAATACTTTAAAAATACATTAGTAATGTGCTTGTCTGTGTTTCACTTAGATGTAAGATTTTAATCAGATGTGTTAGACATTGCATGAATTTCCATACTAGAATCCATGGCTTCAGAAGCTGAAGCATCGTTATCTACTTTCTGTTCCACAAACGCTTCTGTTCTGTCTGGAGACTCAACCCTATTTCTCACTTCTGTAACCCCCGGGTGATTTTTTCGCAAGTGCTGGTTTAGTGTACCCTGGAAAGGAAAACATTTTCCACAGATCTCACAGCGAAAGGGTTTGTCATCTGTGTGACCACGAATATGATACTCAAGTTGGTCCTTACGGGTATATTTCTTTCCACAAAACTTGCACACAAAAGGAGTTATTCCCATGTGCAATCGCATGTGTCGATCAAGGCTCCCTTTCTGGTTGAAAGACTTGCCACAGTAAATACAAATTAGCCTCTCATTGTATGGATACCAATGACCTCTTGCATTTCTTTCCCGTGGACTATTTTCATATCCTGGATTACTCACCATGGATTCACTGTCAGCCCCTTGCACCAAGCCCTGGACATCACTATGCAAGTGACCTGTAGGTACTCGTTTTTGGCGTGCACGACCCCCTCTGAAACAGCTCAGCATTGACCTTGAAGGACTTGTATTGCTCATGCTTCCAAAAGTTTCTGACACACCTGTCGCCTGTGATGAGGCATGAGTAAATGAATAAACATGTTGTAAGACAGACCCATAGGAACCAACGTTTACTGCGACCACCTGCTCTCCATCCACCATTTCAGTGTGATATCCATCATCACCAAGGGAAGAGCTATCAGAGCAGCTTGGTCTGTCAGACTTTTCCATTTTAACTTTCACCTCTGCAATCTGACTTTCCCTTACTATCAGGTCTCCTTGGTCATGATCACCTTCAATCTGAATCTCATATTCAGAGATACTCCCGCTGCTCCCTCGGTCTGAATGCCCTTCTTCTTGCAGACGACTACGAAGAGTTTTGCCTGGAGTAGCATCCATCCGAAGGTCGCTGCCTGCTGTTGACTGTCGCACCTGAGAGCAATAGGGAGGAGATATCTCAATAGGGTTGGCAAAGTAGCTGCTGTCTTTAACGCCATTACGATTCTCTGAATTTTCTTCGGCACCAACAGTAACAGAATCAACATCACCAACACTGATCTTTGAATGAATACTCTCCAGTATCTGTGTGCACTTGTCAATGACACACTGCATCTGAAGGAAACTAGCTGCAGTCAGAAAACTGACAACGTCCTTCAGTTGCAAGGACATCCTTCCAGTGTAACAAAAAGAAAGCAACTGTTCAAAAACATTGGGGTTTTTAATAACTGATATGGATAGGCCACTCATGGTGCTTAATGCTGAATGGTCGCGGAAATACGGAGAACTGGCAGCTAAGACAGCTTTATGGGCACGGAACGGCTGACCCTGGATGTGCACGATTATGTCACAGAGTTTCCCTTGCAAGCGGAGTTCGTTTAACTGGCTCAGAACAGTGTTGCTGTACTCCGGCACATCAAACTGAATGAAACTGCTGCTGTCCATTTCTACAGATGTAAAGAGTAATCTGAAAGAAAAATTAGAAGATTTAAAACAGAGAATGAATACGGAGTTTTCCATTTCAAAAATAAATGCTTGCAAATGTTTAAGTCACATCACCCCACTGATCTGTTAAAGGTGCATTACAACAAAACATTTAGCATAAATACTCCATATAATAAAAAAGTACAGTCGTACAGTCTTAATCTGAAAGATTTGAAAGAAAAATGTTTGAGCCACCCATGGACTTCAAATTTTAAAAAAATAATAATTTTCTTGTAATTTTAGTTGGTTTTTTTTTTTTTTTAACAAACCATGGTGTGAACTTTGAAGCTCATCTAACACAGCAGTGATTTCCAAGCTAGAATAATTTGACATTCAAATTTTAACCTAACTTAAAAGCCATGGGTACTTAAACAGCAGGAAAATGACATTCAAAGAGGCCTTAAAGAGATGTATAGAGCTCCAAACAAAAGCTAAAGAAAAGCACTTTTCACAGATTACTATTGTAAAAAGCATACACATACACTATCAGCCTGAGAATGTTGATCTGCAACATTACCCTACATTTCCAAGACTGGACACTAATCAAGTGCTCAAGAAGCCTCAGTCTTTTATTGCTATTTTAGTTCTTATTAATGCAGAAGTCTAAAAACATAATATTGCCACCATACCTGCTTTTCCAATTGAACAAACAGATCTCAACATCATCCATTGACTTCAGATGCAGGAAGCATATCCAATGTATCACAATATACTAGTGGATTTTTTTTTCTATTATGTTACATGCTGTAATGGGACACAGGAACAATTTAAATCAAATTATGAAAATTCAGGTTTCTAAAAAGAAAATTGACAAGAAGAAATACGATTAAAAGCCTAAAAGGAAGCACTGGAGCTCTATCAGCAGTATCAGCTGACCCTCACTTAAAACTAACATTCACAACCTTCAAAAATAGAACTTCTTTTCAGCAGACACAAGAAAGCCAGCTTCCTGTCTTGACATTATGTTTGACTTAGAAAACTGGCAAAAACTCTCACAGAACATTCAAAATCAAGTTATCAGACTTGCTAAATATGTTCTCTAACTTACCAGTGTCATTACCCATTAAAATGGGTAAATGGGACTTCATTTGAGTTTTTTTGGCTGAGATGTATAAGTGAGAAAAAAGACATTTTCTAGGCTCTTACATCTGAGTTGGGAAATAAGGACTGCAAGATGGCTACCAGAAGTGATATGACTATAGCAATCTCTTCAGAGATGGCTTTGGCAGGACAGTTCTTTTATTCAGCAAGCAAAGCTACAAAACAATTCAGAGTTATGAGCTGATATAAGTCAAAAATCAAACAGCACAACACATAACCTATCCCAGCTGTGGGGTAGTTACATGGCAAGATTAACTTTGCTTTTCTGAGCATCCCTGCCTGTTGTGCAGAGAATAACTATCCCAGTCCCATGCAGAAGATAGGAGTTTCAGCAGTTAGATACATGTCTGTGTTACGAATGAGTGTTTTAAGGTCACTTAAGGAATCACCAGGGAGGAGGGAATGCACCATCACCATCTGTCACCTTCACTTGTGCCTGACAGGGCAGCAAGCTTCTTAGAAACCCAACACAGGGAACCTTTAATTTGTGGGGCTTATTAGCTATGCACAGATGCAACATCAGCCATTCCTGATCAAGCTTCTCTGCTAAACTGAGGAAGAGTTTGTGTTGAGTAGAAGTGACACGAATAGACAAGTTACCTGAGTCAGGAACTCTGTAGAAACCAGAAGACCAGCCTCCAGCAGCAATAATTTAGCATTCTAGTCTAGGATGTACAGAAAGTTTGTCACAAATAGACAGCGGAGTTCCTCCTTGTCCCATACTTCCCTAAGGGCTCTTACCCAGCAAAATGGAGAATAACTTACTCCTGGAGAAAATACTAAAATATGAATTGTCACCACTAGCACTGGTTCAGACAGAAGGAATGAATTAAGGATAGGCACCTGAGAAGAAAGAAGATGGACATTTTTTGCCTTATGATAGAGGGGAAAAAAATTATGTCCATCATAGAATCTCTAGATGAATTCAGGGTCCCTGGGATGTGGCCACACACTGAAAATGGACTGCAAACACATACCAGAGAAAGCATGAAAACCAGAAAGACACCAAGGAGATAGGAATCCACTGTGATCCTTGCCTATCATGACTGTTAGAACACCCTATTATCTCCATAAGCATATATGTATCTGTAAGTAACTCTACATCCTTGTTCTCAGAGTTGTTTCATCTTTCTTTTGGGAAACAAAAAAGCTTATTTTGCTTAAGGTGCTAGGAGTAAACAGCACATTCTGGCGACGAGTGGAGAGGATGATGGAGTCAAAGGTCTGTCAGTCTGTTCATCAGCGTAGCAGAAAAGCAGTAAAAGCCCTGCAAGAGGGATCAAGGGAACATACAGTGTTGCTTTGAGAGCAAGCAAACAGGTCAAGTATACACTGTCTAAAAGGCAGTGCACAACAAGATTCTATACCCAGCTGCTCTTAAAAAATAAAGAGAGCAAGCTACAGAATACTCTTTTGAGTACTCTTCCACCTTAGTTCCTTCCTTTGCAGATACATGCTTCCTGTAACCTTGAAATCATTTGTGGAAAGCTGGGGTTAAATAACAAGAATTTTGAAATACAGCAGCAGTGGACAGAAGGGAACCCTTCTTTGGATTTCAGCCACAACCTTAAATTTCCAGCTAGAGAAGTGACCAGTTACCAACAGACACCCCATTCCGGAGCAGGCCTCCCTCCCCCTAGCAGGGACAGCACTGAGGCAGCAGTAATTTTGGCAGGATTAGTTCCAGAGCATCCCAACTTCCTCATATCAATTTGGGAAAGCAAGACCTGGGGGGCAAATCTGGGCATTACACACATCAGAGAAGCAGGCATCACTCGCCAGGTTTTGTTGGTGAATAAGAGCCAGAAGAAAAATGCTCTTATTTATTCACAAAAGTCCCTAATGTCACTATCTAGAAAATAAAAGTAATCCATAGATTATATTCCCACACACAAGAAGGTTTTATTTTATTTGTATATAGGATCAACTTAGCAGCNNNCAGCAGGGTACTGTACTATAACAATACTCAATTATTCATCAGTGCTGGCAGAGCAGTAGCACTTTCAAGACAATAGTATTTATGGCTGAAACATTTCTGAAAGAATCTGGGAAGATCACTACAGTTTGAAAAGGCTAATAAGAACCCCCCCAAACTTTTTAACAGCTTCCTTCAAGTTGAAACATCTCCCTAATCTCTTCTCTTTTGGGGTCAGACATATAGCATTAAACTGAAGCAAGAAGGTACTTTAAAACACAAAAGAACTTAGGACACATCCACTGTATGCTCTAAAGAAAAAAAAAAATCTCTGCAGTTAACCAGACATAATGAAACTTATAACATTCCTTACAGAATTAGCACAGGTGAAGAAGAAAAAAAGCATGCTCGTCAGAAGTCCCATTCGGTACCTTCCACAGTATCTCAGCACGTGCAGAGGGAACCTGTGTTATTTAAGCTCAGTACAGTCATATAGAACAATAGCTCAGAATTATGACAGTTTTATTTGCAATATATAAACTTGAGCATTTGGGGGGTAGTGAGAACTAAGACAACTTGAGCTGGATTCAATTATCCTTTTGGGTCCCTTCCAACTGAGAATATTCTGTGATTTTGTAAAGTCACAGCAGTGTCAGGTACACTCATTGTTAAAAAGTAATGTATTTCATCTTGCTTTAGCTTTCATCCCTGCCTGGGAGTCAGTGTAAAGTTAGGGCATAGCCCTGCAAAATTTGAGTCTGGGCACCTGTCTACAATTAAGTCCTCTCTTAACCTTTCCTCAAAAGTAGGTCAAAGTGTTTAAGGTTTTCATAGCTTTTATGTATCCAAGAATCTGGCTGAAGGCACAGGCCAAAACTGCACACCAGGTTCACTAAGTCCTAGAAGGGCTCTGTGTTGAGCCTCATGTCTATTTTGTAGGAGATGATGCAGTCACACTCAAAAGAATCATATAAATTCTCTTTGCATCTGCACCACATTTATTCATCAGGGTTTTATACAGCAAATATAGCCCACAAAATGGCTTTAGTAGTAGTGGATTGCTGCCCCATGTCTTCAAAGAAAAGTGTTCATTGAAGTACCTCTGAACATCAGAGGGGTAACATTTCTTATTAGATTTCAAAAGAAATTTCCTTTAAAAATTATGTTCTATGAAAACACTTATTTAATTTAAAAAACAAGAATAGACGTTGACAAACCACATTAGATATTTAATTTTACTGACATCATACAGTAGCAGTGGAGAAGCATCATATAACTATAACACGAAGCTGTGTGTCTGCCAACATAGTATTAGTTTCTGCTTCTAAGTCTGCACCTGTTTAATTTCCTTCACTCACTGAAGTATGATTCACCATTCCCACAGACAGGTGAATGACACAAATTATACTCATTTTAACTCACACTAAGGTGTGAGAAAAGATCCCTTGCATTTTCTTAAATTAGCTCAGCAAAAAAGAATCCTTGGGAAAAAAACCCACATTACAAACCATTACTGTTGTAGCACATCTGAGAACAGAAATGCATAGAAAAGCCAGGAGGGTCATAATGAAAGTTAAGACAAAACCAAAACAAAGTAGTCTGTGATGCCAAAAATGCCTCTACCAGGCAACAAGCGGCAGGACAAGAGGAAACAGCCTCAACCTGCATCAAGGGAGATTCAGGTTGGAAATTGGGAAGAATTTCTTCACTGAAAGGGTTGTTAAGCATTGGAACTGGCTGCCCAGGGAGGTGGTGGAGTCACCATCCCTGGAGGTGTTAAAGAAATGACTGGATGTGGCACTCAGCGCTTTGGTCTGGCTGACAATGCGGTGATCAGTTAAAGATTGGACTCGATGACCTCGGAGGTCTTTTCAACTTCAATGATTCTGTGATACTCCCTCCATACATTACTGCTCAGAATACAGAGAAAGGGCAAGAAAATAAGCAGGTTTTGTATAAGTCAGTGCACTCCCTTGCATTTTGTAGGACCTAGTATTTGCACCATCTGTGTGAGAACTCAGAACATCACTGCAAATATCATTCAAGAGAATTTTAATCTAGGAATGTTACCTTATCAGCTATGACCATGGAAGTTTTTGGGCAAGAGTCTTCATCACTCTTACTCTTTTCAGTGATGCACTTGCATCACTCTTCAGATTTCCAACAGCCACACTAATTAACACTAGCTGTATCAAAGGAAAACTGCTATCAAGTATGTCACAGGCTAGGGGGGGTCTCCAAGACACTCTTGAAATAATCTTTGAAAATAGGGGAGCGACTGATCATAGAACATTCTACCAGTTTATACTTCTCATAACAGTGAAATACTAATTATTCCTTAAAAGTCAACATATAGTTGCTAATAGCAACTAATAGCAACATATAGTTGCTCTTGGATTGCCTTAAATAACATGCCACACAGCATTGCTGCTGTACTGAAACTCCATCCCCAAAGCAGGGTAAGCTACCTCACTGACAAAAACAGTTTAATTTTGCAGCCAATAAAAAACTCCAAAACTAAAGGAGGGTAAGAAACCTGCATAATCTCCCAACAACTGAAGTACAACAAATTTCTAATAATACAAGCAGCACTATTCAAATATGTAGAATTGGTTTTTGCATTAATTCATCACTTCCTCCAAAATGCCCATTGGAATCAAAGAAGATAGAGGCAGTTTGCCCAAATTATCTGTAGGAAAGCACACACAAAAGGTGTATGAGGCATATTATTAATTGGAAAACAGCCTTGAAAGTCAGTCTGCTTCATGTCTGGTTTGGACTAGAATACAAAATCTGTTAGGTGACAACTACACAACAATTCAAAACTTTATTACTTTACCTCCTAAAAATGCAGGAAATGCCCACTTCCTCAGAAACACAATCCAGTTAATAAAGGCTGAACTGTAGTTACTAAAAAACTTGGCTCTTACATTCCTGCATCCGTAGATAACGGAACATCCAGTGAAAATCATTATTCCTTCTCTGCAGCCAGACAGGCCATGTTCTACCCAAAGTACTGAATACCTGCAGTGAAACCACAAGCAAAGCTCCTGCCTGGCAGTTGAGGTCTCTGGCAGTGCTGTGGGACACAACCTCACTAACTGCCTGGGGAGCAAAGAAGTAACCCCTGACACTAAGTTCAGTAAAGCTTTATTAATTCAGACATTTGTCTAACAAAAATTTAAAAGTATTTATTTTTACCTCACCAAGATTCACAACATGTGTACAGAAAATCACTTCAAAGAGTGGATGATTTTAGCATCAAATGAAAATCAATTTATTAAGATGTATGTACATACATGGACATGTATACATACGCACATGCCAGTACCAGCAGTGCTGCAAACTCATTCTCAGTGGTCAGCATGGTGCAGCAGAGATATTGTTGGAACTGCGTATTTAGGATTTTATAGAAAAAAAGGACCCTCTTAATTGAGCAAATATCCACAGAAAGTAGATATGAAGTCCAAGTGACACTTTCATCCCTCATTCTTTTAACTGTCTTCCTCAAACTGCTTGCCTGTGTGGAAGTGATTGAAAAGGAAAAAATGAAACACCTATCAATGCATAAAAATAGTTTCACCTAAGAATTAAAAACCTCAATAGAAATAATCTCTAAATCTTTACTCTAGAAATCAAATTGCCACAAAAGTAGTTGCAGGCACACATCTATTTCTGAATGCAAAAAAAAAAGTTACCAGGAGGCAAACTGGAGGTAAGCCAAGATCAAAAGGTGCCTTCTAAATAAAACTATTCTATGTGTCTATGATTCCAGTATCAACAAATGTATTCTGCCAGATAAACAAAACAAAGGGGCATGTTGATGATACATACACTTCAAATCAACAAGATCTTACAAGTAATGATCAAAAGCTTTTATTTTGTACACAAATTTCACAATATCCCCATTATGTAATGCTAAATAGCCACATTTTCCAAATACCTGACAACTTTGAGATGCCACTTCCATTATAAAAGAACTCCAGCCTGTATTTTGAGAGTGAGGATATATACACTGGAACTTTCACAAAGTGAGAAGAGAGCTCTTGAACCTCCTGATATTACAATTTTATTTACTATCAGGATAATACTTCATCACTA
The DNA here is from genome assembly GCA_013398715.1 of Nesospiza acunhae. Lineage (NCBI taxonomy): Eukaryota > Metazoa > Chordata > Aves > Passeriformes > Thraupidae > Nesospiza > Nesospiza acunhae. The sequence continues at coordinate 298,206 of VZSU01000726.1, read as the reverse complement.
TTGTGCATTTTAATCTGTCCACTTTCTTTTTTGTTTTTGGTGGGGTTTTGTTTGTTTGTTTTTTAACAGTAGCCATTCTTCATCAAATTGTTGACGTTTTAGCTCCGATGTTTCTTTTAAGTAATGACGTGACTATGTTCTCGAGATACAGCAACATTTTTTGCAGTAGATTTACAAGCTGCAAAGAACACATTTTCGTGGTATTTTCCCAGCACACTACTCGGGACAGGTGGAACTGTTTGGAGCTGTCCCTGTACAGGCAATGAAACACAAGCACATTCTGATCCAGATGTTGAGTATTCTGCAACAGCTAACAACTGCAGTGCAGCTAATCCTATCGCACTTTGTTTTCCCTTGGAAACCAGGCTCACCCACATTAATGTTTCTGAGAGTGGTCTGGCTTGTTCCAAATTAACTCTCAACTCTGATTTACTCTAAGCCAATTCCAACTCTACACGCTGTGCACACCTGCCGGGATTTGGAAAGACCTTTGCATTACGGAGATTGGGGTTTCACTAGAACTTCCACCTTCTCTGATGGAACAACAGCAGCTGAAAGGTCCCCCAGCTCCTGGCAATGAACACCTCCCCGAACGGGGCCAGGATCGTTCCTCTCCAGTCCGCCGTGCCGGGGATTTTACGCCCCCCTCGGGTTAAGAGCAGACTCCGACACAAGCGCGTCCGCCCTCCCTCCCCGCAAGCCAAAGCTGCACCAGAACCACCGACTCGGTTACGCTACAGCCCCTGCCGAGGCACGGCAGGCCGAAGGCCGC